>CM076091.1:62232861-62832861 GCA_038088585.1 Chrysina gloriosa | reverse complement strand
CATAATTTAAGAACAAATTTAACTATAGTTTTATTTGCTTCATTTGTTTTGATACAATCCACTCACAGTTAAAACTATCATTTAATACATATATTAGTGTACAGCCATAGTTAACATTGAAGTGAAATTCATTTGCATTGTATCCAAAGAAGATGATTCATTTGACACAAATGCAAATATCTCGGGATAACGAAAAACGAAAGAAAATGATGATACATGTTTAAATCACGTGCCAATCGGGATACTCCCCCTTTCATACTAGGCGTGGCCAATCCACAGCGTACCGGTAAATGATCCGGACATATCGTTGGTACAGGTTTCTCATTTCATCTCTTATCTTTTTACTGTTTACTAATTTTATACTGTTTGTATTATAGAATGAACAATAAATAGTAATAATTATTATTTTATTTACAGCGATCGAATGTATTTGTTGCATGCTCGAGATAGTCGGGTGCGTGCCCCAATTGTACACGGTGTTAGCTAAAGACATGAATTGGCTGCGAGATCTCATGAACTTCGTTGAAGGAGGAGATACGCGAGCAAGCCGCCGTATTGTACGCCGTGATGTTGAATTACGGAAGTACGCAGAAGGATTTCGACGAAGCCGTCGATTTCCTGATCAAGCAGACCGGTTCGAGGAATTTGGAATCGCAGCACGGTGCGATTTTAGGGATAGGAAACTGTATGGAGCGGAGGATGATGTCTAAATCTCGCAATGATTATCGTAGGGGTGAAACGTTGAAGAACGCAGTCACCACCATTGGTAAGAAATGCCCTTGTTCTCCCTTACCCTCCCATTTATTTCGGCTTTTTGAAACAACACACGGGAAAGTAAACTTGGCGAATATATAACGCACATTGGCAAGAACAGAGTAACAAACTTGCTGTTTCTAAGATAATTCTGTTATTTATCCATTAATGGATAATACCAGAGAGAGAAAGAAGGGGAGAGATAGCGATTCACAAGCATCTTATATTTTGTCTTAGTTGGCATATGTAATTGCCTGTTTGGGCAAACAGCGGTAATTACGAAATAAGTTACGACAGCCTACATGTACACAGAACTACTCGTACAGCGTAGTGACTAGAGTGGGGAGTCGGCCATATTGTCGTAACTTATTTCGTAATTGTACGCTGTTACCGCTGTTTGCCCACATTAATTATAATGAAAAAATATCAAATAAAATAAAGTGTAAAACTAATGAAAGGGAGACAAAATAATAATAATAATAAAGCACTGTTTTTGTTTTTGTACGAGCCTCTTTGTATATGTACAAAGATTGGAAAGAAATCTTTGTACGAAGCCAAAAATCTTTGTCTCGTACAAAAAAACAGTGTAAGAAAGCAAAAAATTATAAATGCACAAAACTAGAATAAGACAAGAAATTTAAAAGGATAAAATAAAATAACAAAAAGCAAAATAAAATATAATAGCAACAAAGTAATTATATATTTTTTATTGTGTTTAAATAGCAACAAATTCGACGCTTTTTCAGGTGTTCAATTGGAAACTAAATTCCTGAAGAAGTCAACAAAATACCGAAACGTCGAATGTATTGTAATTTTTTTATATAAAAGAAAAATAATTCTTTTCTTTTATTATTTATATTACAGTCGTTAGACTCGTAAGTCAAAGTTATATCTGCAGTCCCGAATTTTCCGCCTTTCCCTAATCCGATTAGTCCTGGGGATGATCACGTTACCATTGTTTCCTGTTGTAGTGTCGTTTTTGAATCAACAAAACGTATTACTCATCGGCGCTGCTTGCACCTCATTGGGTTTGATCGGTAAAAGCACGTCTTTACCGCTGGACAACGGTAACACCTCAAGTAACGGAAGTCCCGACGCCAAACGTCCGGCAATCGATAAAATCACCAAATTCGACGTCCTAACTCAACTATTAGAAATCATGAAGAATTCGAAATTCCCATCGAAAATCAGGGAACGAGCAGCTAGATCGCTGGGTTTGTTATGCGTCGGGGAAGACTTTCCGTTTACCAAGGAGGTGATACAAGGCCTATTGGATACTGCAAGAGAAGTATTTTAGGATAACGATTCGTGCTTGGCGGTGGGTGTATTAAAGATTTCTTTCGTGTTTTAGTCGAAGGATGTCGAAGTTCACTTTTCGATCGGGGAATCTTTAGTGATGTGCGTTCAAGGTATTTGGTCCCCGGAAGCTAGGGACGCTTGGATTGTACCGCCGGACGATTATACGCCGGAAAATACCATGTTGGAGAAGCCCAACGATGAGAATCTCGAACAGTTGGTCGGGGACCTATTGAGGTACGCATCCGAAACGCACCCGAACGCCCGACAGGCTTCGAGCATCTGGTTGCTTGCGCTGTTAAAAAGTTGCCCGGACCGGGATCCTATTAAAAGCAAGTTGCAAGTGATGCAGAATGTATTTATGGATTTGCTAGGCGAGAATAACGATATAGTCCAGGACGTAGCTTCGAAAGGATTATGTTTGGTGTACGATTATTCGAAATCGGAGGATTTATTGGTAAGCCTGGTCGATCAGCTAACTTCGGGGCGTAGATCCGCGATACAAGTTACCAGCAGTACCAAATTATTCGAGGAGGGCGAATTGGGGAAAGCCCCCACGGGGTAATAAGCACCGAAAATTTCCACGTTTAATTTCATTTGTGTCTAAAATTATCGTCTCATTTTATAGAGGGAATCTGTCGACGTACAAGGAGTTGTGTTCGTTGGCTTCCGACTTGAATAAACCCGATTTGATCTACAAGTTTATGCAGATCGCCAATCACAACACGATTTGGAACTCGAAGAAGGGAGCCGCCTTCGGTTTTACGACCATAGCCGAGAAGTGCGGCGAGCATCTCCAACCGTATTTACCTAAAATAATTCCGAAGTTATATCGATACCAATACGATCCCACCCCCAGTCTTCAGATGTCGATGCAAAATATTTGGCACGCTTTAGTCACGGAACCGCAAAAAACTGTAAGATCCAAGAATTGATTTGAGGTTATGAGTACTTGATTGAATTCCCCAATTTGGGTAATTTTTGTCTGTATAACAACTACTACTCGTACAAACGCACAAACCGTTGGTCGTTGAATACGGTACACGCAAGCGTGAGCTTTACACCGAAAAAATATTTTTATTGAAACAATTATATAATTAGGTGTCTATTTACTACATATATCATAACATTTATTTAGGCAAGAAATATTTTATATCTCTTAATTAAAATTCAAATTATTCGAATGTCTCCGACCAACACCTGAGTCCTTGCGAGTATGTTCGGCGAGTCCGGTAACGTCACTAAACTTATTTATAAGCATTAGTTCATTGTCATTTGTATTAAAAATACAAGTTTTTATAAAGAAATATCGATTTGGTATAGTTTAACATGTACTTAAGTTCTCACTTGATTCTCTAGAATGAAAAGTGATAATTTACTGAATATTAACCCGTTTATGTTGATCGAATTCATTCGCTTAAACGATTGTCATTCGTTTATTTTCGTTTATTTTTGTATACGCCGTGGTAGTTACAGGTAAATAAAGCCTAACATCGTTCTAATATGCACTCACCTTAACTGTAAGTACCCATGGAAACAGAAAATATCGAAATGTAAATAAATACTCGTACGTCACATTTATTTTGTCGGGAATTCAAAATAACATTTTTCAATAATTATTTTATACCAGATATAATGTATTTTATACAGAATTGATAATGATATAAGCAGTTATTAATGTTAAACTAGGTAATAAAATTATAAATAAAAATCATGCGTATACCCTATTACGATCGAGAAGCGTGCTGCGACTTAGTACTTAGTAATTAGTAAATGAGGAATAAACGTGTGCCAATGAATTAGGGGCTGGAATTGCATTGAATTAAGGTTGTAGTAGTTTTCAAATACTTCCTGTCGTGGACTCTTCGGACGTCGTGGTTTCTGCCCATGCCCTTTTGGACAGTTAAACAAACCGGCGCATAAAGAATAGATTGTCTAAATATCATAAATAGGAATTTAGTGGGAGTTGTGAACTCGCATTTGTTAAAGATTTTTCAAAATTTGCTTGTATGTATATTTTTTTGATAATTGTACACGTAGCTCACAGTCAAAATTTGTTGATTAATTCCTTCCCTGGAGCAGCCAAAGAAAAATATTATTCACCGAGGCAGGTAGTTGGGAATGTGATCAAAGTTCGCAAACGGAATGGTCTGGTCAAAGTCTGCTCGACTCGGAAATAAAGCCCAGAACGTAAGCCCAGAAGTCAACCAGTTTCCTTTCCTTGAATTAAATTTGAAGCCTTTCATTGATAACTAAGTCAATCAAATCTTCTTTTTTATGGGGAACGGATACCGAATCCGTGTGGTATTTATGACAGGAAGGGCAAATTTTTTTTTTCTTCTTCTACTCGTTAATCCTTATGCCTTTCAGCGTCGGATATTTTTCTTTTTAATTTTGCAAATGATGCATGATCACTCGAGCTTGTTCCTCATTGTGACTCATTTCTCCCACAATTCCAATTTTGTTCTCCACATTTTTTAAAAGAATTTATCTTACCACCTTGCAAGTTGATATTCAGATCGTTGGGGTGGGACATTATTTTTAATTAATTGTGCAAGAAACCCAATTTTGTACTAAACGAACGTTTCGTACTTATATCGAGAGATGTCGCTAGTGCCATCAATGTTGGGGCGGTACTTTCGCGTGCGCGTTCATTTAAAATATTTCGCAGCAATTTATTTTTAATATTGTAATACTAATAAGTAATTAATTAATTTAATAATTATTTTTGAACTTTATGATTTACTTTTTTCATCATTCTAAAATCGAGCCGTGTACTGTTTTAGTGGTTTAGATTGGTGGTGCCTAAACCACTAACAGGGGAAATGCCGAATTAATGCAATTCGATGATCGACGATGCGTTTGTGCGCGGGTAGCAGTTGTATTATAGAAAACGATTGCCCTAATTACAAAATTAGGTTATTATTGGAACTACGTTTTGGCAATTTTCTTCGATCTCATTTTCAAGATAATCTTTTCTTTGTAGCTCGATTTGTATCACCATGAAATCCTCGAAGACTTACTGATGAATTTAACTTCCCCTCAATTCAGGGTACGTCAGTCTTGTTGCTTGGCGCTGCAAGATTTCATGAAAGGATCCGGTAATCGTTCCATACACGATTCGGTGAATTCGATGACGGAGGTGTGGACGCAACTGTTTAGGGTGATGGACGATCACCACGAAGCGACCCGATTGGCCGCGAATAAAACCGGGAAGATTCTAAGCAAGGTTTGTTGTGCTTGCTATTTGTATTCCTTGTTAAACTAGTTTAAATGCCGGTTTCTTTTGTTTACGTTTGTGTTTGTTTCCGCCCAAATAAGTGTATTTTTGTATTTCCTGTAATAATATGTATGTATCTACTTATTCATTAATTTTTTTTATTTATTTACTTTTTTTTATCATGTCAAACGTTACCTTAGCAGATAGTCCATACAACTGAAGAATAATAATAATATTCTTATATTAGTCAATACAATAGTGATGTAGACAACAACAGCACAACATTGGCGGTCAAATCCAGAACTACGAAGCTATGAAATATATTAGCAAATGCTCAAGAAAATTCTATTTTGATGAACCAATGGGCATGCCTAGTGTAGTTGTATAATTTTTTTTTTTTTTTGTTTATTTTCACTTTTGTCTATTATTATAATATTGACATTTTTTAATAAAATTAAGCAGCTATTGGACAACAAATCATTACATATTATATTTGTTATTTATTTTAGTTATTTATCTCCCTCAAGATAGATTCTTACATAAGTATTTTTTTGTTCTAGCTATGTATTCGGGCGTGTGACGTAAGTCAAGGGAAAGACGGTGTCAAAATGATGGAGGCTATTTTACCCGTATTTTTGGAGAAAGGGATAACGAATAGTGTGTCTGAAGTGCGGATGATTAGGTGAGTTTTTTCCATGAAATTACGAAGACGTTTCGACCTTGGGTAACTAACGATTAGATCACCAACTCGCAGTACGAACATACGCATAATCGGCGCTTCACGCCTCTCCCATAATAAAAGAATATCCCTTTTTATGCGTGTGCGTCACCGGGGTCCGTGTACACAACCATTGCCCGTGTACACCACCATTGTCGGCGGCGGAACATCCCATCCTGCGACAAACGTTTAACAATTTCTTCGGATTTTCATCATCGTATACAATTTCTTTCTTGCAGTTTACAAACCGTCTCCGAACTGGTCGGTTCGGCCGGTTCCCAATTAAAACCGTTCCTGCCGCAACTGATTCCAGCCTTGTTATTAGCAGCTGGGGAATTAGAATCGTCCAAGTTAAGTTACCTGAGCACCATGATGGGTGCTCAAGCGCAAACTCAGGAAGTCATCGATAACACCCGAGCGTCGATGGCCAAATCGCATTTCACCACGGAAACTGTCTCAAAAGTTAGTTTGTTGTTTGAGTGTTTCGGGAGGAATAGTAAATACTTCACGAGGTAATAGTAGAGATTTATCGAGAATGATTATCCACCACGTGATCAGTAATTTTTTTAAATCTGGGGATTTTGGTGTTCATAGGTTTTTGATATTTGCATATCACTAGGATCATACTAGCACTTGACATAGGCGTACAATCCTTAGCTCGTTCATTTATTGAACAGTTGCACGATGATGAATTGACGGAAGGATTTTCCAGCAAGATGGAAGGAATAGCTCATACTGCATTCGATACATTAGAATACCTACAACAATTTCATGACGATCGTGTTATTAGTTATGGAAGATAGTCTGCAAGTTCACCCTAATGACAACTATGATACGCCACTTTCTGCAATAATTTACATAAAGCAATAGTTGTACTACCAACTGCTGTTATTTGGGTTGCCTAATTTGGTAGTCACGTGGTGGATAGGAATTGTTGATATCTCTGTCTTGTGAGTGTTTTATGGGTAACATTCCGACTGTCGTATCTCCGTAACTATTAAGAATTCGACACATGAACTTTTTTATCCAGAATAGTCTATACTATCGTGCCGGTCAATATTTACTATTTCCCCGAAACACTTTATATATTAAATTTTCCCCCGCCAAAATCCTATTCATCCCCGCTTCTTTTTTAGTGTTTGCAATATGCCGACGCAACGATCCTCGAAGAACTGGTTCCGAAGGTGACCGATTTAATGAAAGGATCGGTCAATTTAGGTACTAAAATCGCCTGTGCTCATTTCATTACGATTTTAGTCGTACAACTCGGGCAGTCTCTACAACCGTATACAGGTAATCCCGAAAATATGTATTTATATTAAACATTCCATGATTTTTTTGTCGTCAGGGAAATTCTTGGCGTCGTTAGTAAACGGCCTGACCGATCGAAACGGCGCAGTGCGCAAGCATTACGCATCCGCAATCGGTCACCTCGTTAAGACGGCGAAAGAATCTAGTCTCGAGAAGTTATTCGCGAAAATAAATCACTGGTATTTCGAACGAGAAGGTACGTCTCGTTCGCGTATTTCTTGAATAAATGTTTGACTTTATAACTTTTACAGACGATTCTATCCGATCGGCTTGCGCTCATACGATAAAATCCATCGGGATCCACAATCAGGATATCCTCAGGAACCATTCGGATATCGTATTGCCTTTGGTATTCTTCGCGATGCACGCCGAGAAGACTCCGGAAACGGAGAACACGTTGGAGGTCTGGAATGATATCTGGTCCGAACATAGTCCGGGGACTGAATCCGGAATACGACACAATTTGGATGTTATATGTGATACTTTAAAAACTGCTTTGGAATCACCGTCTTGGACTATGAAAGCTCAGGTTGGAATCTACTTTTTAACTGATAATCGAATGTAGGTTTTCACAGCCTTTTGTATATTTATGATTTTAAATGAAAAATTCAATCAATATTTGAATATTATATTTTTATGGTCATACAAACTTAATTCGATCACTCTCATCGTTATGCCAGCAAATTTATCCTTCGACATTTTTCGTCGCATAGTTGGTTCCCGGTACAGTCTGAGCATTTGACTAACAATAATTAGTGCATAAATCTCAATTTTAAGCAATTTCAAAAACAAAAAAAAACTGACTGAAACCTAAAAATTTTTTTAACTATCAGCCAGTTCAAAATATTTTTTACAAGAAATAAACACTACAAACCAAGGCATTATAGACCTCAAAATTTGATTAACTTTTCGCACAAAGTCATACATCTACTTCCTTGAATACGCCCCCTACCATAGTGGGCGTGGTCAGTCCACGATGCATCGCTATTCAACGCCATGGCAAATGTGTGTACTATCCGGACCAATTGCTGTGGTGCTGAATCCACGTAGGTAAACTCAACATAAATAGTTAAGCCACTCAAACACAGCAACAAACAGTTTAACATGCTACAAATTAGTAAAAGCGCGGCAAATTTGAAAGAAGGATATGAAATTTGAAAATCTTCCTTATTTGTTAACTACACGTTGCAATAATTCCAATAACCATCGAAATTACTATATAGAATATATTGTCACAATAAAAATTATTTTTCTAAAAAGTACATATTTGATTCATTAGTGAAACTGTTGTAATCGGGAAAGAAAAATAATTATACAAATATTTTCATTCATCAAAGACTGATTTTGATAAATGAATTAGAATAGCAGCAAAGGGAATGATCAGTGAAGTGTATACTTTGGTCTAATACGGGCTTTCCGGCATATGACCAATAGAATCATTTTATTCAAATAATGGAGGGAGTGGCTTAACTATTTCTGTTGAATGAACAGAGTATAATACTCCCTTCTTTCACACGTAGCGATTGACGAAAACATAATAAGACTGGTGATGCAGTTGAGGATAATAATTAGGTTTAAATACGTCCCCTACTATAGTGGGCGTGGTCAGTTCACAGCACCACAGCAAATGGTCTGTTTTGTACCTTCCGGGTATTGTCGTGGTCGTGGTACAACGACGTTTCGTTAATCATTTTGCCAACTTCTTCAGAAGTCATGTATTACCACGCCTACAGCCACGCCCGGAAGATATTTCTACTTACCTCACTTTTGTTTTTTTTCTTTCCATTTTAAAGGCTGCTAGTGCCATCTCGACAGTTGCCACGAAATTGGGCTCGACGATGGACGTGAAACATCAAAATTCCCTCATCAAAATCCTATTGGCCGGCTTGGTCGGTAGGACTTGGAACGGAAAATATAAACTGATACAAGCCTTAGCGAACATATGCAAGAATTGCAAAGATTCGTTAAAAGCTGAGAACTCGGAAATTAATCTCGACGAGATAGTCGAGGCCGCCGTAAAGGAATGCCGTAAAGAAGAAATCGGTTATAAAATCGAAGCTTTAGAATCTCTAGGTAACATCCTATCCTCTTTGGAGGTGGATCGATTCGAAGAAGTCTACGGTATAGTACAGAACGTCATGAACAAAGATATTTCGGAAAACAACAAAGAAGAGGGC
Organism: Chrysina gloriosa; assembly: GCA_038088585.1. Classification (NCBI taxonomy): domain Eukaryota; kingdom Metazoa; phylum Arthropoda; class Insecta; order Coleoptera; family Scarabaeidae; genus Chrysina; species Chrysina gloriosa. The sequence continues at coordinate 62,823,386 of CM076091.1, read as the reverse complement.
GAAGACGCCATCTCGCCGGAAGAAATTCACACGACTCGCGAGAAAAACATCAAACTAAAGGAGGTCATCTTCGAAACGTTGGGTAAAGCGTGGCCGCAACACAACAAGGAAACTCAAGAGAAATACAGGGAGATGCTAGTCGAAAATTGCGTGGATTGCTTACCGAAGAATACGCGATCCGTTCAAGTTTGCATCGTCACAGCGCTGTGCAATTACGTCGATAAAGTTTCGCTATTAAACGATTCCCGATTAAGCGAAACGGAAACGGAAAGTTTGAGGAAAATCGTCGATAATATCATCAAAGCCCTCACGTATAGTTTAAGTAAGTAAATTTTTTTAACGATTTTTTCTTACCGATCCCGAATTGTAGGTATCGCGAAAAATACGAGACTGAGGAAAGAAGCTTTAAACGTGGTATTTTCTTTAGCGAAAAAGTTGCGAAATAGCGAACGTCGGGACGAATTCGAGAAGTTGCGTTTGATGTTCGAGGAGACGTTGCCCGATCTGAGTAAGGATAATCAACCGGAAATAAAATCTAGGGTAACGGATATTAGGAAGTTATTAAGTAACGAATAGCGGTTTGGAGATGGACGGTATAATAACACGAACTTTTGTGTAAATATAAATATGGAAATAGTATTTATATGTGCTTTTAATGTAATAATTTGATTTTGTAATAGTTTTATTTTATCATATTTAATAAATGTGTAAGAAGATTCTTTCGTCTTTGTTTTATAAAAATCGCTAATGAGAAACGATCAATTGGATAGAAACGAATGCGCTTCGCTGATGAGCCACAATCAGGGCGAAACCAGTCCGAGGCTTCCCGTTGCAACGAAACGAATGGAATTTCTGCCCCTAATTAATTACTAATTAAAGTCTACATTAATAATTAGCACGTGTCTAGACTTGTTGCAGTGCAAGTCCTAGCTGCTAAATATAATGCAATAACCGTCGGGGCTTTTGTCTGGATAGTAATTATTGTTTAGGTGAGAACTCCTCACTATCCAATTACAGGATTAAATCATTACTGGTGACAAGAAATTCCATGTTTACATGGATACCACGGTAAACAGCTATGTTTGATATGCTTTTCCCAAATTTGACTGTGTGGACCATCAAACGTCAAGGAGAGGAGACTTACCTGTAAGCAATAAGCACGACGTCTAACGGCAATCCTAACAAATACTTTGGTATATGTGGTTTTATATTTAATCCAAATGATCTTTTCGCAGGATCAGTGGCGATTTTTAACTTCCCTAGAAGCCGGATTATTAGAAGTAACAAACTATCCTGATTAGATTCCGTTTCGAACGCGTTCAATATAACAGTTACCAGGTTGGTTTGTGCCTCGATGGTCAATTGGGGGAAATCCATTTTGATGTATATAACAGTGAAATTCTAAAACCAACATCCGATCAGATTAATACGCAAGATATCGCATTTTGCATACAATCATGAAAGAACATGCTGAGAGATTCGGATACTGGTCTAGTAATGCATCAACAGGTAATCGGAGCCAGGGGTCAGGTCTTGATCCACTTCTTTATGTGTACGAGTAGTTCCATATCCTGCAATAAGTACAGGAGGTGTCATAATAGTAGTTTCCAACAAAAGGATGTATCAATTACTTTTATTTGTACCCCCTCCTGTTGCGATGACAATTTGAGCAAAACCGGTGGTAAAAATTTCCAAACGACATTCTGCAGTTGCTCATCGGTTTCTGCTGGATCCGACTCGTAGAAAAACTCTTTCCAATAGCACTGAAATTTATTTCGAAAGTTGGATTTAATGATATGACAATCACCTACGAGATTTGGAAATTTTTTGATAATACCAAATGAGGAAGGGGCAATTTCGATTGGGAATGAAGGGGCACAGTTTGTGTTTCGATTTGTATCTCAATTTATTTCAGAAAAATCTTAAAATGAATAAAAAAGATTAAAAGAAGTTCATACATTCGTCTAATCCTCCAGCCATATTTTAAGACAATTTGACAATTCATACAACGTGAAGTTAGGAGATGATATTTGGGGTTTTTCATTTCTTGCTATTATTTCGAGTTTCAATCATTTCATTCGGGAAAAATGATATAATAAAACTAAATGAAATCTATAATTAACCACTTCTTTTGAAACTTTCCTGCTTAACTAAATGGAATTTCCGTGCCTAAATAATAAGGTACGACTAACGAGTGCATCTTGACGTAGCGTAAACTGGACTAACGCTGTCACTCCTCAGAATTGTAAGAGTGAGCTAACTTCACACCGCTTGTAATTCGGAGGACTGTCAGCGTCAGTCCGGTTTACACTACTTCATGATAACTTATCATTAAAGTTGCTCAATTTGCGTCAACACTATTACAGTGAGATTTTTAATAATTGTCGTGATACTTCCATTAAAATGCAACGCATAACAGTGCCGTGGTATCTTGTAGATAAAATATGATTATGCAACTTATCGTACAGAGTACCTATGTATCAATATGATGTATCAATATCACTACTATAGAAAATCCACTAGAAGTTCGTAAAAAGCTAACTTCAGATAGAAAAATGGAAGTAAATATTGATGTGAGAACTGTGGAAAGTAGTTTAGCATGAACACGATCATTAAAAATCCTACTGTACAACTATCTGAAACGGCAGTATTAGAATAGCAACAGTGCGCTATACGAATACAGACGGCTTCAAACTATACATTAAAACTAGTACGTATTTGTATAGCACAATGTTGCTATTTTAGTACAGTCGTTTCAGATAGTTGTAGTACTGTTGGCGCGAATTGACCAACTCCACTTATTATGCACTCGTTTGTCGAACCTTACTAATTAATTAGCCCGTGTGTCTATTGGCTACATTATAAGTCTACGCACGATTTTCCACCTAACTATAATCCAATGGCTAGATTTTGTTAAAAAGCTGGATGACCTATTATCATTAAGTAGTGTAAATCGGATTGATGCTGTCATTCCTCCGAATTTTATTATTCAATGATACACTACTTAATGATAACACGTCATCCACCTTTTTAATAAACTCTACCAATGACCGATCCCCGAGGCCACCGTCCGGGTAGTAGTCGTTTCTTAGGAGACAGTTGTCCAGCACCTAATTACAATAATAGGTGTAATTTGCTGGAGACACACCGAAAATTTTATGTTTACATCTTCGCTTTCTTATTCTAAACTCTACTCTACCAGATGAGACTAGTGTACAAGTTGAATGTGCCCTTTTTCAAAGTTCTCGCGTTTCACAGCAATCCAGGGAAAAAACAAAATTGTCAATATAAAAAGTAATTCATATTTCGTCCTACTAACGAAATTTACCTCCCCCATTGAAAATCATATCCTTAAAGATCGATCCTCGCCAGTTACACCTCCATCAACTTCCTTTATACCTTATGTCCTTTCATTCCTTCGTATAATTTGTATTCCGTAAAGTTACGATAATATTCATAAAGCTACCATATCTGCAAGTACCCACATTTTTCACCCGTATCATCCATAAAGCGTAACTTTTCAACGCCTTGGATGTATCGTAAATTGACGGTCGACGATAGACCTACAGTACCTACTACCTTTTGACCGGGCGAGATAGACGTAAGACGTATTTTATACGAGAATTTTTATTTTTATGTCAGTTTGTTAAGTGAAGTGGAAGTGGGTTTAAGAAAAACGCATTTCCTCTCAAATTCGTCGAGCATAAACTTCCAGGTTTTTCGTTATAAATTTGGTAAATAGGCCTCGTTGAATGGTCGGGACGTTAAAAATTATTTTCGTTTCCAAGTGTTTTATAAATTTTATAGGAAAGGAAAATGAGTTAATAAAAAATCATGCGGGAAAAGACGATGTACGTGTGTTATCATCATAGATAATAAGTATATATTTATGTCTGATGCTTCGTTTCTTCATTGTCCGGGGATGAGAACGGGATTGTGGAAATGTATATACATATAGTTATATTATTCGAGGAGTATTGTACCTATTTAAATATTTAAATTTCTTGTCGAAATAAAAACGTCTGTTAGGTTTTATTTCAACATTTATTCACAAATCCGTGTGAGTTAAATTTTAAATTGATAAAATATGTTAATTCACCGTGAGAACTATATATACGCATATACGTAATAATACAAATCTTCTAAGCAGAGATGACGGGTCCATTCAAAACTTCGCCTTGTTCAGCCCATTATAATTAGATAATATCGGTCTCTGTACGGTGTGTATTTACCATTTAAAATTTTTCGCGATGCTCGACAATAGAGATTCGTATCTTTTCGCGATTTATTAAAATAAAATGTATTTATTCTACAATCTATTATTAAAACGGAAAACGGTTGACATAATTTTCGATAAATCCTGTCTTCAAATAAACTGCGATCCTGACTAATGCCTTTTTCGTTTTAACGAAATCGGAAGGAGTCCTTCCCAAATTTTGTTTCCACACGTATAAAACGGTACTCGCATTATTTTTGTTACTTTACAGTTTTAAATTTTTGTTTAAATACATTGCGGAAATTACAGCTAGAAAAATTCGCGTGCAGTTTCTTTTGTAGTTTAAAACTTAGTATCCCTCTGTGTCTTCCTTTTTTTATCAACAATCTTCTAGTGATTTAATTATAGAAAAAGTAGTCTATATTTCGCCGATTCTGGGCCGTTAAATTTGAACCACTAAAAATTGATAAAAGAAATCTGAATGTTATAATTTTTACATGTTGCTTATCTCATTTTTGTATTATTAATTTAATCTACAAATATTCTTTTTTATAATTTTTGCTCGTTTACACGTCAAATTACATAAAAAATTGAATTTTATGAATTACCACCAAATCGTGAACCAGTAAAAACAGCTATATTTATAGACTTTTCATTAATTTTATATCAATTTTGGTCTTTCAAATTGTAAACCTCTTTATATCGTCTCTTTTTTCTTAATTGTAGAGGTTAAAAATTTAATAGTTCACCAATATTATATAAATTTGTATTATCTCATATACATCCCAAAAATAAAAATATGTTACTTTTTTAGAATTATGAATGATAAAATAGTATAGATATAGATGAAACACTCATATTAGTAAACATGAACGTTAAACAATAACAAATATGAACGTTAAATATCAACAAACATGAACGTTAAACATCAGCAAACATGAACGTAAATATAAACAAACATAAACATAAAACCAGTGATAGAACGTGCTAACATAAAGTGTAAAGTGTCAAAAAATATGTGTAATAAATTTTAAATAATCATCTAGGTATAAATTGTTTACTATTCTAAAAATTAAATAAAAAATGTAGAACAATAGAAAATAAATTGCTTACATAATTATTTTAAATATACATAAGTTGAAAGTGTTTTTGATCAATATTTGTTCTCGCACATAGGATATTTGAAGGGAACAAAATTATTTAATAATGATGCAAGTAAGTACATATATTTATACAATTCATTACGTAGACTACCAATAAATAAAATATTCATTACAAGCCTGTCAAAATTTGAGAATATTCAAACAAATTTATTTGACTATATAGTGTTTGTAAAAAACAAAAATGTAAAATAAATAAAAATATATACACAAAATGAATTATTTAATTATATAATTAGATATCAAATGATAAAAAAGGAGAAATTCTTTCCAATTAAAGTTATTGTTCATAAAAATTATAATTTTATTCCTATGACAATTATAAAATAAATCTCAATTGTATTCAATTTTCCAACGTCTCCAAGCCAATGTATCAGTATTATTTTGTTGTGTCTCCAACACAATAATTTTTCAATTCAATTCCTCAGTATATACGATATGATCATAGCTCCTAATTGTTTATGATACTATTTCTGCCTTTTAAACAAATATTTTTTATGATTTTCAACTTTAGCTTCCTTAATAAGTACAGATCTTTTAATTCTCTCTAATTTTTAGTGAACCAATTATCTGTTTCAAATACATATTCTATTATACTGGAAAAACACACACCAATTCTAAAGTATATTTTAATTAAATTGATTTGTTGGTGATGGTGTTGTTTGCAGGCTGGAATTACCAGATTCTTCTTGTCTAGAAAAAGATAACAATTTATACAAAATAGTTTAAATTATAATTACACATAAACTTGATTAAAATGTAGAACACCTTTAATGATAAAAATGTTTATCAGATCATTACTAATTTAAAAATATACTTGGATGTAATCAGCAAACTCTTAAAAATAATTTGAGTTTAAACAAATTATCCTTTTTATGATACTGTTAATAGGTACATAGATCATTTCTTCTTACCTGCTGCGGAAAACAGACTCTAGGAATAAATTAGATTCCTACTCTCCTGAATAGCAAACCGCAATTGTATAGAGATTTCTGTTCGAAGCAGTAAATGAACTAAGTCCATAATCTCTCCTTGATCAAGTTCATCGTTTACTTCAACCGTGACGTTTCCGATGAACATCTTCTTCGAATTTGTTCTCTTTCGTCGGATTTTCATTTTTGCCAAAGAACAGTTCTCAACAAAAATTATGTTTTCATATGAAGTGAGCAAAAAGAAAATATACTACAGATCACGTACATATATAAACTGACCATCTTCCCCACAGAACAGCGTCAGATCAGTCCGTTTTCGATATTTCAAAATAAATTTCCTTCGAGAGTTCAATTACGAAATTCGGCCATAATGTACTAATTGCGCATTTTTGCAGCAATTTCATTCTACAGAAGTAGACAACTTGTTTTGCCACAAACTTCTGTAGTAGCTACAATCGTGCATTCGGCTAGCCTGCCGTGGGAAAATTGTTCTTAATTAGAAAACTACTTTCTTTATTCGCAGACGCGCGTTTCGCGGTCATACCGCTCATCAGTGCGACTGTGTGAAGTAGTTTTCATTTCTATAGGAGCTCTATATAAGCCCGGGTGTTAGATGTTCGTACATATGAGAGTTCAATTATGAAATTCGGACATAATGTACTAATTGCGCTTTTTTGCAGCTATGCAGAATCAAATCGCTGCAAAAATGCGCAATTAGTACATTATGGCCGAATTTCGTGAAATTGGCGAAGAAAAACTCCTAAAGTATCTTTTATACAGTGTACATTTTTTCATTGTAAGGTGTCCTATTTTGGGCTAAAATGTGGTAGAAAGTAACACGAAATATAAACTTCAGTACTTATTGCTCTGCCATGATTCCTCAGCTTTTACCTTTGAAGACCTGGACATAAGTTTGAAGTTTATCTTTCGGGTTATCGCTACCATTGTTTGGGTCTTTTATTTTGACCTAGCAAGTGGCAGAGACAATCCGAGAAATAATTATCTAAACAGGTCATTAAATGTATATACAGCACCGGAGAAAACAGACAAATTTATGCTATTAGCGAAAGAAGACTGTCGAGCTCGTTGAAGTTCATTCTCGAAAATTTGTAGATTTCGTTTAAACTCTGAGCGGTCTATACGTATAAATAAGTGGAGGTTTATATCACAAAAGACCTTTTGTTCTAACACGATCTGAAGAGTGTTAACGTACCTATTCAGTGTACAATTAATTATATTCTTTTATCGACATCTTCAACTTTGTTGAAGAAAGATTAGACGTTAGAGTAATATTGTAGTTGTGTTGCAAACTGATAAAATTTCTCGAGTAAAAGCATTCAAGGTCTCATTCCAAGCTCCTTTTGTCTTGATACATGAAACAGAAAAAATCTGAAATTTCTCTTGTGCTTTGTTTTCCACCTAAGGTCTAATCGTTCAAATTATAGTGAGTAAAGGGTGAAATCAAAGTCGAGCGCGCGTAAAGATGCTTCAGATTTCCCTTTAGGAAAAAAATTCTTAAACGAACAACAGTTCTTCTTGTGCTTTTGGTAAATTTCGCGCAGATTTACGAGAGCAAATATTAAAAAACCGACACTAAGGAAGAGCTGGGCGAAAACCCAAAACAGTTGATGGGCTTTGGACGGGGCAAAATATCGAGTAATAAAACAAATTTGCCGTCGGACGCGGACATTTCGGAAGAAGATGAAAGTAATTATTACCATAATTATACATCGGGCGCGCTAGCGGATGAAAGGGAATCAAGCTGATTACATCTCTTGGGTAGGCGTTTAAACATTTTATTTATTGAGGATCGTTGCCGTAAAAGAAAATGAAACATTATCTTAAAGGGGAGAAAAATTGTAAGTCGACAGGAGGGAAGAACGGATATTGCGTTGATACTGGGGTGTACCTTCCGGAATAGCCCTCTCTCGTTTTTAAATTATTACAAGATCTAAGCTAAAGCGTAGCGGCATCTTTTATGAGAAAATTTTACGAGGGACTAAATAACTCTTTCAAGTGGAGATGATAACGGTTAGCGTTTTAGGCGAAGATTTATCGGTTAAATGGGGGATAATGTCCCCAAACTGTAGCGTTTTACGACATTCACCGTTCGAAGCTTGCAGAAATATGGTTTGAGCGACATTGTATATTTTAAGTAATTTTGGTCTCTTTGCCAATAATACGAGAAAAATTCGAGTGGTAGGCAGATGAGGTATGAAGAAAAGAAAGTATAAGGAAAAAACGACAAACGGAGGAAATGCCTAACTACGGGATGAGCTGAAGATTACGAGGTATACAAAGAGAGAAGAAAAGGAGTTAAAGTGCCAATACAAGAGGCAAAATAAAAATTATGGGAGGAATTTGGTGGCGTATGTACGTTTCCGAAAGCGTTCGGAATCGATGCGATTTGCTTCGTTTGGATCCTGGAGCATACAGAAGCGTTTCTACCGGAACCACGTTTCACGTTCCCATCGGATATTTTCTTAATAACACGTCCCTCGTTCCGGAAAATATTTTCACCTTAATTTGCACGAAAAGAGCGTTAATTTGATGTATAATAAGTCATACTTCCAACTATTTCGATTTTCTTCGAAATCTATATACAAGTTGTTAGAGCACGGGTATCATGGGGAGAAATGGTTGTACATGCATTTTATTGTGATAGCGCAGAACATGATTTACACACTTATCTCTAAAAGATATCAGATTATATTATTGAAAAGATTAATATAGGATTTAGAAAAAGGGAATGTTTAAGAGTTCAATTAATTTTAACTGTTCAATATGAAGAATTTGACTTATCTGGTAACGTTATTGATTTAGGGAACACACATTTTTTATTCCGTATACATACTATTGTGAGCAAAAGTATAGTCAAACTACTTTTAAAGCGACAATGCAGGAGGCAAAATCATGGGAGGAATTTGGGCGCAAACAGATGGACAAAGATAGAGAGAACCAAAAATTATTCTAGGCTACATTAAAACAGCTCAGACAAAGAAATGAATATAGAATGCTAAATTAAAAGATAAAGCGGGTAAACATAACAACTGAAAGTAGAATAATTATAATTAACATAAATAAGCCCAATGAGTCTACAGGATGAAGAAGAAGAAGAAGAAGCAAGAAATAACACCATAAAGGAAGAGGAAATAGAAGACGCAATAAACAAAATAAAGCTAGGTAAAGTCCCCGGAAAAGTTAACATCACATCGTAAACAATCAAGTAAATAGGAACAAAGGAGGACAACAGGTTGAGGAAATTGATGAACGATATATCGAAGAATGCAAAAATATCTAAGAACTGGATAACAGATATTATACTACAAGTACACAAGAAGGGTGATAGAAGGAACTGCAATAACTACAAATGAATAATACTTTTCTAATGTTCCAGGGATGAAATTCGCAAGAATAAAAGAACAGAGAAGAAGGAGTAAAGTAGAGTCTACACTGGAAGATGACCAATACAAATTTTGGAAATAAAAGAGCCACACGGAACCTCATATTGATGATTACAACTTTATTCCATGTTATAATAACAATAAACATTACATTTCAAAAACACGGGAACTTATATTCATGATGTGACAAATGAGTGAAACGATAATAGATAAGAAACAACAAGTACACATATGCTTTATAGACTTGGATAAAGCTTGTGATATAATCGCAAAAAGAACGTGTGGGAAATGCTAAAAGACAGATAGAAAGAGAGAGAGAGAGAGAGAGATGAGTAAACAAAAATATAAGTAACACAGAATATATACAAAAGGAAGGTGGATAAGCATAAATAGAAAAGAAGCAGGGAGGAAGGACATAATATAGAGCAAAATACACAAGGCAGAAAACAATAGAGACAAAAGTGCAAAACTCAACTGCACCAGTTTTACACCCACAAGGTAGAAAGGCTTAGGACTAAGTACGAGGGTAGATTGCAAAGTTTCAGGAATGACAATAAAAACAAAATAATACGGATTCAAGTTATATTTTATTTTTTAATCTAATCCCCTGGAAGTTCAAAACACTTGGTCCAACCTTTCTCTAGCTTCTTGCTTTCCTCTCGGAAGTGATTTTCTTTGAGATTCCCAAAATTATCCTTTACAGCCTCTACCATTCGACAAAAATCTCTTTCCAGACAGTAATGTTTTCAATTTCTGGAGGACGTGGAAGTCTGACGGAGCCAAATCGGGCAAAACTTCAAGTCTGTTAATTTTTGCTAAACGAGTGCACTTGAATGTGCGAGCGCATTGTCATGGTAAAACAACACTTTTCTCTCAATCCTTCCCGGGCATTTTTCCTGAATTGCTGCCTTCAATTTGTGCGAAAATGTTGTGTAATATTGGCCAGTAACAGTTTTACCTTTCTTAAAATAACCAATTAGAAAATTTCCTTTTGCGTCCCGTAGAAACCAATGCCATCACCTTTCCAGCCGAGTGGATGGTCATTGCCTTCTTCGAAACCGATTCACCGCGTGTAATCCATTGTTTTGATTGCATTCTTGTTTCTTGGGTGTAGTGATGAATCCATGTCTCTCATCCATGGTTACGAATCGTCTTTTGAAATACATTGGATTCTTCGTTGCCACTTCCAAACAATTGGTTGAGGTTCGAGCTCCAATGCGTTTTTGCTCCGAATTGAGCAAATGCGGCATCCATCTTGCAGAACGCCTTTTCAAAATCCAATTCATTACGTAAAATACGAACTACTGGTTCATGAGGGATGCCCGAGGTAGCCACAATTTTACGCAATTTTATTCGGCGATGTGCCAAAACCAATTCGTTGATTTTTCCACAATTTCTGGCGTGGTACTCGTTCTTTGACGTCCTGAACATGGGCTTCAGTAATTGTATGCGTGCGGCCACGCCCGAATTCTGCAACGCCAAAAGACTCACGGTGGTAAATGAAGTTGGCGAATCGTCAAGAACAGGATCTGACTTCTTGATTTTCAATTTCCATTGCGGTTTTCCCTTTCAAATGGAAAAATTTGACAACCGTCCGAACTTCGTTTTTATTCATAATTGAAAACACGAAAAGTTACTTGATTTAAATGCTTGTCAAAACCAGGCTATTTGACAGATCGATTGAACATTTGCAGTCAATTGATATGGAAAGAGTTGCCAATACAACGACACAAAGTATTTGAAAAATGGCACCCCCCTCCCAAGCAGCGATTCCGGAAACTTGTCAATCTACCCTCGTAAGTAAGTAAGTTTGGTTGAAAAGGTTTGGTTCCAAAGGTATGTTTATTTGTAGGTGTTCCCATTCCATTGCTCCTGAAGAAAAGCAGAAATTACAGGCACGTTAATATTGGATAAACTTAATGCTTGTTAATTCCCTTTTTCGTTTTTGGAATAATAACGCGAATAATACCAAGAAACGCGCTGAAAATCCACAAGTAGGCCAGCTCTTTAAAGTATAATCAGGAAGAGATGATTCATTCCGGGAAAATCTGAACAAGTTACGTTTAAACGCGCCAACATTTCAAAAGGAAAAAAATTACACAACTTCCTCTCATTAGCATACATAGCACTTATAACTATTCAATTGAAGTGGCAATTTCGCCGGAACGTAACGTAATCTACCTACATACATCGAGAGTAACTAAACTCGTGCATGCAGGATATGCACTTCTTACGACTTCCAAAGCTCACAACTATACAATAATAATAACTCGGCGAAGTAAGCGCGAGTTTCAAGGTTGCAATTACTGCGAAAGCGACGATTATTATATGCGAGCGCGGTTATAAAATACAGACAAGTTCAAGGAATATCGTACGCCGAAGAGGAATTTATTCTTTCGGGAACGGAAGAACGTTTGCGAAAAGAGAAGTTGGAAAGTCCTAGTCACGTCCGCATCGACGACGTACACGGATTCGATATTCATTGTGCCCTGTGCACCGGTCAGGTGTAATAAAATGTGGTTAGATCGAAAGTAGGTCGATGAAAGTGACTTATTCGGTTTACATACATTTACAGACTATAGCCGGCGGGCCCCCCATATACGTTGTATTATACGGGTGTTCTAATTTAGCAGATAATAACAACGGTCGAAGTGGTTTGAAATGTTTATGGTTCAGTTTCACTGATCGAGGGGAAATCGGACATACGAGGGGTGCTCTTTTTCCGCTGAGCCTTGTCAAGTAATATATAGAATCAGTCGTCTCTAGTGTGACGGTTAATTTTAAGTTGGCAGTAAAATTGAAGAAGTATAGTATGCAGTTGTTGGCACATCCACATTGATTGGCACCATTTGTGTTCTGTTCATATCTTTAAGAATTTCTTCCACTTTAGATATATTTGATATGGCGTTTACTTTTGTGGCACGACTTGTCTAACTACGTGATCAATGTCATGTTTGTTGGTTGCGAATGCGACCTCTGCTCGCCAAATAAAGTTTGATGGACTGTTGTGATTTGTGTAATTGGTAAGTTCGTATGAAATAAGTAAGAATGATTGTAGCATTCAATAGCAGTTTTTAACAAATACTCTTAGTTAGTAATTAATTACAGCAATAAAAGAATGCATTAAACAATATCTAGAGATATGCTCTAAGCTTAATTTTCGATATAAGCATAATTAGCTTGGGTGCCAACAACTGTATCAGATATTCATTTAAATATATTTATTGACATAAGGTGCCAATTAATGTATTTTCAGTCTAAAACAGCAACTACTGCTTTTTGCCTTTTTTTTAAAGTTATCTTTAATCTCATGTTAAAGATAAATATGAAAAACTTCAAAATTTCGAGCGTTTGAATAGTTCTTGGCGTATGCCAATTATTGTAAATTGAAATATGCCAATCACTGTATTTAAATTCTTCACTTATTGCAACTTATTTATCGCTCGGGCATGATTTCTCATTTTTTACTTTTCAAAAACTGAACATCACCTGCAAATTTATCCTTTGGGTTGTCTTTATGCCCATTTGAATCTTATGTTTGAACTCACTGGCAAAGACGACCCGATGCATTAACTTCGGTATTTATTGAAACTTATTTCTTTCTCTGGCGTGAATCCTCGTCTTTTAACTTTCAAGGATTGAGTCTAAGTTTAAACTTTATCTTTTGAGTTATCGCTGCCACTTGTTATAACTTTTATTTTGGCCTAGAAAGGGGTAGAGACAACCTGAAATATAAAGTTCGTTACTTATTGCAGCGTATTTCCCGTCCTTGTCTGATTTCGCGCTCTTACCTGATTTCTCGGCTTTCTCCTTTCAACAACTGAACAGCTCAAAGCTTTGGGGTTATCCCTAACCCTTTTTAGGTGTTTTATTTTGACTTAAGAACTGGTAGAGATAAGCTGAAATATAAATATAGTAATAATACTTATGAAATCTTACGTCTTGCTCTGGCGTGATTACTTCTTAAGTACTGTACGTAAGTTCGAAGTTTATCTTTCAGGTGACAGAGATAACGCGAAAGACAAACTTCGGTATTTATCGAAATTTATGTCGCGCTCTGGCGTACTTTCTCAGCTTTTGTTTTCAAGAAATGAACATAAGTTCGAAGTTTATTTTTCTAGTTACCTCTACCACTTTTTAGTTTTTTTTTATTTTGACCTTAAATGTGGTAGAGACAACTCGAAACATAAACTTCGGTACTTACTGAAGCTTATTTCTCTCTCTGGTAGGATTCCTCATCTTTTAACTTTTAAGAACTGAACATAAGTTTAAACTCTATCTTTAGAGTTATCATTTTTAGCTCTTTCGTTTTTTACTTAAAAAGTGGTAGAGATAACCCGAAATAAAAACTTCGGTACTTATTACAGCGTATTTTTCGCCTTGGCCTGATTTCTTCGCCTTTATTTTTCAAGAACTGAACGTAACTTACTTCAAACACTTTTTTGGTGTATTACTTTGACCTAAAAACTGATAGAGACAACCTGAAATATAAATTTCGAAGACTGGCGAAAGATCTTCTTAAAAATAACTTTGTAATAACAGAGCTGGAAAACATACATTTGAGTAAAAAGGCTCAAATGCGTATGTTTCTATCTACTAGGGCAAAAAATTATTCAGAGGGTGAATCCTATCCGTATTGTCTAAACTATCGTAAACACATTCCTTCTTAGATCGATGGCAAGTCGCTCTTCTTCAGACCATTGTGGTGTTTACTAAAGCCTCATGCAAGAAATTCAATAAGAAAAGACAGCGACTTTTGGGCCGGTTGTTTAATTTATTGTAATAGGGGACAAAAAGGTTGCTCTTTGGATGCAGCTTTAGTAAATAGAAAACTTGTTCTCGTTATAATTTTTCATTCGAGTAGATGGAAATATTCCTCGGAGATCTAAAAGGAGAAGTTTAGTCCGCACGAGTAGAGTTTACTAGTGAAACAGGTGTCACTGGATTTAATTACGTAATTGTATTTTGTGGAGTCTGCCGATGTGATGTACTGCCAGTACATTCAAATTACCATCAATGTAGGCAAATTCTGAAGAATCTGGTAGTATGATCAGCGAAATGCGAAGCATTTTCGCTTTAGTGCACCTGGAATGAGGCGTCATCTCAGTGCAAAGTAATTAGTAATTTCTTCGCAGTGTCATTTGGAAATTTGAAGACCGAAGAAGGGGCCAAGCGATCGAACGCTAATTTAGACAGAACAGTTATATATCAGCCTGAAAAAGCGGATAAAGTAAACTCCTCCCAAACCGAATTCGGTAAGGTACGGTTTGAAGATGTTTGTCTCGTTGCTAGCGAAACACGTGTCATTGGATTTAATGAAATGATAATGGTGTGAGGCGTCTACCAAAATGAAACAGCGTCAGTTATATCTCATCTCAGTCTTTCCAATCACCATCAATTTGGAATGGTATATAGGATGACGTTGATGACGTATAGATTTTGGGAAGAAGAAAACGAAGATGCAACACCAAGAGAAGAGCGAGATTTCAACTGTGTTGAAGCTTGGAAGTACATTTCATTGAAATACTATAATGTGGGCGTTTGAGAAGAAAGCTTTTAAATGATGTTTTAAAAAGCAAACTAACTAGGTTGAAACGAGATATTTGAATTATTTGAACTTGAAAAGTAGCAAAGACAACTCGAAACATAAACTTCGGTACTTATTGAAACCTGTTTCTCCCTCTGGCATGATTCGTCATCTTTCAACTTTCAAGAACTTAGCATACGTTTGAACTGTATCTTGCGGGTTATGTCTACTACTTCCTAGGCCTTTTATTTTGACCTTAAATGTGGTAGAGGCAAACCGAAATATAAACTTGGGTATTTATTAAAACTTAATTCTTGCTCCGGTTTAATTCCTCAACTTTTACTTTTCAAGCAGTGAACATTAGTTCAAAGTTTATCTTTCCGGTTACCGCTACCACTTCTTAGGTTTTATATTTTGACTTAAAAGGTGGTAGAGACAATGTGAAAGATAAACTTCGGTATTTATCGAAACTTATTTCTCACTCTGGCAAGATTCCTCAGCCAGAAGAAAAATGTATGAAGAAGATTTACTTATAAACTCAGCAAGTGTTATTGATAAATTCTGTTATAACTTCGTATCGCAAGGTTCTATATTTAAATCAAGTCTTACGCCATAAAAATATGATTGAAATACGAAATAAGCGTGGATATCTTTCCAATAACTCCTTGCAAGACGATTTTTACCTCCTATTTCCAGACGACAAAATGAACGCGGTTCTATCGCTTTAATGTCCAATTAGAAAGTCATATCTCGTCACAATTATTAAGATTGCGATCGCTAATTACTCCCTAATCACCATACAATGAAGGATTTTGCACGGAGCAAGGCGTTTCGTTCAGCATTGAATAGCACTCGTACGGATTCTCATGATCTAATTCGGTCGAATTAACGCCGGTACAAATCCATTGTGTATTGCAAGCGGTCCACGTTTATTACAGAAAATTTTATCTTCTCTATTGTATGCGTAGATTGCGTATCGGCTACGCTGCTCGCGAGAACTCGAGATTGTTAAGAAAATCAAAAAATTGCTAAGCACTTGCAACAGACTTTTCAGCTATTTCAACTATAAAAGAGAAAAAAGAAACAAATTTTCTCGAAACTCGAACTAGTGATAAATTCCATACAGTTTTTTTAAGCATTCTTGTAACGAGCAACAAAAGCTTGGAATGAATTTCCATTTTATCAAATTGCCAATTCTCGTGACGATTTCCATTTATTCTTAATAGATGCCCTTTTCTTCGTGCTCCCCGCGAATTCGAAAGAAATATCCCCAAAAATTTGGATTTCGTGGACGACGACGACGACGTCCAATTTATTTTCTCCGCGAAAATTGATGTTAATCTTCGAAAACGATAACCATGGTGAATTGTTCGCCTCCATCTACGTTGAGGTATCCATCCGCCCGGCCGCATCGCAACGCCTCGACCGAAAGTAATATTAATTTTCTCTTTTCGAGTCATTAGAACTTAACCGGGGAAATGAAACGTTAACTTCGGGAATTAATCAAAATTTACTGTGAAGCGAAGAATGAGAAGGGGAAGGTGGAAGATGGAGGACGAGAAGAGACAAAAAGGGGGACAACGACGACGACGGCGATGCGGCGCGTTGTTGCTTCTTCTTCGAAGTGTCGGTTAGGCGAATTAGCATGGGGACGGTGACGGTGACGTCGTCGAGGACGACGACGACGACGACGAGAGTATTCTAATTTTCTAATTAAATTTCGACCGTGGAAAGAGGTTGTATTGTTTCTTTGTGCTTGGGGGAGTCTATATGTTAAAAAGGTTACAGGGTGAGGGAGGAAGTTGTAAATGTACGTGAGAGAGAAAATGTAAGGATAATTAGAATTTTGAAGAGGGAATTTGTCGAAATTATATTTAGAAAGGCTTCTAAATAGATGCAATGAGGCTAAAGTTTTTCGACACTAATTAACGAGGGGCGCCTTATCTTCTTCGGTTAAAAGACGCGGGGCCCAACGGGAATTTTCTTGCACTCATTTCATCATGCTGGATCATTGGGACTAAAGTTCTTGAAATGCCTAGAAACCATCCTTTACATCTACCCTCTACCCTTCCATTCCCAAAAATGCAAATGGTTGAGAACTATCATATGAGATAAGAAATGCAAATCTCACTTTTTATAATCCCATTTGTAGCAACATTGTCTGGCCCACGCAGGGCAGTCATGGTGAACCTTTTTGAGAAGTGGGTCATATTTTGTTCGTTATTTTCTTTAGTAGTAGCTCGTGGGTCACAACGCCAGGGGCGCCACTTGGAAAGGGAAAGGGCAGGATGGTTAAAAACATTTTTTGGTTCTCACTTGTAATTCTCAAATTTAATTTTTTGTTTGTTTGACAAATTTTACTTTTGCAAGTGAAGAGCAAAAAATGAAGGTCGACGTCAAAAATTGACATCAATGTGGTCATGAATTGTCGCACCAGGTGACATCACGCCCAGTCGGTAAACGCTCCTGCAGTGAATATTTAAATGAACAAGGGATAAAAAAGTCACATATACATACATTATCAAATATTATTTATTCGTTGAAGTTCTTTATGCAGTTCATTAAAATGCTGAGTTATGTCGCATAGGAACATTAAATCATTTAACCAATCTATATTTGAAAATTTGTCAAAACAATGATATGATATCATGATTATAATTTACCCCGTTAAGCCCTCCCCCCGCTGGAAAGGTATTTTCATTACGATTTCGATGATATATCATACTTTGGCATTAGGCAAGGTTTGGGGGTTATAGCAGAAAAAAAAAAAAAACAACAATGCAAAGCAAGATTTGTAAAATTATCAACTTTTGCAATTCGGACGTAAACACATACCTGAAATTTGCATAAAAATTGAATACATCTTCTGTTGAATCTGAGACAGAAGCGGTTTTTGATGAAAATCTTTCTCGTCCATAAATTTTTTGAAAAAATTACTTTTTGTAGCTTCAGGAGCATCGCCATGGAGGACCAAGAAGGGTAGTTGCATCCCCTCCCCCAGAGATTTGATAAACATTTAAACCTTCACAAATTGCATTTATTGTGCTTACAATTCATATTTCACCCAACCTCTATCTATTATCTTGCTCCTTCTCAGCCCATTGGATGGCAACTTAAGATGAACTAAATATAATAATAAAATTAATTTTGACGTTTTGGCCCCTTCATTCGTGGGGCGTCGTACGTGGCTATACGTAACGTGTCCTCTGTAAGCATTAGGACCTGAATAGTATTTAGACTCAAATAAGAATCTTGAGTTCTCGAAGCCTAAGGAGGTAAGAACGATCGCCATTTGAAAAGGTGAAAGGTGGAAAAAGTCAAAGACATCGATTTAGGGGAGTAGGTATCTAAGGGGCGCAATAACTAGTCAACTTTGGTGCCATGCATAACTTAAAGACATATTTCCTCGGATTTCTTCGTATTTCCTAGGACAAAGCATAGAGAGAGAGAATAATTTTTGAGTTTACCCTTACAATTAGTGCCTCTTTTTACATTGTTTAATCTAATAAATAAAATTAGAACATAAAGTTAAAGGTGAAGCAAACGTTACATAATTTTAAACAAAATGACAAACAGGGTCACTATGGGCACTTCTGTGTTGACTATTTCTGATCGTTGAGGTACTCGTCTGTGGTATAATAAACTCTAAATCGCAGAATCGTCAGAACAACTTTTTTAAATCTGGCTCGATCTAACTTTTTAATGTATTGTGTTCACATTCTTATCGTAAACCTTAGGTATATTGTATTTTGTTTTTCTTTGTTGTTGTTTTTGCTCTGCAAATGGCTCTTGGGCAGTTGGGCAATAAATAAATAAATAATTAATTATTATTATTATTATTATTGCTGTTATAATTGTTATTAATATCGTGGGTCTGCAAGAGAGGAATTGATACGGTTTCCTGGTTTGTAGAGAGCATCAAGCGTTTTCCCGGTTGGGCGAGGATATAAGAAATAGGAACAGGCTTTTCTGTTTTTATGCCGATTTATTGTTATTATTGTTATTATTATTATTATTATTATTATAGAGCAGACGATCATATTTTATCGATTCCAAAAAGTAGAAACCAATCGTTTAATCCAAACTAACATCTCCGGTTTGGACGATACACAACGCGCAATTTCATCATAATACAGCAATTACATCGTTACGAGATCATAAGACGACGAAACTAACGTGGTGATTATGTACGTATGTGTATAAACAACGGGCGGAACAATGTTAGCGACTCTTAATTACGCATACCTCATGCACGAATGCTTCGAAAACGGCGGCATTAACCGTAAAGTGCAGCGGGAGAAAACGGGCTCGTTCGTTCCGTTAAAATACTTCCACCTCGCGCTTACGTCGTCCGTACGTACGTACAGATACATACATTTCGTTCGTAATATTATGTAGATGACACTTCCTTCCGTCCATTCTTGCAGCCCGTTAATTGTTTCGTTGCAGCGACGTTAGCCAACACGTCGTCGCGCCGCTTGCATCGAACATCTGCAACGATAGTTCGCAGGTGGAACGACGAAGAGATATCGTAAATAGCGGAGTTCTCTCGACGTTACGGCCGGAGGATGCTCGTAACGTGTACATATACGAGTACAATGGAGGGAAGTTGGGCGAGAGAAATTGCCGGTAGAAAATTGCAACGTAATTTGTCTTTGGTGATAAAATTAGTTTGGAAATTCACAACGATTTCGGGTTGGGTAAGATTTGATTGAGGATGTCGACCTCGTTGCTGACGAAACGAGTGTCCCGTGTTAATTAATAATTACAGTGTAACTTTGCTAAACTGGACATGCATTAACTCGGACACTTCAGTAATTCGGACTTCAACTACTACAATTTCAACAGTATTGTGTCATTTACCTCTATAATCCGGACACATTTAAAATCGTGCCATGCCACAGAACACTTACTCTTAAAGAAGAAGGGCAAAATTTTAGATGTTCTTGAGGGAGGGAAAAGTAATTGCTTTTTCGCCGAAAGATTTATAGTGCCGAAATTAACAGTATATGACATTAAACCAAAGAAAAAGAAAATTAGACAGTTTATTTCAACTAAATTTCAAGGATCAGCTATGTATGTACAGTTACTATGAGTTATAAGTTTAAAAACGATAAAACAGGACTTGTCTGTTGATGCTAAAAAAGTTATTCGTCATGGTTCTTATAACAAAGAAACTTTCATGTACCAATTTCATCGGAAAAATCCAGATTTCTTTTATAGAGAAATAACTGGGACAGATGACTTTTTAGCAAAATCCGATTGGTTGGAATTCGATTTTTAAAATTAAAAAATTTAATTAAAATTAAAAATAATTAATTAAAATTTGTGGGGAAAAAGTATCTACTAGCACATGTTCGGTGGCACCATTCCAAGATAAATTCTTTCAGTTGGTTAACCAAATGAATTTATCAGAAAAGACAGCTGTTTAACGCTGACGAAAGTGCTGCATTTTGGAAAAACTTTACCAACTACAACTTGGGTTCATGAAAGGGAAAAGTCAGCTTCCTGTAGGAAGATTTCTAAGGATAGAATCACATTCGTGCCTTGCTCAAATGCGACAGGAACCCACAAGCTAGCACTATTTGTTGCTTGCAATTCCCTCCACCCCCAGATGCTTTCAAAATATTAACCTTCCCGTGGAGCATAGAGCCAGCAAGAGAGAGTAGATGTCCCAGGCAATTCCTTTCGATTGGCTCAAAAACTGTTTTATTAAACACGTAAAAATTTGTTTAGATGAGCAAGATTATCATCAGAAAGCGTTCCCTCACATCCAGCAGAAGATGTATTAAATTTTGATCCGAATTTCAAAGTTATGTGTTTACGTCCCAATTGCACAGCCACAATACAGCCAATGGATCAAAATTAAATTAAAAATACTAAAGTGGCTTACAGAAAAAAATTGTTGCCCTACTTAATATCGCAAGACGATGATTTAACAAACGCTTTGAGAAGCTACAATTTAAAGGAAGCTGTCATAAACTTGTATGAATCATGGAAAGCTACAACAGAAAAAAATATCAGTAAAAGTTTTCCGCTAACTTGGCCAAAAGGACAACGGGATGAAGAGGATGAAATTCCTTTGGGTCAGTTGAAACAACAGTTCGAATCTGAATCTGCAAATATAAATTTAAACACCATTGTGGAAATGTTCAGTTCTATTGATCCACATGCTAGTTCTGAGGAAATCTTTGATTGCAAAACTGGACAAAATGAGGTGGATCAAGATTTAGTCGTGGGGGCCTCAAAAGCTGACGATAATGAGTTGAATAATATTCCTGATTCTGAATGTTAATTTCTAGAACATTCTTGTAATACAATCAATCACAGTTATGCTGTTCGATCATTGTTCCAATGTATTCAATAGGCGGAAGAAAATAACAATCTGATGGAAGAGATTCTTTTGTTAAGAAGATTAAAAGAAAAGGCCAGTAAGCAATTCTTAGAAAAAGCGAAGCAGAAATATATCAGTGTTTATTTCAAGAGAAATGATTCTGTATGAGTATGGTTTAGTTCGTGTTTATCAAAATAGTTAGAATCCATTAAAAATATATTTCTTGCTTTTTTCGTGTCGTATGCACATATTTGTTTTAAATACTTCGATAATCCATAAAATTCATTAATTCGGACATGTCCGGTTTAGCGAAGTTATACTGTATGTGGTGCGGAATTACTTAATGTACAGTTTTCGCGATTTTCGTTTACGGAGCAAGATATTAACTTTTCACAATTTTTATTATTGCTCAAAATTTATTTAAAATTTTCTGGAATTGGCGGTAGAAAACAATTTCTCCTTCAGTCAGTTAGGGCGACAATAAATGGCTTTATATCTTTCATTAGGTTCATCCTGGAAGGATATTAAAAAACAAAAAAAGGAAAGAAAAGGAGTATACCATCGGCGATAAAAGCTGGAACGAACCTCATTCAAATTTGTAAGGGGGTATAAAGGAGGAAATAAAAAGGCGAACAACTAAGATATCTAATATACGAGTACGACTATATTATTTACTTTCGCTTTTAATTATATACACTTTTACGATTTCCCGCACATAAAAGAGAATGTTAAAATTTTATTTGCGTCGATACGAAGCCGAATTACATGTTACGTTAAAATTTTATCAAACAGAAAAAATTTATCGGCGAGTTACGTTTCTAATTGGCGCGCTTTTCGTTGTTAATTTGAGTTGTAATTAATGATGACTGCGTTTACGCGAACCAAAATCGGAAATATCGGTATCTGGCTTTTAAATTAAATCTTATATAAATTTAGAAAACATTGGTTGGTATTTTCTGAGCTCTCGGTACAAGTTTTAGGTCGATTACGAAATCGGCGAATTATAATACTGTGCTGCAGACGCCCAATAATAATAATAATAATAATAGTAATAATAAAATTTTTACCGACCCATTTACCGATCTTCCACCCACGCGTTCGTCTGCATCTTGATAATTAATTCAAATCAAGAAAGAAATCCGGAAACGCCCCGACGTTATTATTTATAATTACATAAAACGTTTAACCTTTCCTCATAATTGGAATCCACTTACACCTTTAAATTATGCACGAGCTACACAAACTTTAACTTCGCGTAACTTGTTTCAAAACAATTACCTTCTCGTTAACATTTTCAATAATGAGTACGTATTAACCCTAGCAATCGCTTTTACACGGATTTTTCTCAAGTTTTGCGAATTTGGAGTATGTGAATTAGGTTGTTCTCATACACCGATATAATAGAACATATCTTAAGGTATGTGTATGCTTATACGTTTGTATGTATGTATGTACAACGTAGATTGCGTATGCGTGCTTGCAGTAAACCTAATAATCACAATCGTATGGGCAATACAAAGCTAATTCTTGCATATTTCGATTTCGTAACCGAGGGAAATCGAATAAGATTGCGATACAATCGCTTCGATATATGCCAGTGCAAAATACCGGTGGATATACTCGTGGAAGCATGTTGCTCTTGCGTGCCTTAGTAATGCATCGCCTTGATATTTAGTATTGTTTATTAGATTGTTCGAACGGTTTCTGGAGAGTTGTAAACCTTGTTGAAGGCGATAAAAATGCCCCATAAAAGTGGAAATACAATCCATATATTCAAGAGTTTCAAAATGAAGGCCGAATTTCGCCAATACAAATATAATTGTACTCCTTTACATCCAAAATTTAATGTTTCTCGCATCCTTCAACTTTTGAATATTGTATATTTCAGAAAAGAATATTTAATATCAGACCATGAACCAAAACTACTTTATTCTACCGTGAAGAAACTATAAAATCGTCTTGAAAATTTATCAAATACAGAAGAAAACAACGGAATCAATATGTGAAAAGAATGGAAGGGCACAGGTGGGCAAGAGTAGTAAGAAACCGCAAGGAAGAAGACATCAAAGAAGAGATGGAGTCAAAGCTGGCAATTCTCGTCTTTAGTAGAAACAGGCAAAGCCTAAAGAAGACCATTTAAACTACAGAAGAAATATATATTCTTTTATTTCAAATCATCATTGCTTACTGACTGCTTCAAAATTCTTCATGAGAAATTATGAAAACTAAGGAAATAACTGAGTGGGAGAATGACTCCGTATACATTTTCTTCTTTAGTTGTCCAAGCTCCATTTGTCTTTTCGCCCCCAAAAGATGTGAGTTATATACGCATATGTTAAAAGTAGTAAAGGAAGAAAGCTATACATTCAAGTACGAAAGAAAAGGTGAATGATAATTAGTTAATTGAGGGCTGAATTTATTGATTTTATGTTTCCAGAGATAAATGCACAAACGTAGACGAGGTAAGCGATTAGTTTCCAAAAATATTATAAATTACTAACATGGCGTTTGTAAATTACTAAATTGTCCTTTATTGAATATGCAATTATTGAGGAGTCCCTTTCCGATGTTTCAAAGGACAGGATGGAGGAACAAGAGAATTATGAAGAACAAAAAGAAGAAGGGAAAGGAATACAGGTAACAGCCAAAGAATAGAAAATTACCAACTTCACCGCTTTGTTTGTGGAATATGTATCATAGTTGAGGAGTCCCTCTTTCAACGCTTGAGAGGACAAGTTGAGCAGAAGAAGAGGATTATGAACTAGAAGAAAAAGAAGAAAAAATAGTAAAAGAAACTAAAGAGCCTCTTCGAATTAAAACGTACGATATCATCAACTGTGATCATCATTGTCTCGTTTGTGGAATATATAATGCTTGAGGAGTCCTTCTTTCGATGCTTGACAGGACAAGATAATTAGAAGAAGAGGATTATGGAGTAGAAGAAACAGAAGAAGAAACAGTAAAAGAAACTAAAGAGCCTCTTCGAATTAAAACGTACGATATCATCAACTGTGATTATCATTGTCTCGTTTGTGGAATATATAATGCTTGAGGAGTTTCTCTTTCGACGCTTGACAGGACAAGTTGAGCAGAAGACGAGGATTATGAAGTAGAAGAAAAAGAAGAAGGAAGAACAGAAGAAGAAGTAAAAGAAACTAAAGAACCTCTTCGAATTAAAACATTCAATATCATCAAAATTGGACCTTCATTGTTTCGTTTGTGGAATATATAATGCTTGAGAAGTTCCTCTATCGACGCTTGACAGGACAAGTTGAGCAGAAGACGAGGATTATGAAGTAGAAAAAAAAGAAGAAGGAATAACAGAAGAAGAAGTAAAAGAAACTAAAGAACCTCTTTGAACTAAAACATACGATATCATCAACTTTGAAGTCATTGTTTCGTTTGTGGAATATATGATGCCTAAGGAGTTCCTCCTTTGACGCTTGACAGGACAAGATAAATGGAAGAAAAGGATTATGAAGAAACAAAAGAAGAAAGAACAGAAGAAGAAGTAAATGAAGCTAAAGAAGCTCTTCGAATTCAAACATACGATATCATCAACTTTGACCATCATTGTTTCGTTTGTGAAATATATAATGCTTGAGGGGTTCCTCTTTCGATGCTTGACAGAATAAGATGTATAGAAGAAGACAATAACGAAGTAGACGAAAAAGAAGAAGGAAGAACAGAGGAAGGAATAAGAGAAACTAAAGAACATCTTCGAATTCAAACATACGACATCATGAACTTTGATCTTCATGCTTGCTACGAAAAGAAAAGAACAAACGTGAAAAGTGAAACCAGAATAAGAATCCTTTCAAATTAAAACATGAAAAATCACAAACGTTGAGCTTTATTTCCCTGTCTGTGGATAGTTCTTCTCCGACATTCGAAAGAAAAAGGATAAGGAGAAAAAGTTCTACTTAAAAAAAATGAAAAATTGTAAAATACAACGACGCTGGCCACTAGCTCTTTGTTATGGAACGTTTAATTTAAATTTAAAGAAAGAATTGAACTAGTCCCTCTTGTGTCCATATTTATAAATAATTGCCCTTCCCCCATTCTCTATCCCCATCCTCTATGCCCCATCCTCTATCCCCCATCCTCTATCCCCCATCCTTCATCCCCCATTCTCCATCCCCCATCCACGTCGTACCTTTCCATATTATAATCAAATAAATTTCTAATATTCAATAGAAGAAGGAGATACGTGTTGAAACTCCATTATAAGCAATAAAAACGTAAAATGTTAAAGTTTCAAATATTTATTGTAAGATACCGGAATAGTTATCTAATAAAGTTACAGTATAGCATAACAACATTGTTGTGGTCTTTTACATATAGACAGGTTTCCACCCAATGGCGAGCAACACTCGACGCAGGGAGGAATTTAGCATTCCTCATCATCGTCTAAAGTCTACCCAACAAAATATAGAATACTAGGGTCTAAAACTCTATAACTGTCTTCCTCCGAATTGAAAAATTTGAAATGGGTCCCTTCACAAAACAGGTGAAGAATTTATTAATGAAAAAAGAGTGCTACATCATTGGGGAATTTATTGTTAATGACAGTTAACTTTCTATATGTAGTATGTTTTGTATTGTATGTACTGTGCATAAATTGTTTGTACTTGACGACACTTTCACTGTGATATGTTGACTTAATATTTTTTCAAATTTTGACGTTGTTTACACCTATGTTTTTTTTTAATATGTTGAGGTAATATATGATGTGAATTGTTAGAGGTATGACATTTCGTTGTGATGGCCATTACATCAATAAAGGTTATTATTGTTATTATTATATTATTGTTATTATTGTTACAATAAATATTTGAAACTTTCAACATTTTACGTTTCTTTATCAAATAAACTTCTTTTTTGTTCTAAAGAACTAGCTGTTATCGGTTTCCTATAATTAAAACTTCCTTGAAGTATCAATCAAAAAGACCAAACTTATGAAATATTTGGGAATTGACATCCCCAGAGACAGAAATATCACAGAATAATGATAAATATCACACGATAATGCTTTTACTTTCTGGTTGTCAATTCCTTCTTATTTCAAATCCTCCAAAAAACAAAAACTATCCATTTGTGTCTGGCACAATATTAAGTTATCGTTCGTCGATGTTACAAACAAGTTTATTTATATTCCATATGAAGAAAACATCAGACAACGGAGTAAATACATTTCAAACCAACTGGTGATTACATTCCCGCAAAACAAACTCGGGAAAATAAAATAATAATCTTATTATTGCAAGCTTGCTGCT
The DNA here is from genome assembly GCA_038088585.1 of Chrysina gloriosa. Taxonomy (NCBI): domain Eukaryota; kingdom Metazoa; phylum Arthropoda; class Insecta; order Coleoptera; family Scarabaeidae; genus Chrysina; species Chrysina gloriosa. The sequence continues at coordinate 62,796,537 of CM076091.1, read as the reverse complement.
CGTGAAAGTTCCACGCAATTGAATGGAAAGTCCGCAAAATAAGGATTTAAATATTTAGAATAAATAGTTCGTTTATTTCAGAGTATTTAGGTAGGTACTTATTAGCGATGTGAATTCAAAATTACATAATAATAGAATGTAGGCGAATAAAATCGAATTTGTCACTTATTTGTAAAATACTTTCGATGACTGATTTTTATAATGTTTGAAGTAAATCTGTCACTACGTGAAGATGCACGATGTACAAGTATTGTGAAGCTTGGGGTAGATTTATTCTGGAGTTTTAACCTTCCTATACTCACGTCAAAATGGAAGACGTATACTATACTATATAAATCGGTCTCACAGACCGTATGCGTGAGTATAGAAAGGTTAACAAAGGCGAAGTCCGAGACATCAAATACACTTTTCTGGTAACAATCATAAATCTCTCTTCGCCAGAAACTTTATAGTAAACTATTTTCGTGAGCCAAAATAAAATCTGGATGGACTTCCCATATGACAAGCTTTTGCACAGTTACTTGGTAGCTGCCCATCCACGTACCTAATTTAATCAGGTCTTTTTATAGAAAGCATAGAAGAAAGACAATTAAGTTGGTGGGGGCACGTCCAAAGAATGGATAAAACAGCGCAAGTGAAAGAAGAAATTAAATGGAAGACCAAAGAAGACATGAAACGACACTATCAGTGCAATCCTGGAAAAGAAATGTACAGGAAAAGGGAAAGGCCGCAACTAGATTACTAATGGATAGGAAGACTTGGAAAGTGCCTACACCCGAATTAATAGATTTTATTTTCTTAATAAAATAATTTGTGCCTAACAATCGTTTCTCAACTCTTGTGCATTCAATACATAAACTGAAGATGAAACTTTACACCCCTTCAGCGCACAACAGTTTGATGCTGTTTTGCTTAGTTGATGCGATCCAAAGGAATTACCATATTACGATCGTTCCGCGTGCTCTAAAAATATATGATTGCAAATTTTCTTCGAGTTCTAGAAGCACAAAACCGTATAATAAACGTGTACGAAAGATTCATTTTGATAAATTTATTAATTCTGAGCATTACGTTCACTCCATATACTACAGACGGGTCGGTATTGTTACGGTTCCATCGATAATTTGCGTAGAATTTTACAGGTGCGTCAGTATCATCCTGAATTAATTTCGTTCTCGTGTTCGTATAGCGTGCTCGAAAATGAATAATGAGGTAGACGGCAGAATGCAGCGGGGCATCTAATCGCGGTTTGTTGACCTTCTTCGGGTATCATTTTAAGCAGCGCAATACCATCCTTAATTTACGAATTACGAAAGCGATTGCATGTTTTTCTTGTCATGTGCGAACGCACGTTGTTATCATCATCGTTCTGATATGAATACGTGTATAATTTTTTAGCGAAAAATAGCGAATTTAAATTAGTCTAAGGAGAAGTAAGAAGAAGTTCTTTTCTTTTGAAAATGCTAACAAATGAAAATAATGAAGGTGGTGAAATAACAATTCGTGCTATTCTTGATTTTCTTTTGGGGAAACTGTGTATTTATACATGCATTCTCACGATATCCTAGCGATTTCCCAATAGGATACGTCGTTTCAGTTTCTAGAATCAACTCTTATCAAGAATCATATAGTTCTGAGGAAAACGGGGCTGGGACATACCAGGAAGTTAGGGGGAGAGGGTAACCTTCTGGCAAGGGAAGAATCAAAGAGGAAGCTTGCAGCGCTTAAGCCCACATATGGAGTTTTCTATGAAACCGTAAGGAAGAAGTCTTAAAAAGGGTTCTTGTTATAACCACATTAATTCCTACAACCATGTACAGTACAATTTCGTTATAACGCCCTCGTTTATAAGGTTTTCCCGCCTATAACGCTTTCTTTCCTTGGTCTCGGTCGCAGCGACTAATTTTCTGTAGTACTTTTATTCGTTATAACGCTCCCATTTCTTGCTTATAACACCCCATTGAAGGATATTTTTTAATGTATATGCATACTTCAATTATTAATTTTTTAAAATTTATTTTGCAAACACTAGAAAGGGATATGATTAAATGAAAATAAATGTTTAAAAAGCAGATGGAAATGGTCTACATATTTCTGGGAAGTGAACACCATTACGATTTCTATGAAATATTAGTATCAACAAGTCCCACCAAGATGTTCCACGAATCTTGCCTAGACAATTTTCCGAGAATCTGACTTATTCATTTGGCGGTTGCGTAATCAAAGTTTCCCTTCAGTCTTTTACTTTTTACGCTGCTGGCAACATGTCGCGAAAAAAGTGATCTTATAAAAGACTTTGATAAATCCAATTTAAATCAAAAAGATTTTGCGACGTCAATAAACATCAATGTTTCAACTTTACGTACGATTTTAAAGAAGCGGAGTGAATTTGTTTCGGTGGATGAGGGAACCAGTCGTAAAAATACGATTCGCGAAATACGAAGAGCTAAAAACGATTCCGAAAAGTTGGTTCGTCCAGGCCAGGAGCTTCAACATCGCGGTAAGTGTCCAATTTTACAAGAAAAGGCCCTTCAAGTGACCGACGGCATTGGAATAACAAACTTTACCCCTTCAACTGGATGGCTCGATAGATTTAAAAGCAGACATTCTATCGTGTACAAACAAATTCGTGGTGAGTCAAATTCAGTAGATCCTGATGTAACATTCGACTGGAAAAGTCAAATGTCGACCCTCACCTCTGGCTACAATCCCTTAGAAATTTCTAATGCCGATGAATTCGGGTTGTTTTTTAAAGTGATGCCTGATAAATTTTTAGTTTTAAAAAATGAAAAATGCCACGGAGGAAAATTAAGCAAACAACGCCTAACGGTCCTCGTATGCACGAATTGCGCAGGCACAGACAAGAAAATACCGCTCGTAATTGGAAAATACGCTAAGCCACGTTGCTTTAAGAATGTGAAAGCCTTCCCTGCATTTATTCTTCACAATCTCGTGCATGGATGACTGGAGATAGATTTGTGCAATGGCTTAATGAGTGGGACATCGAATCGAAAGAGCGAAAAATACTTTTGCTTGTCGACAATTGCGCTGCGCATCCGAAACAGGTAAATCTCAAAAATATCAACTTGATTTTCCTACCCACCCAACACCACAAGTGAGTTTCAACCACTTGATCAAGGCATCATAAAACTTCTCAAGCAAGGTTACAGGAAAAGGATGGTCCAACGACATCCATCGATTATGGACAGCTCAAATTTTACTTCTCCAACAATTTCTGTTTTTGACGATATCCACTTTTTATACGCTGCATGGATGGACATTACGAAAGAGACTATCTTTAATCGTTTCAAAAAGCAGGTATTGGTAATTTTACACGGGAAGATAAAACCGAAGAGGTAGAAATTGATGAAGGCTGGCGAGACCTTTTACAAATAGAAGAAAGATTGGCTGAATTGGAAGGTTTTGATGACTTCGACAATGGGCTAGTGACCAATGAAGTTTTAAGTCTTGGGGCACTAATCGCCGATTACAATGCACCATCAGAAGTGAAAATGAAGAGGATGAAGATTCATCAGAAATAATTACGCCAAAAATAAACGATGTTTTGGAGACCTTGTAAACAATCAGAGCATTCTTTTCTTGTACGGAGATATAAGAGGAAACCTTCAAAAATATTAATGAAATAGAAAATGCAGTTCTTAAACAAACCATTTGTCACTATAAACAAACACAAATTAATGATCTTTAAAAAAAAAAATAAAACTTGTAGGAATGTATACATAGTTTGTTTTATATTTCTTGTTTTAACGTACAAGTTTTATATAAAATAGATTTTGTTACCTTTTACTTTGTTTAAAAGAAGTAAAATATATGTAGTAGTGCATACATAGTAGTAGTATTTATTGAAATTCGACCTTCCGGCCTTGAATTGGATGTGTATATAAAGACGTTTTCAAATACATTTTCTTCATTTTTAGCCGTTTTCAAGATTTCCCGGTAATAGCGCTTTCCCGGTTATAGCGCCCTTTTTTCTAGCGTCCTAGAAGAGCGTTATAACGAAGTTTTACTGTAATTGTCATTCTCACTGAAAAGAAGAGAAAAATGCAGGGTGATAATTGAGTTGTCGAAAGTACCCGTCTTAAGGTACGTAAATCAGTGTACCTAGTAAGAGTAAAAACTACATCGTTTGAGTCCATTCTAAACCCCAAATATTTCCACTTTTCTTAATTTTTATCGGTTTACAGTTTCCTCTTGTTTGATGTTTCGTCTTCGTCTCGTAGGAAAAGCGATGGATTTGGAAACACACTTCCAATGCATGAAGTACATACCCCCAGTTTAGTTTTAATTTTTCTAACCTATTCTTTTAATTGTTACTCTTACCACATCAATCCTATGAAAACGCTAAATACGCATTTCGACAAACAAATTGGTCAACTCCAGTAGAAAAACGCAATGGAAAATCGTCATTTTTTAAAATCGGTTAACACGTCACCATCTGACAATTGACACTCACCAATTTTCCTCTGTGTGTTCTCCATTGAGGATGGTTCCTTTTTAGTCGAAATGTGTATTTGCAGTTTCCAAATAATTAGTGTGGGAAGAGTGGATTAGACTAGATTAGATTACTTGAGGTGGCAGTACTGCCTCTTCCCACTGCGACCTTTACAGATCTAGTGTGGCCCTCATGCCTCCTTAGAGTACGTTCTCTAGCTCTATTCCTTTAATTAGACTTATTAGCTTTGAGAGCGGTTCTTCCGCATATAGTCTCGCCTCGGGATATTCGTCTCCCATGTGTGACAGCCGCGTCCTTGCCAGTACCTCGCATTGGCACAATACATGGATCGCGGTTTCTTCCTCAATTTGATAGAATCTACATATCGCTTCCTCTGTCAAGCCCATTTTATTAACATATATAAACTGACAGTTTCTTTATATCGTATACTCATTTCGCTGGAAATCTTCCCATCTTCAATGGTATCATTACAAAGTGTGAATTGAAATCAGTGTTGCAAGTGAAAAAATTAGCTGTTACCCTTATCGTACCGATTTTTTGGGGAAAACTCCAAGTACGCATTGCAACCACCAAATCGTCATCCGAAACGGATTTTCATAATTAAGGTCTTTTCTCTTTGGAATTCCCCAATGAAGATGACGATTTGGTGGTTGCAATACCTTCTTGAAGCTTACCCCAAAGACGGTGTGGTAAGAGTGACAGTTATTTCAGTTCAGATATTCTTTACTTACTTAACTTTAATCCGGTTTAGTTTTGGGTTTTAGTCGAGTAAAGTTGATTTGTCAGATTGATCAGATGAAAATGTAGCAAACACTTTAGAGAAGAAGAATCAACCAAAAAGGTCACCTTCCTCGAAAGTGTTACCTATCATTAGGACGCAAAATTACGAATAGACAATACAATTGCGGAGTTCCACCGTTTATTATTTCGAAATCCTATTCAACAACCTTGAACCGTAGCGAAGTGAACGATACGATACACCCAAAGCGTCGAAAAAATGAAAACAATCTAATGATAAACGATCGTCTCTAATCGCCCGAAGAATACAAAGTGCGACATTGCAAATATTCTCTCTACCTAATAACCTGCATAATAAAGTATCTCACGCACGTATTATAGGTATACAGCTACGATTTATATTACATATACATTATTTCGAAAGGAATCAGCGTTTCTGGTACCGTTATACGTACGTACAACGTACGTATAAAAGATTCTTTGTTCGAAATATCCGATGAGTTACGGCGTTCTTACTCGACCCGCCTGAAGTTCACGACACCTCTTCGGGAGCTTCTCGTTCTTCTTCAACTTTATCGTCGCTTTCGAAGTCCGCGCTTACCAGGTTACCGAAAGTATTATAAGAGGATACACACGTTCGTGAATAAACGCGCCCGGTTAATCGCCGGAACGCGTCTTCGAGTTTGGAGAAGTACGTTAGTATTATGGTAATGATGCGGGTCCGTAGAAAGTAGTTAGATGTAAAAATGGGGAGGGATATAAGAAAAATTATAATTTCACGTTTCGCGGATTATTTACGGAATTTCAAATGAGGGATTTGGCGGAAGAGATAATTTGGATATTAATCGTTTACCCTTTCTACCTTTCGGTGTAAGATTCGAAGCCACCGAGCCGTATACGTACGTATACTGTGTCGCTTTTGGCCCGTTCAGTAGAATTTTCATACTTACACATATGAGGATTTTAAACAGCTACGCTCCGCTGCGATCGGGGCTCGATCCCCGGACCTACTCATTATGAGGCGCGTACTTTATCACTCACCTACTAAGCGGGTTATTTGGATATTTACATTGAAAAAATTCTTATGGTTTAGTTTCAATTATCGATATGATCATCAATTAGATATTCTACAGAAACATAGAGTTATTTTAACGTGGCATTATGCCTAACTTCATATATTATTCAATTGGGAAAAGAGACTTGAGGAAATCTTCGGAACGAAGTGTTTAGGAATTTTTTTGTTTGAAAAACATTCCACACATCCTCTTCCAAAATCGAACATCATTCGCTGGTTATCTTTGATATACGTAAGATGCTCCGGGGTAACTGGGTCATGATTTTACAGCATGACCTCCAGCTACCTTCATAAAACTAAAACTTCATAATGTAGGACACGTAACAAGCAATTTTTGACTGCAAAATATCGCATGATTATTTACCAATAAACAGACCAACATACTACATACCATTTCAGATATGTTTTTACACACATATAGGTAGATATATATATATTTTTGTCCTATTGGTCCAGTTGCTCCGTGAATTTAGGGTGACTGGACCACCCCAAAGTTGTATTCTATAAGAGCACTGCAGCAAGTGTCTGGGGTAAGCGGACTTCTTGTATATTCAATTGATTTAGAAAAAATATTGGTATCATAAATTATTTGATTTAAAGACACATTCCGGACGTTGTACCGGAACCCTAATAAGGGCGTTTGAAAAAAAGGGCAAAGAAACAAATGCGAATTCCAGAAAAAGCACTATTAATTATACATTTATTTAAAGAAACCTGTTTATTACGAAGAAATTACAAAAAATTCAAAGAAATTGCAATCATTTCCCAGCATGAATTTCAAAAAAAAAAAATTATAAAAGAAGGAAAACTAAAGAAATTAATTACAAATTAAATAAATAAATTAATTAAAAAATTGGAACTTAAACAAGTAATATTTGAGTCCTTATACATTAAGGAAAATTTAATGGAAGTTAGATCACTCAGGTTTGCTGCAAAATCAATTATATTATTAAATCGAGCGAAATTACTTGTTACCGGTTGTGGAAGTTTCCGTACGATATCAAACTCTCTAATGTAAAATTCTTCATCGGTGGATGTTGTTGGCATATCCCAATCGTCTAATACAGGTGTTCAGTTGAAGGAGAAACAAATCAGTTATGACGAAAATAAATCACATTCTGATGACGAAAATCAAGAAAACTTCATACAAACGACAGAATCATCAGTTGAAGTAAGTAAATAATATTAATTTTTTTAGAGCGAAGTTCTCTTAGGGAGGTTCTGCGGTGAGAGTTAACTGAGAGAGAGTGAGACGCTTAAAATCGTCAGATAGACGCTTTTCTATCTTGCATTAGTTCTTTCTCGCACACACACATACATACTCATCGCAGGAGCAATAACGCGCTGTACTGATGTCATGATTATTTTTCTAATCTAGTCTCCATTATTGTTATTTGTGATTTTAATGGGGGGGACAGGGCGATTTATCCTCTCCCCGGGTGAAAATGTTACCTTAAGCCGGTGCTGAATAAAGTCGTTTTTAATTTAAAAGAAGAATTAGAACTGTGTTATTAAATCCCTCCTAGACCAGAGAGACTTACAACTTCAGAAATGGGATATGTTGGGATATTGGAGTATCAATATATCGATAATTTATATAAAATAAATAAAATTACCCTTACCATCTTTCGGAAAAATTCAGATACGTATTTCGGCAACTAAGTTGCCATTCTCAGTGGAAAACTGAGGAAATTCAGTGTCACTAGCGAATCGGGCAACTGACCAAGACGAACACCACACGAACACTGTACAACAGCAAAACACTCCACAATGAACATCACGTAATGAACGCGCAAAACACACCAAAACACCGAACACCAAAGAACGCTCCATAGAGCATGAAATTTAGGTTAGAATTAGTATAAATACACTCTTCCCTTTATGAGAGTTCAGTGTCAACAGTGTTTTGGTGTGTTTTGCGCGCTCATTGTATGATGCTCATTGTACAGTGTTTTTGATGTTGTACAGTGTTCGTCTTGGCCACTAGCCCGATTCGCTAGTGATACTGAATTTACGCAGTTTTCCATTGAGGATGGCAACTTAGTTGCCGAAATACGTATCTGGATTTTTCAGAAAGGTGTGGTAAGGGTAATTTTATTTATTTTATATATGTATTACTTTAGCCACAGTCTCAGTATTCTTATTTGCGATAACTTGCTTGTCAGCAATTTCGGCGGAATACAAGTTGGGGGATAAATAGCCCATTCTTCCAGAATGAATAACAACGAGAGTCCCGATAAATACGAAATCTTTCAACATAAGATAGATTGTACCAGGTAATTTGCAAATTAACGAAATGTTGAACTGGATTATTACAACAAAACGCTGAATTTTCAAAGACAATCAAAGAAAACCAAAATATTGCCAGAAACTATAATGTTAGAGACAGCAAGAGCTCACCTTATAGGGGCAGACAAATTTTAGTATCGAGGACGAAGTAAGGAAATAGAAAATTGGAATGATTTTAGAATTGCGTTTATGATGACATTTATATTTGAACAGAGAGAGCAAAATCCGAACTTTGGAAATCTATGCAGTCACGAAGAGAACAATGAAAAGGTAATAAAGGAACATATCATAATAGGCTTATGGTCAAGGCATTTAAGCAATTATCTTATGGCATACAGATGTAGATGAGCTTTACAAAGATTTAATGCTATATCAAAGAGTGGAAGGTGTCCGAAGAGGTATAGTTAAGGCACAAATTCCACCGAATATTAAAACAGAAGAGGTGACAACTTCAGGAACTACTTCTCGAATAGTAAGGAAGGAGCAACAGCCTGAGAACAGAGTCAAGCCTGTGAAGTGTTTTAATTGCAAGGAATTTGGACATATTGTGCATGCCCAAAACCGGATACGAGGATCATGTTACATGTCCAAGACTACCAAGATTTTTGACATTTTCAGAAAATGGTCTGGCCACAAATATGACAAAACTTGTAAGGAGAAATTTTGCAACCGCGGCACGTTTCACTTGATATTTCCGTCGTTAAAAGATTATCTGAACTACACACAACCACTCGCATTTAATCCATTTTTGGTTTTCTTTCTGTTTTAAAATGCACCGCCTTTAAATGGCCCCCATAAAATTTACTACCCGCCAATATAAAACGGTCTAATAAGCCCATTGAAAATTGGACGTATTAGGGCTTTTATAGTAAAGAAACAGGAAGGTATTAGCATTGTGAAAATGATGGGCTGAACTGTGTTACAAAAAGCGTGTCGGTCAATGGTATCACCGCGTGAGTAGATAAATCAGTTTGTGTGAGGAGGAAGAAATTTTGAGGAAAAATGTTTGGAAATGAAGAAGAGGCGTCGAATCAAATGATATTACTTTGTTGATTTGGAAATCACTTCTGAAGAATCCATCTGGTCTAATAACTTTTTAGACATCAACGTTGACAAATCCTTTGAACTGAAACCTGATTTTTCTACGAATACAAAACGCCGACGATTCACCATCGTTCTTCACATGCTTGCCCCTACATATAAGGATTTAGATTTTTGCCGCTGCATATACAGAGTGAAAATGATTTCAACGCTTTGCGCTACAATAAACTATAATAAACAATAAGCGATTGCCGCCGGTCGTTACTACTATTACAACGTACCAACGTACCTACCTCTACTACAGTACCACCAATAATATTGTAGGCCATACAAGATATCAACTCTCTATAATACGAACTCAGCTGTCAGTTATTCAGTGTACAGCAAGCAGGCGTTCTTCGAAGTCGCGCCGTATACCTCTTAAGTAGGTTTCCATCGGAATCCCGCGAGCGAAGCAAGAAACCTCGACGGTTCGTTAAAAGTGAACACACACATTCGTCGTCGCCGTCGTCGTCGAAACAGAACTATTATTTCGTGTGTTTATGTTTCTTTTTATTTTTCGTTTCTTCCTGCTACCGCTACGTTAACGAAATCTATTTTTAATTAGTGATTGGTAAGTGAAGTAGTATTTTTGTTTTAATTTCTTTTTCCTCCAATTACTTCGCCGATTTCTTTTCTTACTTAACACGGTTCGACTTGTAAAAGAGAAAACTCGCGGTTTTAAGCGGCGTACCGGTTTTAAAAATGTGTTACCGATGACTCGCGCGTCTTGTTTTTGTATTGTTGTCTCTTCGAGTTATGCATATTTGGTATAAAGCGGGGTGCGTGCATGATGGGAAAATGTGGGTAGGACAAGAAATAAAGGGAAAATTGAAATAAACTAGAATATTAGCAGCAAAAATCGTGTCAATTTGAAAGTAAAAGAATTGGATCTTATTGTCAGTCATCTGTTGCTATCGTCTAAACATTAGATTCTAGTTACCGGTTTCTTTAATTAGATAAAAAAATATTTTGCGATTGCCTTTGTTTTCAAAATCCATCAGTATTTGTTGACATCATAAAATTCTCTACTGTTTCAAACTTTTGGATCTACACCAAATCGCTAAGAACTCGATTTGAATGCACTACTACGTTCCTTAATTTTCATTTCTTCCAAAGGTTATCGTTTAACTAGAATTTCGTATTGAATGATATTTTCTTCTTTATCGTCTTCCCATTTATTTTTCGTTGGCTTCTTCGTCTTACAGAGGTTTCTTCAAAAATCAAACCTCTCTGGATATGACGTTTATGTTCATTTATTCGTGAACTTGATGTAGATGTTTCTACTTTCTTTCCCATCAAAGAGGTCGAATTGCAATTGTTCTAAATTCCGTCCTAATTCTCATCGGTCGCGTTTCGTTTATTTGCCCAGTTCCCACGAGTATTTGTTGTACCTACCTATTGTGGAGGATGATACGTCTGCAATTTTACAATAACTAGCTAGCTTCTGCTTCACGACTACTTGCTGTGAATATTCCTCGCAATCCTGTTTCTTGGCGAAATTAATGCGTTTTTCCTCCCCCTTTCCTTACTTTTTAAAAGTAATGTTAGTTAGTTACCTGTCCATCTCAGTACTTACAAAATCCTCCGATTTTTGTACTACGTTACTTATTCCCTTGGTTCTTGATTCATTTCTTTGTCCTGTGTTTCCTCGTTCGAGGTGCTTCTATTTTCCAAACGGTCGATTCATTCTATAAATCATTGTAGAATCCTATCATCTTCGTAATTCTCCTACTTTCTTATTTAATTTCTGTTTCCTTGACTCCTTTTTCGAAAGTTTCATTTTTTTATAACAATTAAATTAAACAAATGTGTCTCTTATTGCAAATTTCTCGAAGAATCTGTCGTCATTGTACCTTTCATATTTACATTCGTAAACATTGTGTGCCCGAGGGTAGAGGATAAAAAAAGAGGTAGAAGAAATATTATCGATAGGTAGTAGCCAGTTGCTAATGGGTCCCACCAAGCCCAATAAAGAAGGAAAGAAAAAGAAGAAATATTCTCTGGATTTATCCTTTTTCCTCCTGATTCCTCCACTGAGTTGATTATGTCAGTTGTTTTAAATAAATCCTTATAGAATCCTGTCGTTTACGTACGTTCCTTACCTTTTTCTTTTGTTCGGTTTCCTTTGAATCTTTCTTCGAGATTTTCATGCTTTTAGAGCAATGAAATTAAATGAATTCGTATTTATCGTTTCTTATTGCAAATTTCTCTAAGCATCTGTCGTCATTGTACTTTTGACATGCATATTCGTAAACAACATGTGACAGACGACAGAAGATAAAGGAGAAGAAGAAGAAGAAGAAAGAACATTCTCTTACATCGTTCCTTTTTCCTCCGGTTTCTCCTCTGGGGTGGTTGTATTCTTAAGGTTTTAGAGTTCACCCTGTTTCTGCCACTTGTCTTGTGTAAAACATGATAGAATCCTATTGCTTTCGTGCTTTCCCTATTTTTTTCTTTTATCCGGTTTCTTTTGTCCCTTTCTTCACGATTTTCGTGTTCTCAGAACAATGAAATTAAACGAATTTGTATTTATCGCCTCTTGTTTCAAATTCATTGAAGAACCTATCATTATTGTACCTTTCATATTTAGATTCGTAAACAGCGTGTGAGAGACGGTTGAAGACAAAGAAGAAGAAGAAGCAGAAGAAGAAGAAGAGGAAGAAGGAACATTCTGTTGATTTATTACTTTTCTCTATGTTTCCTCCTTCGAGGTGGTTGTAAAGTTGTGGAGTTGAGTGTGTTTTGTATAAAACCTTATAGAATCCTATCGTCTTCGTGCTTTTCCAATTTTTTTCTTAATTTGGTTTCCTTTCTCTCCATCTTTCAAGATTTTCATGTTCTCAAAACAATGCAATTGAACGAATTTCTATTTATCGCCTATTATTGGAAATTTCTTGAAGAATCTCTCGTCATTGTACCTTTTATATTCATATTCCTAAACACCGTGTAAGAGACGGCAGATAAAGAAGATGAATAAGAGAAAGATGGAATATTCTCTTAATTCATTCGCGTTTCCTGTTGATTTCTCAGCTGAGGTGGTTGTATTCTCAAAGATGTGAAGTTAAGCGCATTTCTGTCACCTGTTTTGCATAAATCCTTATAGAATGCTGTTGTGTTCGTGCTTTTCTGTCAGCTGTTTGTATAAATCGTTATAGAATTCTGTCTTTTCCGCGCTTTCCCTATTTTCTTCTCTTATTCGATCTCCTTTGTCTCCATCTTCGAGATTTTCATGTTCTCAGAACAATGAAGTTAAACGAATTCGTATTTATTGTCTACCTTTTATATTTAGATTCGTAAATATCGTGTGATAGACGACAAAGGAAAAAGAAGAGGAGGAAGAAATTTTTTCTGCGTTTTCTTCTCTGAGATGGTTGTTTCTTAAACTTGTAGAGGTCAGCGCGTTGCTGTCACCTATTTTATATAAATACTAGTAGAATCCGGTCGTTTTCGTATTTTCCCTATTTTCTTATTTTCTTCTTTCATGCGATTCACTTTGTTTCCTTCTTCAAGATTTTCATATTCTCAGAACAATGAAATCAAACCTATTCATATTTAGGATTTCCTGATGAAAATATAGTTTAACCTAAATCTACGAGAGATCAAAGCACGCCGAGGAAGATAAAAATTCGAGAAAACACGACCGAACCTGAAACCCTCGTATTATTACAAAGGCAGCTTTTGTTATAATACGAGGGCTGCCTCCAATGTTACACAAATTTGGCTCTAGCTCAATTGTGTAAATCTATCGCTAGTGGTCAGGGACAAGCCTCGCAAACATAAAAAATGCGACTATATCGTTTTTGTTATCAATTTCTTTTTACCTAAAAGAAGGTGGAAAACCTTCAGAAACCATTCAACGTCTGCAAAGTGTATTTGAAAAGTCTGCAGAATTTAAAAATACATTCTATCGATGGGTCGATTGCTTTAAAACTAGCAGAACGTCATTAGAAGACGATCTGCGCAGTGGATGGTGGAGCACCTTTGTAAATGAAAGAAGCGTTGCTGTCGTGAATAACCCAATGAAAGATGATGGGAGAGTAATTATTCTTTGTAATTAGTGTTAGTATACGAAAATATGTATATGACAGGTTCACGAGATTTTACACTAACGTTCGTAAGGATCGAAACAGCAACTCAACATATCCGACATATTCCGTCAACTTCAGCAGCTTTTAGCACGATACGGCGAGTAATTTTAACAACAGAAGAACTACTGATAAAGAACATATAACTTACTTCAATTTCGAGACCAAAAAATCAGTGGAAAGAATGACGTAAACGAGAAGAATGGTCTCCGGTTACAATTCGTGCGCTTACGTCGTCGGTTGGTAATGCTTACCGTATTCAGGGATTGCGAGGGGCTTATTTTAATGGATTATCTACCAAAAGGTACTACATTTAACGCAGAGTATTATTCGAATCTTTTATCTGGCCCATAGCGGCAGACTCTTTATAAGAAACGGCTTGTGAATTTGCATAAGCGCTCGTTATTGCAAGAGGACAACGCAAAACCCGATATCGCACTAGGAACGAAGAATGTTTTAAACGAATTCCGTTAGGGATTGCTTCTAAATCCACCCTATTCGCTAAATCTGCCTTTTAGTGATTTTCATCCCGTTCCCATATTTGAAAGAACCATTACGGAGCGTTCGATTTAATACCTTAAATGAAGTAAAACTTACTACAAATAGGTGAATTGCAGAGACTATGAAAAAGCTCTTTGAGGACGGTTTAGAAAACATAGTTTCACAATGGGATCATCATCATCGAGCCTTTCAGCCGTTTGGGTTATGGCTAAAGTCTTATGACGTTTTTGATGTTCTATCTGATGAGGTGAAGTAATCCTCTTGTTCGCTGTGCTTTAAAGTGTGCTATGAGTCCTGGTGGTCTGATTGTGAGTCATTTTTCCCCATTCTTTCCTGTCCCCCGCTTTTGATCTCCAGTCGCTTATCTTCATCGCCCTCTGGGTCATATCGGAATCCACTGGGTTATCCTTTTTTATCACATTCGTTGGTTTCCTCCTCATGGTGTGGCCTGCCCATTGATATGATATTTTCTCCTTCAAGTTGATCATCTATTTTTTGTTAGTTTTCCGTCTTATAACACCCTGCTCTGTGACGTGTGGCCCCAATATTGTTCTTAAAAATTATCTTTCGGCTATCTTTAAGTCTTCCTGTTCTTTTTTGGCTGATTGATGCGGTCTCCGTTGCATACAACTGGCCTTATTAAAGTCTTGTAAATCTTAATTTTGGTTCTGTTTTGCGTTTCAATTGTGACTTATTTCGTCCAAACGCTTGTAGTCCTTTTAAGATTCTCTGTCTCACCCTCGTTCTTCTCTCTATTATTACACCTAGGTAGTTGAACGAAGAAACTTTCGTAAAATTCTGGTACTGCGTTTTCAGGTGGCTTCGTGTACAGGTCTCAGCCCTCCCTATTTTCATGTATTTTGTTTTGGTTCCATTGATTTCCATACTCAGGTTTCGTGCTTCCCTCTCCAGATGTTCTAGGGCTAGTGTCATTCCTATTTTTGTGTTTGCAATTATTGTGACTGTTTCTGCGTGTGCTTCCGTAAATGTTCTCGAGTCTGTTGTTCCCTTTCTTATGCCCCTTTGTTGCTATTAGGTGGTCTATTTGATTGTTTGTTGCTCCTGATAGGTGTCTCCTTTGCTTTCTGGGATATTCGAATTTGATTGATAGGAAAGTCATGTTTAAAATTTCCGCTAGCTGACTCAGTCTGTGCCCATTGTGTTTATGAATTGCTTCTTTTCCCATTCCTGCCACTTCTTCCAAATATGGTTCTCGTGCTATCTGGGCATTAGCATCTCTTAATAATATTCTTTCATCATTTTTTGATACTTCTTCACATATCCTGCTTAGATTATCATAGAACCGATCTTTTTCACTTTCTTCTGCGTATATATTAATAATTGAGATGTTATTAATCTGCATTTTCAGTCTCAATACTGCCAATTTTCCGTTCACTGGTTTAAATTGTATTATGTGATTTACCCACTTTTCCCCTATATAAAACTCTACACCCTTGTTTCCCCGCACCTCTTCCCCGCCGTACAGAAATGTGTACTCGACTTTTGTTATTTCACCTGAGCCTTTTCATCTAGTTTCTTGTACTGCTGCTCTCTGTAACTCTCTCGCAGTCTCTTCTATTTTCCGTGATCGTAGCATAGTTTGCGTATTCTACGTTGCTTTTTTATCCGTGTGTTTTCTAAAATTTTGCTTCCTTTTCTTCCTGCTTTGCTTGTGTTTGTCTCGGTTTATCTCCGAATCTTTATCCTTATCCATAGCCATTGCCGTTTCCATTTCATCCCGTGCCTTCTCACTCTCTGGTCTTTTTTTTTTATTCGTACCGTTTTTGTGATCCTCTCATTTCATTCCACTGCGTCCTCATCCTCCTTGTCTTTCTCTGGAGTCCATTGGCTTACTGTTCTTCCTTTTCTTCTGCTTTCATTCTGTCCTTTGTCTGTACCACCTCTTTTAAAGTCTTCTGCGGTGTGAATTTCGCCGTTTATTACTAGGTTGTCATAAATAATTTTAAGATCACCTCCCTTTTCTCGTGCTCTCTTTAGATGCGGGATTAATGTCCTTCTTGCCTCTTGCACGGCCTTTGAGAAATCCTCTGAGATCCATACCGTCAAATTTGTTGCACCTCTTATAGTTTCTGCCTTCTTTCGTGTTGATGCAAATTCAATTAGAATGGATCTGGCATTTCTTGGTCTGCTAGTTTTCTTCCCAATCCTATAAATTCGACATACTTCAGTCTTTAGATATATTTGCGTTCCGTTTCTTTCCAATATTCCATCAACTATCTTTACATTCTTGTTTCTCTCTTAAGTATCTTAATCCTTTCCTCTTAATTCTTCATTTGATCTTCACCTTTCTTTAGTTTCTCCTTTATTATCACATTGAGATACGTGTATGTAATTAAATGGAGATTATATCGAAAGACTACATTTTAAAGTTGATGAGAATTGACGAAATGAAAAAGGATTATAATCAAATTCCTAGAACGTGGGAAACGTCCCTCGTGTGATCTGCACCTATGTATATGACCCCTACTCATTTTATTCGTGAAAAATTTACCATATTGTATATTTACGATTATATTTGTCGCGTTGTAAGATTAGAAACGGTAAGCTTTTTACGATCGTGAATGATTTGTCAGAACTCGTTTCATTAACATTTCATTTTACCGTAGCTGAACGAATTTCAGGTGTATCACGTTCATTAATACATGAAAGTAGGTTTATTTTTGTCGAGACTAATGTCAGCGTGCCATTTACGTTTGAAGAACGGCGATATTAAATCTTTATGGCCGAACATTCGAATGACGGGCTAAAATTGCGTGTCACCGTCCTCCATATATCTTACACGGTCATCATCATTAGAAATACATACTAATAGTTAAACAAGCGACGATTATTACCATGACAGCATTCGAGGATTTTTTCCAACTCGCAGACGTCCCATTTACCTTAATATTCTTCGCAATTGCCAATAGATAATTTGTCGTATCACTTAATTTACATTTCAGCGCACTTTCAGGCGTAGTGTCATTATTTAGTATTTACTTTTCGTAACAATTCAATCTCTAATTTAAAAACGAACTTAGTAATTGTACTCGCTCAGTCGAATATTGCGACTTCTTTTTTCCATTTTTGTAAATTTGCGTCACTTTACGCGTTAGTTATAGTAATTAAATAGAAACTACGTAGACAAAAAAAAATTTAAACGTGTAATCTTCGCCTGGTCGTGGGTGAGCGAAATTGGGTTTAAGCTTGGATTTTCGCCAGAGGCCATCCATCAGTTCTGATTATAACAGAATAATCGCGTCGATAACGTTCTTAAGTCGAACGTGGATGTATAAACATCGATTGTCTGAGCGATTTGCATAATTTCGCAGTTACAAAGTCTAATAAATCCAGCACGTGATAGTACCGAAATACCTCCGGTTTGCGATTGTGTACGCTTTACGATTAGCGATGTTAAGCGATGTGAATGATGTGAATTTTTATCGAGGCGTGAACTGCGAGACCGTCGTCGGTCGAAACGATTCGTAATTCGTAAAATTTACTCAGCAAAATCGATGAAATATCGTTAAATTCACGGCGAGATCCGTACAATCAAACAGACCCAAGAACACACTTACCTCTATTAACCCAAAGCAAACAAACACGTTTTCACATTCTCAAGATGCGAAAGCCTTCGGGAAAGGATAAATAAACCGGCGGAGAGGCCGACATAGATTTCGTAGATAGTTGAATGAATGTGTGTTGCAACACGATCTAACGTAGGGTAAATATATTGCTTAAGGAGCTCACATATGTACACACGTATCTGCGCATACATCGATTCTGAAATATTCCCATTTAACAGGTGTGTATGTATGAAATTTGTATTATCTTTCCGTTATGAAGGTTGGCAAACAGAAGCGTTTTTTTTAAATCTAAAACAAGTACGTTTGTGTGTTAAGTGCGGTGAAAGCTGAGGCATTGCTTTTGCAATCGATGCGCATTATCTGATTGTCTCGAAAGGTGATCTTAAGAAGACAGAAACTAGATAAATTTTGCTGTTTTGATACTCGTCATGTTAAAAAAGGAAGACTTGACACTCGTTTTGGGGGCGCAGGAAAGGTTTCTTCCTCGTTTTCATATTCTTTCCTCCATTATATCGTTACGTGTCAAAGAAAGTACTAAAGAGTACGAAGTAGTCAATCCAAAAAGATGCGTTTGACACGAGACCTGTACGACGTGACATGTGGAGACGCGTTTGATCCACCGCTCCAAATTGCTCTGTAAACATAAAGATTTCGGGGAAGGAGTAGAAGAACAAGAAGGGAAAGGAAAATAAGAGGAAGAAGACGAAGAAGAAGAAAGGAATCGGGTTGATTCAAGTCGTCTCTTCTACTCTTACAGCAGCGACGAATCTGAAAAGTATTAGAGTTATAAAAATAACAATTTTCTGAAAAGCGGGGAAGGGGAAAGCAAGAGGATGTTTAATAACTTTACCTTAATACTTTAATGATACTCAAACCTAAATAATAAGGAAAAGTAACCAAAGGAACGTAGAAATTACAAAGGCGATAGCCTTCGTTAAAAATTGATGGCAAGAGGTTATAATTTCCCCAAACAGGACTTCTGTTTCGTCTGTTAAGGATTACATTCAAACAAGTGTTATGGCAGAATATATTTAGGTTAGGCGTTAGTTCTTACTTGTTTTGTACTACCGACCAAGGGCTAGCTGGAAGAGCAAATTGATTCACATAAACTTGAACCTCGCCTTGAGATTTTCATTATTTTTTGTTATTTATGGTTTGATAGTACGTAGACTTTTTTTTGATTTTATTATTATTATAAGCAAAACTGCATCGAATTCCATTGATTTGGGAATACAAAGATTTCGAAGGAGGAGAAGAAGAAACAGCCTATTTATCTCCTACCTTTTGACGTACGGCATCGGCGAATCAAAGAAGTGTAAAACATCTAACGAAAACCGAATTTTTCGGAAAATTCGTGACAAGAAGCGATAAGTAAGAATTTGTTTAACACCGGTGTTAGGGGAATACAGAAATATAGGAAATTAAAGAGTAAATAATAAACCAATAGAATAGGAGACACCGGGGCAGGCTGAAACATGGGGTGGGTTGAAACAATCGAATTATAAAAGAATTTTTGAATCAATTGTCGGCATTTGGGGTGAATACCATGGGTCTGCAAGAGACGCATCGTCTAACAAGAATAAGTTAATAGGAATGTCTTTTAGAGGCAATTAGTATAAAATAAGAACGTAAAAGACCTGCATTGAAAATTGTATGATATGCAAGAAATGATGAAAGTCAACAAGGAAAATCGTTATTCCTGAAAAATTCTGAAAACACGTAGAAATCCATGTTCTGATTTCTACAAAAATAATTTTCAGTGGGAGTCTTTATGGGGGTGGCAAGAGATCAACAGAGGGCAACAAGAAACGTTCAAGTTCAACATTCTAGAAAACGCCCTCCGAAAGTCCGCTGAAAGTACGCATAATAAGGCCTCTACATACACGCCATTGCTTTGATTAAGGTTGTTTAGTACTTATTTTTGACTTTCTTATTCTTAGTTTTTGTACATTGCTACATGTTTCATGTCGCGAAACAAAGGGTTTACCCTTTATTTATAAGTTGCTATCTCATTTAGTTTTTTTAGAAAAAGTCAATAATAACATGAAATTTGACGTTTTTATTACCACGTTTACGGACAAATAAGGTAACGGAAAAAGCTTTTTAAATGAAAATTGAAAGATGTATTCGAGACCTGGAGCGTACCAATCTCGAATTTTTCTAAAGAAATGCAATTCAGCTGCAAATCAGACTTTAAACAGGCCTTTTTTAATGTAATTTTCCAATACTTTTAATTAGAAAAATCTTTATTTCAACGATCGA
Source organism: Chrysina gloriosa (assembly GCA_038088585.1). Taxonomy (NCBI): domain Eukaryota; kingdom Metazoa; phylum Arthropoda; class Insecta; order Coleoptera; family Scarabaeidae; genus Chrysina; species Chrysina gloriosa. The sequence goes on along the minus strand of CM076091.1, from coordinate 62,776,443 downwards.
CAACTCCTAGGTAGTCAAAATATCTACATATATACACGATAAAAAATTAAAAATTGTTTTAAATTAGGGTGAAAATAATGCCTGTAAGTTGGCATCGTCCCACACCTCGAATTTTGTTAATTTTACGTCTCAAGTTTTCTTACAATTAATCAATCGGTCGGTAAATACGTAACGTAGATTACACATCGCCAAATAAGTTCGTAGGATGACACATAGATGGCGCGACTATTGACAAATCCAAATGATTTTTAGGAACTACCAACCTTCAAACGATAAATACCCAAATTTTATGACAATCTGACGTTTAGCTCACAAGTTACAGTGGTTTTATTGTAGGTACTTTTGCGATTTTTAAAACAATGGAAAAATCTGAATTTCGTGGGTTGATAAAGCATTGCTTTTTAATGGGACAAAATACGATTCAAGCAAAACAATGGCTTGACAAGTACTATTCGGACTCTGCTCCATCGAGACGAATGGTAGAGAAGTGATTTGCTGATTTTAAACGCGGCCGCACAAACATCGATGATGCTAAACGCTTCGGTCGCCCGAATTCGGCAGTTGTTCCAGAAAACATAAAAATAGATCCACAAAATGGTTTTGGTCGATCGTAAATTGAAGTAGCGTGAGATAGCCGACATCTTAAAGATATCAGAAGCCAATGCGTATTTACCATTTTGCATGAACGTTTGAGAATGAGAAAGCTCTGTTCAAAAACGGGTGCCGCGTTTGCTCGCAGTCGATCGAAAACAGCAACGCGTCCAACGATTCAGAGTGCTGTTTAGAGCTGTTTCAGCGCAATAAAAGAAGTTTCTTCATGCGGTATGTGATAATGGATGAAACCTGGATCCATAACTACACTGCAGACTTAAATGGGCAGTCAGCCGAGTGCACAGCAAAGGATAAAAACCGTCCAAAGCGACTAAAAAACGCAAATGTCAATTGGTAAGGCTTTGGCCTTCGTATTGTAGGATGCGCACGGTACTTTATTCATCGATTACCATGTGAAAGGGAGAATCATCAATAGTGGATATAAAATGGCGTTTTTGGAGCGTTTGAAGGAAAAAATTGCGAAAAGTCGACCCCAAAGGATAGTACGCCTCCATTTTGTTGTTTTCCCCAGAGTCAATTTTAAGAACCACTTTCTGAATGGTGAATATAATATGGCGTTTTTGGCGGGTTTGAAGGAAGAAATTGCGATAAACTGACCCCAAAGGAAGAAAAGGTGTTCTTTCACCAAGACAATGCACCGTATTACAAGATAATCGCAACAATGGCCAAAATTACACGAACTGTATTTTGAATTGCTTCCCCATCCATTGCATTCTTCGGATCTGGCTCCAAGCGACTATTATCTGTTTACGGACCTAAAAGCAATGCTCCAGGGAATGAGATTTGGCTCCAATGAAGAAGTAATTACCGAAACTGAAGGGCATTTTGAGGCCAAATCGTCCTACCAGAAAGGGCGTCGAAATCTTAGGGAAGCGTTGGGTAGAATGTATCACTCTTGAAGGAGACTAGGTGAATGAGTAAAATCGAATTTGACCTAAAAGTTGTTGTTTTATTAATCATCCTACGAACTTACTGAGTGATGTGCTAGATTCGAACGTGGAACGCGTATATCTGAACTTATTTCCAATTTGCAGTGAGAAGCGATGGTAAGTTTAAGTATTTCGTTTAAATACGACTACGGACTCGCCTTCTCGTCGAGGAAGAATTAGGCAATGCACGGGCGATGACTTCAGAAAGAATTAGGAAACGCGTAAAAGGGAGCGTTTTTCCTCAATTTTAATCCGATCCATTTGCATCAATTTGCATACTAATAAGATACTAAGCATCCATATAAATTCCGCAATAACTAGGTTCTTTCATTCCATTAACGTCTAACTATCAATTTGGACTCCCAAATATGTTTTTATTGAGATACATATCTATCTTAAGGTGCGAATGCGAGCTGAGAATTGGACAACGTTTATGGATGACGATGACCATCACTTTGAAAGAATTAGGAAATACGCGGAAAGGAACGGTTTTCTTTCTCCGGGACTTTAATCCGATCCGGTTTGAATAAATTTACATTAAGAGATAGTAAAATTTGGAAAGTATCCATTTAAGCGTTTACGAATAGCGCAAGCAACAAATGGATAAGATCCATCGCACGGTAGTTAGTCATCGTTTCCATTCGCGCGCGATTTTCAGTTATAGCCCCCATTTACTCGCATCGAGGATGAATTAACATAAAATTTCTCTTAGTTATCCCGCGGCGCGCCTCGGCACTAACGAGATGACAAAATATTTTCGCGGAAGGCATAATTGGAAAAGAGCTCACTCGGCTAGAAACACAGGGCATATTAGATTTTGCAATTAGTAACCGAATACTAATTGCGATGCATCCGCCGTCTTCGTTAAGACGTGAAAGTCGGAGTCGTGCGCGCGACAAATGTTGAAGCAATATCGGATGGTGTCTGACGCTGACGGTAGAAGAAAGTAGAACTGTGATGTGGACTTATGAGGGTTGCTCTCTTCATCGTGCCTCTCCAGGAGCTCATAAAATTAAAACATACACAAGTTCATAAGAAATAAAACATAATTTGTAATAAAAAAAAATAGTTTCTTACTATTACAGGAAAGCTGAATGCAATTTGTATAAAATTGCGGGAGGAAATTAGTTTTTACATGTAAAATAAATAAAAATAAGGCGTATGTTGGCTGTTTAGAAAAAGAAATGTAAACGCTTGTAAAATTAGGTCAATATGTTAAGGAAGGTTAGGTATATGTTTGGATACGCAAGTCTATTTATTTCTACGATCAACGTGTCTATAGTCGAACCAAGTAAATGTGACGAACCGTGCAGCACCGTCGCGTTACAAAGTACATTCATGAAAACAATTTTAACGCGGGCATTATGAATGTGAATATCTAAATAAATATGTTATAATTTCTCAGTATATATAGTTTTTGGGTTATTGCTCAAATTAAATACTACTATGAATACTATTGAAAATGTGTAAACGCTGCTATGTACCAATGATTATGTTTCATTTTATTCGCACATATAGTTTAATGCAATGAAAATAATAATGTAACAATTTGAAAGCTTCAATGCTTGCCATATATCTCATTTGTTATCTGTTTGAAATACTGTTATTAAAAGATTTTCACTATAATTTTAAGTAAATAATGCTCGAAAATACTGATTTTATTCACGTTTAACTGTTTATTTAGAAAGTTACTACAATGAAAATATACATTAATACAGAAAATGAATAAATATGTTTTGTTTCCTAAAATGTTGCAGTTACTTAGTGCTATACAGAAAGGTATTTTTAATCATCTGAAAATTCTTAATTCCAATCTGATTTCGTATCAGATTGATTCACTCGAATAATAATCGTTTCCTCTTGTTCATCTAGGATCTCATCTCTTTCCATATATCGATGTTGATAATTTTTAACATGGTTGCATTCAGCTTGCCATATTTCTGGTGCAATACTGTCGAGTGCTGCTTTAATTAAGACTTTCATGTTACTGAGGCTATCAACATTGTGTGCCGCAATATTTCTTTTTACCATGCTCCATATCATTTCAATCGGATTTGAGTCACAATGGTATGGGGGTAATCTTACAACAGTGTGACCGAGGTGCAGGTTTACATTTCTTTACCACCTCTAACAATTCTGGCTTTAACATCGCAGGATGGTAAGTGATACTCATAGTTTGTAACCAACACATAATTTCAGCCTTTTTAGTTGCAGCTGTTGATGGCTTATTTATTTGCACAGAATGATATGGAGCGTTGTCCATAACGATGATGGAATTTGATGGTTACTGTGATATAAGGACAGTTTAAAACCATCTTGAAAAATTGTCATAATTCATGTCATCATGATAGTCCCCACTTTTTGTCGTTGATTTAAACAAAAGCAAAGCACTTGGAATAAATCCCATACTACCTCCAGCATGACACAATACCCATCTTTGACCAGCACTGTTCTTCTTTAGCACACCTTCTTCAGTAGAGTTTTACCAACAACGAATTACAGTATAATTTTTGTGCACATATGTTTCATCAATACATAGTACTATAATATATACTCAAATATCGAGCTCTCCAAGCAACAATATCATAACGTTCCATTAAACGTTTCCTGTTTGACTGACACTTCATAACTTTATAACCCATATCCAATAGTATTTTCCCCAAAGTTCCTTTACAGCCCTTAAAACTAGTTTCTCTTGTCGTATGCTCATGTAAGAGTTTTAAAGTAGGTACAGTTTTCTCTACTACACACATACAATGTATTTTTTGACGCAGAATACATCACATCAGATTTACATATTTTAGTCTTGATCCGATCAATTTTCTAGCTGATATACCAGTCATAGCTGCTACTCTTGCTCTCACTGGATCTAATGGTAATGCTCGGAACAACAAACCCATTTCATTGGTTCCAAAATTATTTTGAAAATTGTACATGTGCCTTTAAAAAAGTGTGTGTAACGATATAATACTAGTTTTTTTACAATGTTAAGAGCTTCTACAGCTTTAATTTTTTATCATAATAATCTACGTCTTATCAACGAGCTTTCTTGTAAATTCCTTGTTTGTTTTGAGGTTAAATTCAACAACTACATTAAGGAATAGAGAAATGACCATGGGCTTACCGTAAATTTGGACTTCAAAAAAGGAACGATAATAAAGGAATTTACAAAAATGTTCTTTGACAAGTCGTAACTACCGCATCGAATATGTGGTATTCAAAATTTAAAGCCTGCAAACCTGCTGATCCTTCACTTATTATTGAGAAAAGATTAGACCTACTTCAGCTCTTAAAATTGTAAACAATTAGTATTTTATCGTTAACCATACATCTTTTAGAGCAAAAATATACAATTTTCGAACCGACCAAAAAAATTAACTTAAAGCGATCTTGAAAATAAGTACCTTACAGCGTTAGGTGCCGCTTCTCCTAAAAGAGATTTTCTGTCTTTATCGCAGATTATTATTCATTATTCAAACTGTTTCCACTAATAATACTACTTAAAAATACACTTTCTATATGGATACACCCTTCTCTCGTGTCCCAAAATACATAAATCAGCTAACAATTTGATTATTGCGTAATTTTGAACGGTTTTGCCCGCTAACAACGTAAGTATTATTTCGCCATTCGTTTACCCGTTTAAGAATTTTACGCAGGCCCGTTTACTTTCATTTCTCTTGCTCAATTCATACGGTCGATAACAGATCCGAATCGTTGTGTATTTACTTACCAATCGACGAACAATGAATATTAAACAGAATAAATAATATCACCGATACCTTGTACGAAGCGTCGTCGACTTTCCAATCCGGCCGTTAACTTACTTTTACTTCGATTTTTCGTACTTCTGCGAATACTGCAATCGTAAGTAACTAGCATGGCATCGACAATTCGACGACGACGACGCGCGCGACCATAATCAGATCTCGGCGGTTTTAGTTTCGATTTTAATTAATAGCAAAAGCGTTCTAGACCGGGAAAGACAGGAAAGTTCAGCGAACGGATGCATTTTTACCGGTGGTCGTGTCGGTGTCAAGGGTTTCCACTTTCCTTTCGCTCGACCGGCAACTCTCGCTCGAGATAGAATCGGACCGGTTTGCCGGAAAAAATGCGGGAACCGAGGAATGTGCGCGAAGTCTCCTAATGAACGATGTAAATTTACCGGATTGACGAACTTCGGTTTCGTGAAATGAACGATTTCACCGCGCGTTTCGAAGGAAAAGGCGATAAAATTGACTTCGACGCGAGCTCTTCGCGCATCGTTGATCGCGAAGTCATTTGACGTCGTCCAGTTCGAAGAAAAAATGGGAATATTTGTTGTTCGAAATGAAGCGAATACGACGCTGATCATGATTTCAGTGTTGTTGTTTGTAGTCATAAGATGACTACACGCAAGTGTAGATCGACTGGGAGTGCTTTGACGAAGTATAAAAAGTATCCTCCAGAAAGATTGGTAGACTTGTGTATTTGTTCAAACAAAAAAAATTGTTGAAGCGGGTATTCCTACCTTCAGTTGGGATAACTGAACATTGCAGTTGGGATAACCAAATTACACTTTTGAAGACATCGACTGCTTCTTTCGGCAAACGTTAGCAACGAGACCCACTCTTAAAAAGAAGTGAAATCTATAAATTTAAAGGGTTTCAAACTCAGTAGTTGTTTCTGTAGAAAGCGTTCCATTCGCGCTAGAACGTTAATTATGACTAAAATAAAGGAAACTGTACTGGAAAGGGATGATATAACCACGTTATCCATAGAAAAAGTAATAGAAATTGCATCAGTAGAATTAATTGAATCGAAATCACGTGTAATATCGATATATAGGCCTTCATTAGGAGGCGCGGAGTTATTTTTAGAACAACTAAATGAATTGGTGTTTCTACTTAACAAAGAAAAATGACTGAAGAAGGTATTTATGGCAGGAGACCTTAACATACATTTTAATACCGCAACAGAACAACACAGTGGCAGATTTCGCACATCGCAGGAAAGAAGTTTGCGTATAGGAATTTCGCTCCAAAACAGGTAGGAAGGCTCCCTCTATCCGTGAGGATGGAAATCGATAAGTAATAGATAACGTATCGATGTCGCCCGCATAGAAATTCCCAATTATGAAAGATTAATTAATAGCAACAAGTATAACGACCGAAAGCGATTCGGTCTTGCAGTTGAGGTCGATGGTTCGGTTGGATTCAGCCATGATCTACGACGCTTAGGATTTTCAAAATAAATTTATTTTTCATCACCTGTCACGATTCGATGGAGAAATGATTTTCTATTGAACCGGTTAAGCAGCATTTCACAGGTGGTTCTTCGGTTTTCTTGCTGTCTTTCGTTCAATTCATGCGGAACCCATTTTTCCAATTTTTGAATTTTTCCCATAGCTTTTAAACGATTGCAGATAGCTTTCTGCGATACATTTAATTGATCCGCGAGTTTTTGTGCTGTTAGAAGAAGACGATGGCTATGTAACAGGGGTCTTATGGTGATTAAACTGAACACTGGCACCATCTATAGGGAAATTCCGGCTTCATACTACTAAACCTGGTATATCAAAAATCTCAGTAAATGTTGGGTTGAGAGTCATGGACGTCCCATGTTCAAATGACATCTTGGTTAATTTTGGGTTCTATTTATACTTTTCCAATACCACGCACGCTATCTTTTAAAGACTTAGTTACCCTGGGGGTGTTAGCTTCTTTTTTAAAGTCCGGCCAGTGATGTTTAATGGCCGGGAAATATGTAACCAAAAAATAAAATATCAATCATTATAAAAAGCATCGATTAAAAGATACAAAGCAATGTAATCATTTACACACATACATTCAACACTTTCACGTCACAGGAAGTCCAAATTAAAAGAAGAATTTCATTGCCGAGTGAGTGTCCATCTCAAGGACAGGTGCACCACAATCTAGACCTCTGTGATGAATTGCGCTATCCATGGAAAAATAGTAAACATCTGGTTACCTAGACAACAGACGAGATGTAGTGGCCTTTGGACGGGGAAGCGTCCTGGTTTTGGAAAAACTGAATGAGTGTTTGGTTGACGACCGAAAAGCAACAACACGCAAAATCATCGAAATACGATTTTACTCAGTTAAAATTAAATTAGAATAGAAATTTCAACTATATTTAAAACCAAATGTTTTTAAAACGAGTAACCATTAAATAAACAGAGCTTCACCTCACCGAAGAAAGAATTTAAGACGGGATCCATAGCAAGAAATTCATCGAACAGAAGAAAATACACATGCACACACACACACACAACACATTAGGTAACTACTTTCAATTTATGTAAAATATTTAAAACAGAAAATCTTATACATACAATTTGTTATAATTCATGCTTTTTATGATATCGCTAATTAAGAGCTAAGCCGATGTAATTTTGTCTATTACACTATCAAAATTCTCAGTACAATATGCATTTGTCGTACCACATAGCACAAATCTTGAAGTTTTTCTTCTCAACACAAAATACACCTGCAGCAACGAGGATAATCAGAGATATAAACATTAATGGGATTACATGTTTTAAAGGAATACTTGAATACCGAATATTTTAAATGCTGAGAAATCATTTGCCTACTTCCACGACTTATTTGTACGATTGTTCAATAGCTGCTTTCCTGTAAAAACGGTAACGATCAGAGATTCAAAGCGAACATCTTATGTATTTAATGAAGAACTGAGCGAGATAAGACATCGATTAGATGCATTGGCATGCATAGCCAAGATAACAAAGAACGCAAACTGTGATAATGAATACCGCCACCTAAAAAGAGACTACCTGAAGAAAGCAACAGAAATTCAAAGCAAAAATAATACAACATACACAGTGATCCAGAATGATTGACGGTCACGTAACAATTGTATTGTCGTTTTATTATTAAAACTACTTTCCAAGGGAATAGTTCAATTAGGATTCGTTTCGATGATCAACGACCTCATCATAGGCGTGCAGATAAAATTCTCACTTGTCATTTTAGTGGTCATTTTACTGGTGTTTTCGTGCAAGTTTTAGAAGTTCCGATTGTTTTTCACTTATTTTATCACAAACATTCTTCTTCAAGACTAATCAATCAAGACTAACACACACGGCAAATACATTATATTTTGGTAGGTTTACTAACCGAAAATGTTAATCAGTATTAACTCTCAACTTTTAGGTTATGATGGTTTTGACCACCAATTACTTGAAGTTCAGCTTAATTCTATGTTTAGGCAAATACAGTAATAATCTTCGTTGCTTTTTTCTTTCTTTCATCGTTTTAATTCGCACTTTCTAAGAATCTGATATAAATTTTATTTTAAAATCCAATAATGTAATATATTGAGTGATAAAAGGAATGGATTGTCGGCACGCCTATGGGAATTTATCGTTAAACGCATGCATATGGGAGCGGCAAATTTCATATTAGTATAGAGCGGCATAGGTCAATCATTTTGGATCACTGTGTTTATGGAACAAGCAAATAATACAACAAAAGCGATGTCGAACATCATTAATAGCGAGGTAAAACCCAAGAGGACCTGCATGGACGATCTTTCTCCTTTATAAGCAAATAGTCTACCACTTCGGTTTGTACGGTTGTTGAAGATGATTGCCTCGAGCTAGCGAAACACGTGTCACCGATTTTATTAGAAACAATTGTGTGGTGAGGAGTTTACCGATGTGATATTTTGTGTCAGCAAATAGACTAAATAAATATTTTTGGGAGATTGACAAATAACTGCAAACATACAGTCAACTCCTTCTTGCGACTGCCGTTTAGAAAATATTAAGTCGTTCTATTTTACTCCCATAACTCCGGAAGAAATAGAGCGAATATTAAACAATTTGAAGAGTAAGTCTGTCGACGAAATCAAATAGGATATTTATTCTGCAAAAAGAACAATAAAATTCCTACGCAGTCTTGAATATAGGGCAAAATTGCAGAGGCCACTTCAGAAAAGAGAATAATAATAATAATAATATAATTTATTTGTCCAACGTTTAACATTTATAGGACAAAGGTAAGGTACGTACATATATTTACAAAAAAATATTATAATAATAATAAAAAAGATACTATCATCACCATTTATTCTGGCTATCGTATGTTATGTGTACCAGAATAAAGAAAACTTTCCCCAAAATGGATACCATCACGAATACCGCACACGAAATCGTAACGACTTGATGGTACCTTACCACAGACTAACAAGTTCAAAAAAAAAAGCGATTGACTACTGGGGATGCAAGTTATACAACAAATTGCCTAACGAATTGAGAACATTGACTTATGGCAATTTTAGAAGAAAAGACAAATAAATGTTGATCGAAAGAGAGTGCTACAGCATGGAAGAGTTCCTGGTCAATTAATGTATCTATGTTTTGTTAGTCTTTCATGTCTGCTTGGTTGTGATGTACTCCATTTGAACTTATTTATTTATTTATTGACTAATTTATTTTTAAGTGTATATGTCTTATAGATCTGACAATTGGAATATGTAACAAAGTAGGTGACAAATTTCTGTAATGGTTTGATTGCAAATATATGTATTATTATTCAATGGTATGAAGTGCTGCGTGAGAGTTGGTATTGTCAGAATAATGCAACGTTTTCAGTTGTTTCTACCAATTTCGTCGATAACTTCTAGCAAAGGAATTACTGCATACCATTCAGCATTAAGTGTCATTTGATTGTCTGAAGAAATGATTGCTACATGGCCAGTACAACCGAAGGATCAAGCGATCATTCTCTTGGAAGTTTTGTAGGAATCAGTTCATCTTGGAGCACTCAAACACGCAGATCTCTTTCACAGCGAAATGCTCATGCAAAATCAGTCTGTAATGGTTTGATTGCATATTATTATTATTATTATTATTATGATTCATAGCTCTGGGTTAGTTTTTCGGAGCACGTGGAATAGTTCTAGAAAACGAACGCTTGTGTACTATCTGACATTAACCATTCTTCGATCTCGCAAAAGAACCGGAGCTATATGCCCTGCGTTTGAGGCAAACGTTACTACCAACTTCTTCAATACACTCGGGGAACGGATAACTTTTGTTGGTTTCTCTTGATTGGGAAGTCGGGAATGTCGAGATTAATAGGAATGAATCCATGAAATGTCACTACTCGCGATACTATAAACGCTTTTTCGGTTTACGTTGTTATAGTGGTTCAAAGCGTTTCGGTACCAACTGATCTCAACCTCTTGTTGTTCTTCAGTTAAAAGATGTATAATCTAGAGATGGGACGAATCCAAATTTTCTCGAATCCGAATCCGAATCCGAATCCTAAAGGATTCTCGAATCTCTCGAATCCTTCGAATCTCGAATCTCTCGAATCCATCATATAATTACAATAATAAGAAAGGACAGAGAGGAAAAACAATTTTACAGGAAAATTTTAAAGCTACTTTAATTAAAAACGATACAGTTTTTAAAAATATTTATTAAAAAAGATTTTTTTTTGAACACATTTATATTACAAATGAAATTAAAAAAGCAAATTACACAATATTAAAAGATAAATTATGTTAAAATCTTGATGATTATGCAACAAGTTTTTATTTATATTTAATTTCCTTAGCATATGGAAATTAATATATCAATAACAGTACCGATATCTTTTCAGAAACTTTTGTGAATGAGAATAAGGGAGAGCTAACATAGATAAACAGCAAATATTGCACATGAAAATCCAAACACATATTTTAGTATATAAAGAAAGCACTCAACCTAAAAGAAATAAGTGAGAATTTTAATTCAGATTTTTATTTAAGAAAACCAGCTTTCGAACTCGCTCTGGATCCAACCGACTACGTTTTTTATCCACTATGATGCCTGATGTGCTGAATAGTCTTTCTGAAATCACTGTTGATGGTGGTGTAATTAAGAATTTTTTTGCTAGTTTCATCAAATTTTGGTATTTTGTGTTGCCCTTCCAGTATTTAAAGATGTCTGCAGTTGGTGGGAGCAGTGGTTCTGCTAAATAGGCATTTATTTCTTCTTCAGGAGATGAACTGTAATCCACATCACTGCAGGTATTATTTTTTTTTTGGATTCGAAAGATTCGAATTACGAAAAGCGTGCGAAGATTCGAGTTTTCGAATCTCGAATCTTTTCAGGATTCGATGGATTCGAGGATTCGCGGATTCGAATGTCCCATCTCTAGTATAATCCAAAGCAGGACTTCCCCGCACTTGATCCATCACGCACGTTTCTTCTTTCTCTTCAGTTCTTTTCTCTTCCTTTTCTTCTTCTTGTCTCTCTCTCTCTTCCCTTTTTCTTCTTCATTCCAATATTCTACAATAAACGTGGCAGCAATGTTCTAATCCTTTTACGCGAGTTATATGTATATACCTGTATACAAGCACAAGGTGATAACTGTTACATACCATCAGCGGTATTCTCTGCGTGGGAACTTCACCTCGCTTTGTTAAGCTATAGATAGAATTAAGACTTCGTACAAGATAGATGTAAGATTTACTTAATCCTAAACAAGTGGTGAAAGCTGCTTTTCTTGTAAATGTTTAATCAAATAAAGAACCCAAACAAAAATTGTGTTGGAAATTAAATCAAATCAACTCCGGGAAATAAGAATTCCTCCGGCATTAGTCGCGTGTATAAAGGTATGCACATTTTTGAAATTCTAACGAAACCCAAACACATAATTGCAGTACACCTTTAGAAAGTTGTTGTATCACCGTAATGAATAGTGAACGTAAACGCGCAACCTTGAATAAAAATAAAAAAGATAACGCGAACGTTTATCCTCATTCAACAAACAATCTACCAGCACAATCTTTTTTCCTTATTCGCATTTTATTCAAATTCCCACCATCATTAGAATTTACAACGTATTTCTTCAATTAATTATATTTTACTTCCTACTACGTATGTACCTACATCCTTTGTCATAATTAATCTTTATATCACCTTGCAGGCATTTCCGTCCTTTCCGCTCCGGTGGCTTTTTAATTGGCAATCGCTCCGTTCGCAGTGGTAAGGTCGTCGAGAAGAGCCCTCCTGTTCGATCGCGGGACGATCGTAGGTGATTTTAATTGGGAGGTGTCAATCTTTCGCGGTCAATCGAAAAGGGGTGGATCGACATGCGGTGAACTCGGAGGCGGCGCCCGTCGAAATGAATTTTTAATGGAAGGCGAAACCGCAGTTTCTCGGTTCCGGTACCCTAAATGATGTCCCCTTCTATCTACGTCGCGACGATATGTATATGCGTTTTAGCGGAGTGCTGGACGAGTGGTGAGTGATTTTGATGTAGTTTTAATTTTAATTTCCCCGGAGGATTTTCAAATTACTAATCTAGGACGAAGCAAACTGAAGGAAATGGCGTGGAAGGATTAAAAGACACATGTGGAATAAAGCTTGAATTTCTTTGAACACCACCGAAATAATTACTGCTTCGAATTCAACAAATCCTTCCTGTAGGCAACTCAAAAAAATCTACGAAGGCTTCTTAAAGCAATCGGACAGTTATAATGATGAAAAATGTGACTGACGAGTGGTTCTGACAAAATTCAGTAATTTTAAAGCGTTGAAGTTTATTTTCGACTTGAAGTAAGGAAAACGTGCACATGGAATAAAGTTTTTGGTCCAAACGTAATGGTGGTCATACGATAAGCGCCATTCAAGTTGTTTCAAAAATTAGGAAAAAACTTTTTTGGAAGAAAGTGTTTAATTGCGTTTCAAAATATTTGGCATTAAGATTTATACAGTTTTGCATGCGTTCAACTCAATTCCCGAAACATTTTTCTAGTCTGAAGTCGGTAACTTAAAACCGTGGTTTTTCACGGCATCAACAGCTTCTTGAGGTGCTGAAAATCGTTGTCCACATATTTTTAGTTTGACATTCGGGAGCAGAAAAAATCGTTAGGCGATAAATCAGGCGATAAACAAGGAGACATTAATTCGATGTCTTTCTCCTCCAAATAATCAATTTTGTGACATGTTGCGTTAGAACTGGTATGATTCGCAGGGCAGAACGATTTTTTGAAGGTTTCTAGTTGTTTTCCCTGATTTCTTGGATGGCTTCTGGCAAACTAATTACCGCATACCATTCAGCATTAACTTTTGTTTGATTCCCTAAACAAATGATGAAGTATGATCAGTAAAACCGAAGAATCAAGCAATCATTCTTTTTTTGGAAGTGTTTCGCGAAAGGAACAAGTTTTGTAGGAGTTAACATCAACATCCACATGTTTGGCTGTTTGGTTTTCGGTTAAAACGAATATATCCAAATATAATCGCCTGTTACGATGTTGTGTGCGGATTTTGCAGTTCCTCAGTCGAATTTCGTGAGCATTTCCTAACAGCAATTAACACGAGCCTTTCTTTGAACTTTGGTCAAATTATCCATCAGGAACAGTTCTTCTTTACAGAAGAAGAAGCTCATGCAAAATCGAATGTATTGCAGTAATTGATAGGCCTAAGGATGTCTCTGATGTGACTGTTAGTCATTCATTTCATTTTGCGCACAGCATCGAGTTTTTTTTTGTTTTCGGAATAATAACCGATTTTGATCAATCTTCACGCAATTCATCACTGACGGGTGCACAACCACGTCGAAATTTTGTAAACCAATCGTAAACCTGTCCTTTCTGATGATGATGCTTCATGCGAGAAAATTGAACGAAGCTTTTCTATGGATTGTTGTCGGGTTAGGCCTTTACTGAAATCCTAGAAGACCTTCACGTGAGGTTTCCATTCTTGCTCAAAATTGCTGTTTTTAAAACTGCGAACATACTCTTCGGCTAAGTTCGAAGCTGTCATTGTTTCCACAATAACAAATGTCAAGTTATACGAAAATAGTAATGATACATCTAACTTGGTCGTTTGTAAAAAGATAAAAGACGCCCCTCGTATGTCTACTTAGCACTTGTAATGAGTAAAGTTCGTTAAAAAGGTGGATGATTTATGACTACGAAGGTCACAACAGAAACAGTTTATTAACGAGTGCATTTGAAAGTAGGACAAAGGTGGGTGACATGTTATCAGTAACTAGTGTAAATCGGACTGATGCTGTCACTTCTCCGAATTTTATTATTGTATGATACGTTGTCATTGATAAGCTATCATTGAATAATAAAATTCGGAGGGGTGACAGCGTCAGTCCGATTTACACTTCTTAATGATAACATGTCCATCCACATTTTTAATAAACTTTAGTGATGAGCTTCTCCTACTTTCAAATGCAGTCGTTAATAAAAAGTTTTAAATTTCATCATCATCAAATCATGACATCATCATAACATCATGAGTTGACAATTCTATAGTAAAGAATCGAAACTAATACTTGAGGTAACACAAAAAGCTGCCATAAATCAACTGAAATCGACTAATCGACGGATGGCGCTGAAAGAACAATTGGAAACCGCTCAAAATTTTGCATGAATGACAAGTACATAAGGGTCTATGGTAAGTTAACAAAAACGGAAATATTGGATTTCAACAAGTGCGTATAATTTGAAAGAAAATACCTCGCTCGTACCTTTTAAATCTGATGATGTGATACCGTGCTCCGTGAAGTAGATCTGGTTTTCTTCCTTTCTCCATTGGCCCTTTCGTGCCGTTGAATGCGAGGAGAACCGAGACATCGAGTCGCTGTGATAATTCCCGATCATCTGACTAGTAGATAAAGCAATCTGTAGTACTTGGCTTCGAATATAAATGATTCGATATTACAGCGGTTCATAGAAAAAACATGTACGTCAGTGAAATTTTTCTCTTTAATACTCTTTTCGTGCATAGTAGCCAGACTAATCAGCCAAAGCTGAAACGAATTATTTCAGGGAGTCAATATTACCAATGATTAAAAGAAAAAGTAGAAAATCTACATAACTTTCATTGAACGTAAATTCGTTGGCATATCTAATTTTTTCTGGTAGTGCAAGCGATTGCACAGTTTTCATTGAAAGCTGCCTAACTATCGAACGTTTGTTCCAAATTCGTTTAATGAGGTTCATGTAGCTTTTCTACTTTTTCTTTTATTCTATTGAAACCATTAATTTTGACCCGAATCGCTTGGTTTGATACATGCTACTGCTAATTCCCTGGAAAGACGTTAGAAAACGTTAGAAAAAGTCGCAGTTTTGGTGTTCACATTTTGGAAGCGGAAGGAGTAGCAGATAGCAGAAGTAGAAAACGCAGCATTTTAGAAGTTATTGGGCAGAATTTTGTTAGGATATAACTAGATCATGAATAATAATAATAATAATAATAATAATAATAATAATAATATTTATTTATTACCCAACAGAATAAATCCAACAAGGGGCAATACAAAAAAAGAAATATGGATAATACGGATAATAGGGAAAATTAATACAGTGCAAAAATATAATGTATAATAAGGTGGTGATAGTATCAATTACAAATCAATATCAAAAATAGAATGCAATGAAAAAATAAAACATCTCAAAACAGAGACTACAGGATTATGTATATTGAATATTGAAGTTCTTAGCGGAATGAAATAAAGGAGCTTTAAGAAGAATATTTGTTCTTGGCGTAGGAACCATGATTAAGTCACCCGATCTTGATTCAAGGCGTGGCATCAGAAAGTTGACCTTTGACAGTAATTCCGGGGCATCCAGCTTACCATAAATCAAATTCACCATAAAGGAGGCACTGATGTGGATTCTACGCTGAGCCAGTGATTGAAAACCGTGTCTTTCTAATAGATCATTATAATCAGTATTTTGAATCGGGTAAAAACCGTCCTGCTTGTACGACAGATACTTCAAAAATCGTCTCTGTATTCGTTCTATTGCTTTGGAATGAACACTGTATATCGGAAACCAGACCGTAGACGCATATTCCAATCTGCTGATAACCAGAGCGTAGAACAGTGAACATGTTGTATTCAAATTGGTAAAATCTTTACATGTTCGAATAATGAAACCCAGTGTTTTATATGCAGAAACAGTAACGGCAGATATATGCTCAGAAAATGTCAACGCCGAATCAAAAGTGACACCAAAATCTCTGACGGATGACAAGCAAGAGATAGGTATATTGTCGATATGGTAAGCCGAGTTTATTATGCTTAATTTCCTAGTATATCTAACGAAGCAGCATTGTTCGATATTTAGAGTGAGCTTGTTATCAGAACACCAAGAAAAAATTAAGTTTAAATTTTGCTGTAGAAGATCAACATCCGAATAAGAAAGTATGTTATGATAGATTTTGAGATCGTCGGCGTAAGCCAAGACAGGACATTGAATCGATATAATGAGATCATTTATGAACAGGTTAAACAAAAAGTGGACCGAGGTTCGAACCCTGAGGGACTCCTGAGTCTGATACGTCTCAAGAACTTCCTGAATGATTTCTTCGGTTTTAATTAGGGATTCAGTGGTTGAAGCAACAGGAGCCGTGGTTGTCGATTTTAAGTTTTTTATATCTTCTTGCAATGTTAAAATTAGGGACCGCAAATCAAGATCCCTACAATTCTTGCAAGACCAAAATATACCAGTAGACGAACCAAATCTTTTTAAATCTGATCTAGTAGCCTCAGTACAAGTAGCTTTAAAAATCTTGTTACAAACATTACAATTAATTGAGGGGTCATCCCTACTTATTACCAAATTACCGCAAGAGCAATTCATTATATAGTAAATAAGAATAAGGATTTGCACAGGGACACTTTTCTGCGTCAACGAGGTCTGTCGTGACGACTTTAAAACAAACAAGACAAGACCAACGGTAAACAAAAAATATGTGATTACAAAGGTTATATAAGAAACCAACAGTACAAAAATATTGATATTTTGTATAATTAAATCGGGAAAAGAACAAGGAAAAAAAGTATGTTGTAAGAGTAAATGCAATTAAAATAAGGAAACTTTGCAAATATAAGGAAAACTACTAAGTAAAGTAGAGACAAAAATATATCAATAGAAAGAGAATGATATATGCTACAAATTGAGACTAAATTTACCTTACTTGTAATTTAAAACACCACCAAAATCACAACTCAAAGAAGGAGCACCAAAACTCGTGTATTATCTCTACGAAAATCAGATCAGAAAATCGCCGCGAAGTACAGATTTTGGACCAAATCATAAAACACACACGCGCATAATCGGCGCTCTGCACCTCAGCCCCAAATGAAAAAATCGCCCTCTTTGTCGGTGTACACCACCGTTGTCCGTGTACACCGCCGTTGTTCATGTGCACCGTACCGCCCCCTCGGAAGCATGGATAATAGTAATAGTAATCATTTATTTTGATCCTTTGAACCACAAGAGGTTATAGGATATGGCATAATGTTAATAAAATAAATAGGAATAAGCACAAATACATAACATACACAATAAAAAATAAAAATCCACAATAAAAATAATACAATACCGAGATTACAAACATAGCAATGTCCAAGACTTTAAAATTGAAATGATTAAAATACTTATAACTGTAAACAATTATTATTGACTCGATTTCAGGGTCATCCATATATTTTCCGAGCGAATAATATGCCATCGGTAACATCATCTGTTTCACTGTGCACTTAAATCTGTCCAATGTTAACAGTTTATATTTGTTGGACAGTTTATTAAATGCTTTAATAGCGAGATAACGAGGACTTCTCTCACTAAAAGTCTATCTGCGTGAGGGAACTTCTAAAACCTTTGCATTTCTAGTGTTATAGCTCTGGTAATCGTTTAAACTTAGGCAAAGAAAAAATGAATAAGTACTTTTATCAAATAATTAGTGTCGATACACTTAATCCTTAGTTTGTGCGCTTCTGTCCCAGTCCATTTTGGAGGATTAATGTTGTCAGGAGGTGTCATTTTGACCTCCGTGCGTTTTTGTCCAACACCGCATTGGAAACGTGGAATATTATTACATCCCCATTTTTTGGAAAAATTTCAAATGAGTATTTCGCTAATTGTATTAAACGTATTTGGACTTTTCCAATGGTAACGACTAATTTATTTCAACAAGCGCACCGTACCGTACAAAACTATAGGTACGATAAAATAGAAAGCAACGCATTCAATTAATTTAATTTCTTTTATTCGCACCGACGCAGGAACATCTATCATAATTGTCACCGTGTGTGGACGTTCATACATGTTCATAAATCCGTGAACAACGAGTGACGTAACGGCGCGTAATTCATGCAATAATTAGTTACGCTAGAGACGAACCCAATATTAAAATTTTCAATAAATACGCGGATGTAACGCCATACATACATACATTGTAAATAAAATAAACACGTGCACTCCGCGCAACACGAAGACGATCAATTGTTGTTTTTTTTTTCGAATTTATTACGGATTTCGTTACGAATTAGATTATTCGATTTCGTGCTCTCCCCCAGTGAGTGCATCCTGGCTGTCTTCTCAATGTGCTTCCATTCTATCCAATGTACCACGCCATCTGGACGAACGACATTTAAAATTCGAAAATTCTAAACAAGGTCTTGTCCTAAGTTTCGTTCAAATTATGCGGAATCCATCGGGAACCACGGCTTAATTCTCATGCGAAATCGAATGTATTGCAGTCCACGATATGTCTAAGAATGCCTTTATTTCACTGTCAGTCACATACCGATATTCCTCAATCGTGTTGTGCACAGCTTCGATATTTCCTTTTGGAATAACAACCGATTTTGGTCGACCTTCACACAATACATCACTCAAGGACGCACAACTACGAGGAAATGCTGCAAACCTACAGTAAACAGTCTTTTCTGATGGTGCTTCAGTACCGAAAGTTGAGCGAAGCAATCCCAAGTACTGTTGTAGCGTTAGATCTTTACAGAAATCGTCATCTAACGAAAACCTTCACGCGAAATTTCCATTATTTCTTAAAATTGTGGTCTTTAATTTATTGGAAACGAACTACTCACAAAGGAAGATCTCGGACTCGGAAATTCAAACAATTATGAAACTTTTGTACCATGCAATTTTTCGTTTTTGCGGAAAAAACCCTCTGAATGAGTGAAAAAGCAAAAGTTACCGGATTTTCAAATTCATTCGGTCTTTGGTCAACGTATCCGTTTTTATATCACGCGTAGACATGTAGATCGTAATATTTTGGCGCCGAAAGTAGTATTTTGTAAGCTCTCTCAAAATTCCAAATCCAGTGCCACTATGCTCTAAAACTCTCTAAATCAATGTCTGCGTTAGGTTGTCATGCCCATCGCTGGACGTCCAAATCATTAATAATGGCACTTGAATCAAAGTATTTGCAAATTCATTACATACGATTTGAGAAATTTTAAGCAAATTTTCTCGTCGCGTACCACCTCTGTTTATTACCTCTTTCCACCTAGAAAGAGAATTATGTGTGCAGTTCACACGCGGTAGAAGTGAAACCTTCAGAAAAGTAAACTACGAGAGAATGAGACGAATGCAGTATTAGGAGTGGGATATTTGTAGGGTATATTTATTATAATATTGGTACCAAAACTTCGTAATACGCAGACGCACACCCACGTACTAACACAGGTGCAAACATACACACAGAACGCGTTGATCACAGCAAGTAGTAATGGGAAAAATCGTTATTTTAAATAAATTTTATTTATAAATAGATCCTATAGATGTTGTATATGTTTGTTTCTTTTTAGTGTCGTTTTTTCGTTCCATTGAGTTTCAAATCACTCACAACGGTGCTAAAGAAGTTTTCACTTCAATAATCTAATAATACTATGGAATAATACAAGTAGGAATAAATCGTTGCCATGTCACAATATTACTTCACCAATTAACCTGAAAAATTGCTACATAGATGAAACCTTGCGAAACTTTTGCTGGACGGTATTCAACGCAAGTCGTCTTTCCTTTCCACTTTTCCAATACTTAACAGCTTTGGTTTTATACTTTAAAGTTACAATATTTCTTTCTTCTGGTGTACACTCTCCTTGTCCAGTTTCTATTGCTTCTCACACTTTTTCCCTTGTGGGCCCATATAGTTCATAAGAAAATTCTAGGGAATGTGGTCTGTGCGGTTGCAAAAATTCTAGAGTTGTATCAGTTTGCAGTGAAAAACGATCTTTCTCTTCGAGAAGGATATCTTTTATTATGTCGTGCAATTCGATTTCGTTGATATACACAAGGAGCCTATTATTATTATTGGCAACTTCGGACGTTATCATCAGTACACGAATTTTCAATTGTTATATATACTTCTTGCTTATGTCATTCAGCCTATTTTTTTACAAAAAATATTTACTATTTACTGGTCTAATGTAGCTTCCTTCGATAATCTACAACTTTTCGATAAGTAACAATCTAATCTAATGAAAAAATATAATGAATATTTTTTCCCTCTCTGCTTGATAAACCTTATCCAAACAAACAATTTTTGTCTTAAAACTTTTTCTCCATCTCTTACCGTTAGCGAGATAACCACATCGGCAGAATGCAATACGTTTCATTTCCAAAAATTTTGTTTCACCAACTCAGACTGTTTTCTCCGCAGAAAAAAATGCATAGTACTTACCTATATGTGATCTGCCTGTTCGCAAAGTTTCATAGTTTTTTGAATTTCCGGGTTCGGGATCTTTCTTTGACAGTCGATTTCGAAGCTGCAGCTGTTTTCACGATAACAAACGTCAAATGTTGCGAAAATAGTGAGAACAGTGACACAGAGTGAATTGCGCCACCTAGTAATCGTTCGTAGGAACATAAAAGGCACCCATCGTATGCATCGAATTCAGCACTAATATATTCAGGAATCACCCGGAATATTCTTGAGATAGAATCGGAATAATAAGTTTCCGCCCATTTCGATTACGATATAATCCTATAGTTGTGTTGAGAAATGCGTAAATATTTCTAATAAGTCACCATTAGGAAATCAATTGGCACATAACAACACAATCGACAATAATGGACAAACGGAGCGAAAGTTTCCGTTATTAGTTTTCTCTCCCGAAGAAGACGGCTAGACACTTTAATCAGAGATGGTCCGTATTATATCTTCATTATTTTCGCAATAATCTCTTTTTTTCGTACAGCATTGTGTGTCGTCGCCGTTTTCGGTCTGAGGATCCCTCACCGATATGACGGCGTAATAATTTCGTTCGTTTGGGATGATGACGGCGCGCTTGTTATTTTTAATTGGATCTGTCGAAATTTTCAAACCGAAGAAGTGAGAGAAGACACAACGACTACGTCGTTGTTATGAAATTAATGAATTTTTGTTTGCGATTAGATGTAATTCGCTTGCTTTGATTCGTTAAAGTCTACGTACGTGTTATATATACAAGTACTATGTTCTTTATTTTCGCGTCACTGATTCCCGCCAAATTTCCGGACGAAGTGACCAAGAAACAAAGAATTATACCAAATGTTTAGAAGATGTAATTTTATATGAGGCGCTGGCGAAAAATCGTATTGGTAGAGCAACTACTAGGGAATTTTAACCGGAAAAAAATTAATCTAGCTAAAAATTCGAGTCTTTATGGTTGTAAGGTGCTTTCTTTCAAAATCTGTTCAACTTAAATCTTTTTATTAGTTTCAAAACTATTTTGGAAATTGTATATCTGATCTTTAAAAGTAGTGTGTGTAGCGATGAAATACTAGTTTTTTACAATGTTAAGCGCTTCAACAGCTTTAATTTTCTTTTCAATAATAAGTGAAGAACCAGTAAGTTTACGGGCTCGTAATTTTGTATAACGTGCATTCGTTACTATAGCTACGTCTTATCGGCGAGCTTTTTCGTAAATTCCTTGTTTGTTGTTGAATTTAACCTCAAGGAAGGAATAGAAAAATGACCATGGTCTTACCGTCAGTTTTGGACTTGAAAAAGTAACTATGACAAATCAATTTACAAAATTGCTCTTTGACAAGTCTTAACTACCGTATCAAATATGTGGTATTCAAAATTTCAAGGCTACAAACCTGCTGGTTTTTCACTTATTATTGACAATCTTTTCAATATATTGCGTTACAATGTGATCTTGACATTGTTCTGTTCAGTTGCTGACAAGCTGTTTTCCCAGCTCTCATGTAAGTCATTTTCTGTGATTAGTGCTGCTGTTGCTGATGGTTATTATTGTCGTTGGGGAAAACTCTCCGATGAAGAATGAAATCAATTCGAAAGCTCAGAGTGACCAAAAGAGAGTCTTTTATTTCAACTCATCCTTGGCTGCAATCCCCATTAAATTTTCCATCTTAAATTTCGTCCTAACGTGTACAGCCAGTAAATACTTCTGCTCAACCTCACACAATGTTAAAAATAAATAAATTTGACGTATTAGTTATGAAAAGCCCTGTATAAATGCATACATACGTATTGAACTAACTGTAACTGAGAATACCGCATTTCTTCGTCTTTACTATATACATTATTAACACACACACACACACACACCTATGTTCGGTCTATTTCCAGTCGCATCTGTGTCAATTACCTCTGCGTATTGCGTAACCCCTTCCCAAATGGTTTAGATACCTCGAGAGCGGGCCAGGGTCAACAACATTGTTAGGAAGAAAAAGTAATTATAGCCAGGTGTAACTCATTATTAGGTTGTTACCAAAAACAAGAAAATGGAAAAGAAAACTTCGTCATTCATCGTTTTAGAAAGCACACTCGAATGCGACGTACCTCACATCAGATTCAGGCGTTTGGTAAGCGTTCTTTTGCGCGCACGGATTTCAGGCTACGTCAAAATAATACGGCGACGAAGGAGGTGGATGGATGTGTTGCGATCTTTCGAATGCAGCTGCAATTGAATAAAACATCGCCGGCTAAATGGAAACCCGCTGTTGCAACGCGAGAGGCTGCGATTAATCTTTTTCCAATTTGGGACGGTTTCGAAGAAAAATACTTGCAACTCGATATCGGGTATGGTGTAGATTATTCGATTGGTTCTGGAAATAAATTCGATCATTTCTTGCACGTGCTTGAAGAAAAACGTATAAGTAACTTGATATCGATAGTAATGTAAATTTTCGATTGGTTCCAAAATAGATTCAATATTTTCTTGCACATACTCAAAGATAAATGTTGAAGACGTGGATAACGATTTCCGACATCTTAAAGAAGCTGTCAAAGCTTTCAAAAAGTATGCTTTGGGATAGCAATTTCAAAGTGGAAAGAATGTTTCGAGAATTGCTTTGAACGCGTGCAAAAGTGTATATATATATCTTCAAAGGCGAATATTTTGAAAAGCGATAAAAGAGCTTGTTCCAAAAGAATTTTTCTTTCCTAGTTTTTGTAATAACTTGAAAATTGCCCCTCGGACATTTTATATATTAAGACTTCTGACCATTCCCTCGGCATTCCTTCTTCTTCCTATATTTCTCAAATTAGTTGGTACTCTCGTAATTCCTTTCCTTCTTATTTTATCAGTTCCTCCCTGAAACCGTCGTTTCCGGGGGCGTTTATTTTTTCAAAACGTCTATGACTATTCTGATTTTATCCGGGCCTACCTTTTCTTCGTTACCTTAAACTTCCGGTTTGGTGTCTTTTTTCTTGTCACATGGATCGTTTCTGTAATGACTTGATTTGCCAAAGCAACACTGTCACCTCAAAAGTTGACTCTCGTTCAGAAAAATTGTCTATTGATTGCGCATTTTTGTTTTTGTGTCAGATAAACAAACGAAAAAATCAAAACAGCCATTGTTGTCATTTCCACGTTATACGAGGAGTGCCCGATAATAAAGGTACAAGTGGGTATTATAGAAATTGCGCATGCGCTAGATTTGCGCCATATACGCGACTAAACACGTGCATGCGGGTAGTAGTAGAATCTGATGCGTTCTTTTGTTTACAACCTCTTACCCTTTAGCTTTGGGGGAAGGAGGGGGGGAGGTAGGAGTAGTAGCGAAAGAACGAAAAAATATGATGTTTTTTAAATTCCTTGCAAATTTGGAGTATAACACGTAAGAAAATCTCGCTTAATTGTTACGTTTGGGTAGTATTCGTAGGTTCTTTGCATTCCTCGTGTTAATTAATACGCTTCTAGATAGTCTAGGTTGGAAGAATATCGTATTAAGCATATTAAAACGTATTAAAACATCACAACAAATACCTCAATCACCGTCTAGTCGGTGGGAATACGCTTCAACCTCGGAATTGCTTTCTACGTCCTGAAAAATGAAACGACGACAAGATGCGATTAAATTCAATACCCTCTAAAGTTTGAAAAATTCCAGAGGCAAAAATCCTCTGTGGAGCTTTCTGGGGAATCGATATATTCAAGGGTGAATCTGGTTATAGATCTCATCGAAGCTATCCATT
Organism: Chrysina gloriosa; assembly: GCA_038088585.1. Classification (NCBI taxonomy): domain Eukaryota; kingdom Metazoa; phylum Arthropoda; class Insecta; order Coleoptera; family Scarabaeidae; genus Chrysina; species Chrysina gloriosa. The sequence goes on along the minus strand of CM076091.1, from coordinate 62,751,678 downwards.
GGTAGTTATCAAAACAATTAGTTATAAAGCTCGGAAATTCTAAATAACTCTCTATAAAACGATCTATGGACAACTGTGGTTCGTATGTTAGGTAGTTCTCGTTGAAAAGCTGTGCAATAGCCTCAAAGGCAAACATAAATTGCATACCTGCATGATACCCCTTTGGACTTTTATGCGAAATCAATATCTTCAAGAAATTGAATCTTACTATAGATTTAATCGAAACTTTCCGTTGGTAGTTGGACGTGTGAGGTGCGTGGAGTTATTAGATTCTTGCAAGCCAGAGGTGTTAATCAGCGAAAAATTTATCGCAGATTACGGGGCGTTTATGGCGTGGACGCTTTAAGCCAAAATAAGAAAGTTGGCGCTTGGTGCAAATCATTTCAAGATGAATACGCGCAGTTGAATGATATTCCGGAAAAGAAAAGAGGTACACCAAGGATATCGCCAACAGATGACAAGAATATCCTTAAAACTAAGTAGGGAAAATGTTATAAAAATGCCATTAGTTACTTTCTTCCTTTTCGAAGTTAGCGCTGCACGTCCTGAAATACTTTTCGAAGGATAAGCACCAGGAAGATTGTTGTTCTTGGTTATCCAAACGAAGTATTTTTCAACATAAAGGACGTGAAAATTAAGGAGAGCATCTTTATAAAACTCCCAAAACTGCGATGTTATGCAAAAGAAGAAATTTGAATTTAATGAAATTGGAGAGGAAACTCTTTTGGCGTGTAAAATTGTGGTGATATTCTTTCAGCTATAAAAAAGCCTGAAACTACATATAAAGAGTTGGTAGCGGGTTATCTTCCCATTGGAAATTATGTGGTACCTAATGTTTGGTTTGGAAATTGCTCGAATCTGTTCATCCACGATGAGCACAGATCTAATATTTCGAATATCTCGGCAGAGAAATTAAATGTTCTTGATCGGGTTAATACCTCGTATTTCAAATGTTTCAAACTAACAAGAATTTTTTGAAGATTGTGCAGATCGAGCAAGCTTGAAAATTTTGGTTATAGTCTCGGTTAGCACTGTACGGCTTTATAAACGACGGAATAAACCACTGAGAAAGAGTACTTCATAGTTTTCTTTTCCAATCAAAGAATAATAAATTTCCCTTTTTTATTTAACCAGTTAACGAGTAACAATTAAAATTCATCAAAGTAGGATATGACCTGGGCGCTATCTATGACTCTTCTGATTTCATCCACGTCCAGCAATTCTTCGTTGTCTTACACTTCCGGTTGGGTATATATTTTTTATTATATGTGTTTTATTAGCAGTTCTTTGAACTGATGTACTTACATTTCTTCGATTCTTTTTTTGCTCTAGTATCCATTCCCCCTTCCCATTTTTACACCTTCTGATCCTTCTCATTTTTTACACCCTGTGACTCTCCTCATTTTTACACCCTGTGACTTTTCTCTGATACCCCTTCCTCAATCTTTTTGCTCTTTGGTTAGAGGTAGAAGTTTCTTATCTCTCGGTATTTCTAAATACCTTTATATGTAGTTGCCCTGGTTTTTGCATGATACGTGTCCCCTTTCTTTCTCATACACCGTTTCTTACATTTTCTTAGTTTCTATATAAATTTGACCATGTTTCCCTGTACTTTCTCCTTTTTGTTCGAGTTTGTTCTATTTCATTCCGACACTCCTAGCCATAGTATTTTTTTCTTTTTGGAGATATTTCTTCGTTCCAGCTTTTTGTTGCTTCGTTTACTGCTTGCATTATTTCCTTCCACAGTTCCATTTCACTTTTTCCCATATTTTCTAAATACTTATGTAATTCTCGTTCGTGTCTACTCATTATGGCCTTTTTCCGACAATATATTATTCAGACACATAAGTACAATAAATGATATTTACACAATCTATTTGGATCTTAATCGTCGTTATATTACGACAGTTGTACAATGCGACGTCATAGCGAGCGAAAAATTAAGTTTATAAATGCGTGTTTCAGGGCTAAGAAAACTTAAATACGTCCGTAGGTGGACGCGAGGAGATCGCCGAGAGATTACGTGGAATGTACATAATTGTTAGGTATCGCAGAACTACACGTTACGATAGCCCTGTCCCATTTAAATTTCTTCATACCTATGCGTTACAATTTTCTCCTGCTGTGTTTATCTCTTATCTTTACCATAACAATGTCCACATAATACATATAGTATAGGTATGCTAATTTTATACTTGCAAGTCGTTCGAATACGGTTTTCGTTCCGAAATTAATCTTCGCGCCGTTACTCGGAAATAACGTAAATATATTCGTACAATGGACGTGTATTTTTAAATATATAATTCAGGCTATTGGGATTGTGTAATTATTCAAATGTACCTAGGGAATATTTGATTTTATTTTACGAACTTTGTTTTGGGACAAACAACGACAAATCCTTTCAAGGCAATAAGCTACTCTAATAATTGTGTATACGATGAGACATTTTTCAATTTGAAGTTAATTAAATTAACTTCATTCCGATCTAATTAACTTAATTACAAAGTTGACCTTCCGTTCAAGGGAATATTTTAGTTACGTTTTGTTATGAAACCCAACAAATTTAATGTTTTTAGTATTGAATCAACATTACTTTGATGAATTTAAATAGAAACTCATTAACTAGTTAAACAGAAAAGGGAATTTATTATTCTTTGATTTGAAAAGAGGGAACTGTGGAAAGAAATAATGCAAGTAGTAAAGGAAAGAACTAAAAGATGGAAGGAAATAATGTAAGTAGTAAAGGAAAGAACTAACAGATGGAAAGAAATATATCCAAAGAGGAAAAAGAATGGCATGACTAGGAGCGTCGGAAAGAAATAGAACAAAAACGATCAAAAGGGAGGATTTATACGTTGCAGGATGAAATGCAGAAAAACAAGGCGAAATTTATAAAACAACCAAATAGGAATGTAAGAAACTGTGTATGAGAAAGAAAGGGGAAACATTATGGGAAAAACTAGGCCAACTACAAAGGTATTTGAAAAAACTAAAGATAAGAAACTTCTATTAAGGAGCAAAAAGATTGAGGAAAGGATATCAGAGAAGAGTCACAGGGTATAAAAATGAGACTCCTCTCATTGACAGAGTGTAAAAATAAGAAAGGATGCTAGACCAAAGAAGAATCGAACAAATGTGGGTAGAGCACTTTAAAGAACTGCTCACGCAAAAGGAAGAACAGACGTGACAGAAGTCACACCTATGATACGAAAAAACACCCAACCGGAAATTTAAGGCAACGAAGAACAATCACTATACTTGGATGAAATCAGAAGAGTCATAGACAATTTAAAAGACCATAAACGTCCAGGTTGTTTTCTATTTTGATGAATTCTCATATAAACTCAACAACCGGTTATACAAGATTTTATTACTTTTGCTAGGAAGTTCCCTTTCTCGGCCCGTCTTACTCAGTCTTTTAGTTCCTTGCTTATAAAATCGTACAGTTTTAACCGGGTCCAGAACGAAATTTTCAAGCTTACATGAATTTTCATAAAAACTCCTTAACTGGTTAAACAAAAAGAATGATTTTTTTTTAATTTCGTCGTTTAGCGTTCTAACCGAGCCTAGAACAAGATTTTCAAGCTTGGCCGATCTGCATAACCTTCAATACAACACTTCCTGTTAGCTTGAAACGTTTGAAATGGTATTACCTGAATCGGGAACATTAAATTTTTCTGCACAGATAAATCAAAATAACATATCTTTCCTCATCTTTCAGGAAAGGATTCGAGTCGATCAGTCACCTTCGAAATTATTTTCCATTTCCAAACTAAACATTAGCTACCACATAATTTTTAATAGGAAGGAAACTCGCAACAAACCTTTTCTGTTTCTTGCTCTTTAATTACTGAAAGAATGTCACCACAATTTTTCACACAAAAAGTGGTGACAATAGACTGGGCAAATATGCGGTATGATGAGTCATCTGTCTTTTGTCCTCTGTAATATAATATTACATTCTGAAAAGGACAGATAACTCGTCATATCTCATTTTAGCCCAATCTACTCACCAATTTTTTGAACAACAATCTGTCGTTCTTCAAGACATCGCAGTTTGGTGGTTTATAAAGATGTTCTCCTTAATTTTCACGTCGTTTATCTTGAAGAATCAATCTTCCTTTTGTATAACCTTCGAAAAGTATTTTAGGACAAGCAGTGTTAACTTGGATGACGAAGAAAGCAACTGATGTCATTTCCGCAACATTTTCCGTGGCTGGTATTAAGGATATTCTTGTCATCTGTGTATGAAGCTCTCGGCCTGCCTTTTTCTTTTTCCGGATCATCATTCCATTCCGCGTATACATCTTGAAACGTTTTATATCAAGCGCTAACTTTCTTGTCTTGCTTAAAGCATTGGAGCCATAAACGGCCCGCAGTCTGTGATGATGCGAACGTAAAATAATTGGAGGTATAAATCCCGAGGAAGGATGGAGAAGGAGAACCAACGAAGAGGTCTACGAACACTACAAAGAGTGCGCAATTACAACGTATATAAAGAGGCAACGCTTGGGATGGCAAGAGCACATAGAGCGAATGGGAAGGGTGAGAATGCCGAAGATGATTTTAGGGAGGAGATCAATTGGAAGGAGACGGAGAGGAGGACCGAGATCTAGGTGGATGGAGAGAGTGGCGAAGGGTATGAAGAGAACAAATAGTGATGACTGGAAAACGGAAGCAGTCGGCAAGTAATGATGTAGAAATATTACGAATAGTTTTGTGTGCTAGTGTGGGAAAGGAAAGCTTTATTAAGGCCTTGGGTCTAGAAGACATGTAGTGTAAATGAAATAAATCTATGACGAATTTCGCCTTGGATAACTTCTTCGGCTTGCAAGATTCTCACAACTCAATCTTCCTGGGGTATAACTTTCCAAAAGTATTGCAGGACACGCAGCGTTAACTTGGATGATGAAGAAAGTAACTAATGGCACTTTTATAACATTTTCTGTGCCTGGCTTTACGGATATTCTTGTCATCTATGTGATAGATTCTTGATTTACCTACTTTCTTTTCTGAACCATCATTTAACTCCGAAATGTTTTTCGGCCATAAACACCCTGCGATCTGCTATAAATTTCCCTTTAGTTGGCTCCTTTGGCATGCAAGACTTTGATAACTCTACGAACCTCATACTTCAAGTACGCTGCGATTACAAACGCCACGTTTGTTTGCTTTCACAGAAGCTAAACTGAATCGTGAACAAAACAACGCCTCAGGTTCTACTAGTACATGCATTTACTCATGAACACGATGCCAATCTTGCGCATGCGCAGCTTGTTAAACAGCAATTTGTACCTAGATTATCGGACACTCCTCGTATAATGTAGATATGGCGAGAACGTTTGTCTTGATTTCCTTTTCCTGAGCCAATGGGGAAGCAAAAATGCGCAATTAAACGACAAAAGTCTTTTCTGAACGACAATCAACTCTCAGATAATGAGTGTAGGTTTGGCATTTTTGGGACATACCGAAAAAGTGCAATTAAAATCTGGTATCTAATTACAATGAAATCAATAATAAACTACTATAGTATTCAGCAGCTAAGGTTTGATAAGAGAGTGGATGACGTGTTATCATTTATCAAACTTTAATGATGACGTTTTACCGGTGCAGTTACAAGGATAGGATTCATTTCGTATGTGTTCGTATATCGAACGTCGATACGCGCGAGTATACGAAGCAATTATATCTTTGTAATCAGCCCCGTTAAAATTTTATCGCCAGCCGCTTATCTGATGTAATTTAATGCAAAATTTATTGTTTCAGTGACCACCAGCTATTTGGTAGACCCATCCCTAGAAGCATTAGACGAAGTCAACGACGCTGAAATCTACAAAGCCGTCGTAAATTCGATCAAGGAGTGGGAACTGCATAACGAAAGAAGAAAGGCAGCTAATTCAAGGTAACGGCAATCTTTCATACTATGTAATACTTGCGAGTCATGGCATTATTTTACTTATTAGAACTTTAGACTAGACGATTGAGGTTGTTTTTCTTTCTGAGAAGCCCGCAAGGAAGAAGAAAACAAAGGAAGTTAAATTGAGTGATATTAAAAAGAAAACTTTATTAGGACGTTTTGGAAAATCTTCGTCTTCTCACGGCCGTTAAACTTTTCGACAATTTGTATTTGGCTAACCTTTCTCAATAAATCAAAACTAAATTCGCCTCCGTATGTTTTGCATAATCGGGTTTAACGATAAGCACCTCCATTTATAATTCTGGCATCTGTAACGTGCCCGAAACTTAGTTCCCAGTCGAATAATTACCGAAATCTATAATTTATTAGCCATTTGCATTTTAATAGCGCGCGTCAGAAAGTGAAATATGATTTATTTTACGCCGCCTGAAGTTAAAGCTGAAGCTACTTATATACATAGGCGACGTACGAGTTCCCTCTCTTGAGAACATTCCATCTTTTCTTTATTCTGATTTTTTCCCTTCATCCATCAACTTAAGATTGGCGATTTCTCCTTCGTTTAGATTTCTAAAAACGTGTTTTCCTCGGCGCTGTTTGAATATATATACATCGAAACTGCCAACTTCCAAACGTACGGTGGGTAAACCAAGGTGAGAGAATGTCGCAGGTGGTGCTATATTTACATAAGTCTAGACTCTCATAAGAGCTGTGGTTAAGAAAGATGGTAAAAAGGAGGACGGGGGAGTTTTCAAAGTATTCAAGTCGGGTCAATAAATTTGAACTAGAACTTAATAAGCGATACGAGGGGTGCCCTTTATGTTTTTACAAACGACCACTACGTGGCACTATTGACGTTTGTCAGTACTAAGGTTTGATAGAAAAGTGAATGAGGTGTTATCATTAAGTAGTGTAAACCGAACTCACACTGTCACTTTTACGAATTTTATTATTCAATGATAACTTATCAATGAAAATTTATCATTGAATAATAAAATCGGAAGAGTGACAGCGTGAGTCCGGTTTACGCTACTTAACGATAACACGTCATCTACTCTTTTATCAAACCTTGGTCATTATTGTTCTCGTAAAAAATGACATTTGTTATTGTTGAGACAGTGGGAGCTCAGAAATTGACGGAATAGTTTGTTGATATTGAACATCTCAAAACACCAATTTCGTGAAAGAATGGAAATTTTACTTGAAAGTTTTCGTTGTTCGTTGGATGATTTCTTACGATTTTACAAGCGTATAAATTTTCTTCTTAGTATCGGTTCAGAACTTCTTCTTGCATTGTTCAATGCTTAATTTTCAATCTTGCCTCCTGTAAGGTTTTTGCGTTCATGGATTTCCTGATTCTTATCCATGTTTTATTTGGTGTTCCTCATTTTCGTCCAATATATAAACCTTGGATTTGAATGTTTTGAAAAGGAATAAAACACTTTCTTCCAAAAAAACGGAAGTTTTTAAAAGTGCCCCCCTCGCATTACGAGCTGTTAATTTGCCGGGACAGATAAAAGATCAGCTTCATATTGTACTGAGAATTTAGTTAAATTTCTTAAACAAAATTGCACCGGCCTAGCTCTTAATTAATGATATAAAAAGTATTGCTCTTAATTTATGGTATAAAAAGCATAAATTATAACAAATTATATTTATAAATTTTCAGAAATATTTAACATAAAATCAAGATAATTACCTAGTGTTGTGTGTGTGCGCGCGCGCGAGTGTAATTTCTCTTTTGATGATGGTTCTTCCTATATCTCCTCTCTTAACTTCTATTCTCGATACACCTTTAATTTCTATGGATTCTTCCCCTTCTTAGATTCTATCTTCTCTGGTATGGTGAGGCTCCTTTATTCACTGGTACTTCTTCTTAAAACCCTTTTATTCCAAATATATTTATTGACTTACTTTTTGACTTATCTATCTGGTCAATTTTCTTCGTCATTAACCAAACAAACTTTTTATTTCTTTTGGAAACCAAGACTACACTTTAATTCACCTTGACTCCAGTTCATCGAGGTATATCGCTGTTATAGAAACCTGTATTGAATGTCGATGTATCCTTGGTTATTTCCAGTAATTTTATATGAATTCTAGTAATGTAAAAGTATTGTATGTATGTATCTGAATGTTAACAATGCTTTTCTATCCATTAATATATGCTTTTAAAATAATTAATAATTTTATTTCAAATGACATTTGTTTCTCCCATTAAACGTCCTTGATGCTAACACCCGTAGGGTAATAAAATGCTCGAAAGGTGGTGGGTGTGGGGTCGAAAAGGTATAAATAGAACCCCAAAATAGACCGTATGACAATTGCCAGACCATAACCCCAACATTAACTGCAAATTTTGATATATTAAATTGTAATAAATGATGAATTTTCTAATGGTAGTTAACCATTCGAGTATTACTATACTACAATATCCTTCAGCAAAAAAGGGAAAATTTTTAACCTGTCAGTTAAGTCAAATACTATCATTATTTTTATGAGGTTTGGAAAAATATAATATATTTTGACTTTACCATTTCCACAACAAATATCATCATTATGCAACGTTATGATTCATTGTAAACGTTACTACGCACGTAAGACTTTCTTACGTTGGTAGATACAAGAGAAAACCGCGGGATGTGCACTTTCATACCCAATTTAGCGCGAGTAGTGGACAACCTCGCTAGATCCAGTATCTTCCGCGTTGTGGTGGAAATTTTCAGATTATGAGATTTCTAAAAATGTGCGTAATTCTTTTTCTTATTACTGGATGATGTGGAAATGTCGAATGTGTACCTATTGTTTCCAATGTAACTACAGGATGAGGCTTGGAGAATGGTCGTTTTTGAAACGGACCGGTAGAAAAGGGGAGATTAAGATTAGTTAGAGATTAGTTTAACTTTCAGTCAGCATCACGCAGCAGTTATCGTTGGTTTACCGAGATTTTGTGTCAATCTCGCAAGTGCCACAGTTTGCTATGACGGTCTGATCTCCAAAGTTATCGTTTCTGGAACAAATCCCTCAATGATTAAGCTTGTTTGATCGTATTTGAGTGACAGATTTTTTGCACCAAATACAAATCCGCGAAGTCGAACTACCACGGAAATCGGTCAGAGGTTCCACAAGAATTGCTCCAGTGACCACCCGTCTTCATACTTTACACGCAGATCTCCCTCGAGAACCGGCTATCTTGTATAATAACATTGATTTTAACAACACCGCAAAAAAAAGTATAAGCCAATGGTAGTAGAAGTATTTTCAGTTGATCATTTTAAAACAAGCATCTTCCTGTTGTTGTTTGCTTGAGAATTTATTTGTAATTTATCTAGACTTCTCCATGGCAAAATCTCACTTGGTATTTACTTCTGAAATAGGAAATCTCAACTATGTCATTCCTCAATGCCCCCTCCAAGGATTCAAAATTTAATTAACTTTACATTTCGCGTCTACGTTTCCCCCATAACAAATACCATAATCACCAACAGCTCAGCCCAAGAGATCTTTTTCTCGTGTCCCCGGCGCTAGAAATTTATTTCGGTGATTTAGAACAAACCGTCCAATTAAGCGTTTGGGCAAGAATTATATACAAATCAGAGTACAATTATGAGATTCCGACCCACCCTAGACATATATACGTATCTACGAAGACTGCCACATCGACGACGACATCATCGAAATATTACATCTCACGCGTCGAACAGAATCGCGAATGCCGACCCCGGCTCGTCGGAGAATAGACGAAACCGACGACGACGACGGCATACATACATATTAACGTCTCGTGAAAGGCGCGTGATAAAAAAGAATCCAAGGTGTGTGGATACGTCTCCATATCGCGACGGGAACGGATTCGATTTTCGGACGAAATTCGACGAGGCAGTCCGTAACTAACGCGAGTTGACGTTTTGTGTTATATATACCATACGTATGTACATACATACATCGCACATATATAAAGCTGCTTAAACGTGACTTATATACAAGAAAGGCTTATCATCACATCTATTCGCGGAGAAAGAAATTCTTTTCTCGGTCGCATCATCCCCCGCGTGTAAGTCTTTGGATGAAAGGGGGAAAGCGACAGTTCGTGCCGACAAGAAGTCTCGGAAATTTTTAAAATTTTCAATAAATATTTTACAAGGGTCGTTCCCTTTCCGGCGAGACTATTGAAATAAATCACGATATATCGACGAAACATGTTGCATATCAAAGATGCAACAAAATATTTCCCTATTAGGAGTCGACAGATAATATACCATTGACCGACAACGAAAAAGATATTTGTTTGTAACATAAAGCTGAATATCATATTATAGTAGAATGAACACATCTAAAGACGAAATTGGCCAACAAAAAGTTGTAACACGTAAGGTTTTCTTGTTACATTACACAAAGCACATGTAGAACTGTGCCATATAATATTTACTGAAAAGAAATGATTTGACAAGTTTTTTAACCCTGTATATCTACTATATTTATAATTTATATTAAGCTGACATCTAAGAAAAAGCAAACACCAAAAATATCTACTTGGAACACACTAATTCCATTTTCTCCTTTTATGTGCGGTCACACCCATCATGGCTGGATCCCATCGTTCTTGGTACCGAATTTCCACTGTCATTATATCTCGATGGAATCTTTCACCCTCTTCTTCGCTGACAGCGCCCAAATTCTTAGGAGAAAATGATAAATGGGAATGGAGAAAGTACATTTTTGATGACATTCGGCAACCAATTTCACTAACTAGTTTTTCGTAGTTAACATTGTTGCCTAAAAATCCCCTCACTGCACCTACAAATGAGTTCCAAGCTCTGAGTTCTTGCGCGGTGAGCTTTTCTATAGAATTAACATCGTTCAGCAATTTTCTAATTTGTGGTCCAATAAAAATGCCTTCCCATAATTTAGCCTCACTCAACTTGGGAAAGACTTGTCCTAGGTCTTTAAATCCTCCACCCTCTTTATTCATAGTCTTCACAAAGTTTTTCATCAGTCCAAGTTTAATGCGAGGAGGAGGGAAAAGAACATTTTTTTGGTCTACAATGGGCACATACTTAACATTATGAGTTCCCGGTTTTTCACTTCTTTCAAAATTTAGTTACATAATGTTCATCCACTGCACCACTGTCCCTCAAACAAAGAAACCAGCAATATTTTGTAAATTCTCTCTGAAGTGCCAGTACAATTGCTATAAACTTTAAAATTCGCACATATCTGCCATTTGTACCGGTTGTAGTTTATTGCATTTAAAAGGATGCGCATATTTTCATAGGTTTCTTTCATTGTCGCTGAATGAGCAAGTGGTAGGAGAGACCGGGGCTAGTTGTCACAAAATTTATCTTTGATTTTTTTACGTGTTATTTTACAATTTTTTATTTCTCACCATTTTTGTTGTACAGCTACACGTTCTGTGATTTATATCCTGATTGAATTGATTGTCTCATCGAAGTTGTAAATATCTTTTGGGCTGAAGTGGTGTGTATCCAAAAGAGTGTAAACGTGATCAAAAAAGGCAGCAACATTAATTTTTATTAAAACTTGTCGGTTTGGATAAACTCGTGGCTTGTGGTGTACGTATGGAAAGTCAAGGATGTTTTTTCATAAAATGATACAGGTCCCCGCGAGCCCGGCCATATTGGTATCATGCCACGATGGCTCTAATTGCTTATTTAATGCTGTGCCCTAAACATAAGTAAGTGTACAAATTCATTTTGGAATTAATCCGAAATAAATATCGGGTGTGTAACTTGAAAATGAGTGAAGTTTAGTTGTTAGTATGTCTCAATTCGTCGAAGTGTAAGCATTCTAATTTCTTTCGTTTTCAAATATGTCAGTATACGTGCAATAAAAACAGCATTTGGAGTAAGCTTGGCTTTGCTTTTTCAATTCGAAGAAAAGGCTACTGAAAGTTATCGAATGTTGGGGGAAGTTTACGGTGAACTCCGTCGTCAAAAACATACGAGTTTTGGTTTCAATTATAAAAGTGGTAATTTTAATACCGAAGACAGGAAACAGCCTGGCCCACAGATGATTTTAAATTTCCATTATCTAATAACACAGCTTTTAAACTATATTTTGATGAGTCTATGAACAAGCGCCACTCACAGGGAGAACGTTACACATTGAGTTCCTGCATTAAACCATTGATATCAATCAGTACATGCACATAACCAATTTTCCATATTGTAAAATGCATTTCTTTTCCTAAAAGTCGAAATTGTTGCTTCTTTGACTAGTAAGTTTCACTCCTTAAGACGAGAAGGAAGAAGTTTTGACTGTTGCTTTGACAATCCTAAATCACGTGCTAAATTATTTAGCTCACATTGAGCAATTAATTGTGGTTCGCCGAAACTAGGATCTGGAGTAAAATTGGGGTCAGTAGATTGTTCCTCGGAGCTGCCTAATGATGCGTTACTACCTCCACTATCACCCAAACCCATATCTTGCCAATTTAAAGGCGCAGTTGGTACTGGCAAGTGTGCATTGTGAGGAACAGGTCTTATGGCAGAAAGAAAATTCGGATATTCGATCTTGCGCTTTTCTTTTTAGGAATAACCTTCAGTCTTTGTCATGCAAAAATAGCAATCGTCAAAATCATCGGTGGCTTCTCGCCAAACCATTGGAACTGCAAAAGGCATACTTTTTCTCTTCTCTTTCAACCAATACACCAATGACACGCTATAGCTGACGCAGCACACATGGGGAGCCCACTGCTTGTTTTGGTCTCCAATTGAAACGTCAAAATACATGAAATAGGCTGTTTTTCACATTTTCAGAAAATGGTCTACCTTGTGATTTCACCAGAAATTCTCTACAAATATGACCAAACTTGTGAGGAGAGATTGTGCAACCGCCGCGCGTTTCACTGGTCATTTTCGTCATTAAAAACTTTGTTAAATACACACAATCACTCATTTCGAAAATCATACGAAGACTGAACAAGAGAATAAGTTTAATGTTATATAGAGCCCATTTTAGCTTATCTTTCTGATTTATAATTCACCGCTTTTAAATGAGCCCTCATAAAATTTACTACCTACCAATATAAAAGGGTCTAATGAGCCGATTGGAAACTGGACGTGTTAGGGCTTTATGAATATTTTCTCTATTATTAGAAAGGTATTAGCATTGTGAAAATGATGGGGTGAACTGTGTCGGCCAGTGAAATTACATATAATAATAAGAAATCTCTCTAGCAATATATTCATTTCAGAATTAAAAGGCAAGACACATCGGTATGCTATCCGGACCTGGGATGTTTCGAGTCGTCCGGCCCCTTCGGCTACTTGGACATGTTGCCAAGCACCCCGGAGGAAATCAACACCAAATTTCTTCTCTATCCTCTGAGCAGCAATCGTCGCAGGAGCGGCTCCCAACCGATCGAAGTGCCGTTCGGTAACATTTCGGACGCCTTCTCTTGGGCCAAGAAAGGTTTCAACGGTAGCTTGCCCACGAAGATCATGGTCCATGGTTTCGGCAGCGATTGTTCCCACATCTGGGTGTACGAGATGCGAAGCGCTCTGCTAACTGTGGTAAAACTTACTTACTTGTCTAATCCTTTTTAACCCTAAGAACTAACGTTAAGCGTAAGATTGGAGTGTTGAGATTAGTATGGTCTTTCCGTCCTTTCTGACTTTTCCTTTTCCGTCATAATTATCAACTTAATTTAATTGAGGACACGTGTTTTGCTGGTATCGTCAAGAACATCTTAGCGAATTATTGACCATGTTAGAATTTGATTGCTGGTGAAACACGTGGCAACACGGGAGGCTCTTGGTAACTTGAATAACCAAATGCCAATATTATTCCACGAACTGAGACAGTGATCAACGAGTGTTTGATGTCGCCGCAACGACCAATTTCCCTGACTATTACAGTACATGTCCTTCTTGGTAATTTTTACCAGGATTTCCGGTGTAAATTTCTCATCATGCATATTTTATGAAATAATACGGTACGAAGATGCTGTCTTCGTTTCCAGCCAAACACATATCCTGGAATCAATAACTAACGAATTGTGTTCTGAGGAATTTACTTATGCGATTGGATGAAATTAAGTGACTTGGAGGAGATGCAACTGAACTCACCTAATGTCTCTTACCAACCAACGTCCTCGCGAACTATCTCACCTCCTATTTATCTTCCATTCTTAAAAAGTTTCTGCAAACAAAAATGTTTTCTCAAAAGCATGTTCTTTGTTGGCATCGTTTTAGGAAGACGTCAACGTGATCTGTGTGGATTGGGCGAACGGAGCGATCTTACCAAATTATGTGAAGGCCAGCGCCAATACGAGGTTGGTCGGAAAGCAATTGGCGATCTTCCTTAGAGGACTCATCGATAATATCGGATTATCCATGCGGAAGATGCATTTGATCGGCTTCAGTTTAGGAGCACACGTTGCCGGATTCGCCGGTGCTGAACTTGGAAATTTGAGTAGGATTACTGGTAAGATGAATGATTATTCAATTTCTTAAAAAATTCAGTTTTTTGGAAGTAATAATTAGAGCAAAACAGGAAGTGAGCACTACACTGTAAAGTGTAAAATGTCTTTTAGGCGCAAGTATAATGTTTTATTTTTCACCTATTTTTTGTCGATGAAACACGACCTTCAAAACTCTTTAAAATTCTTGAATTTTCTTTCTGGTTCAAGGTTTGGACCCTGCTGGTCCTCTATTCGAGTCCCAAGATCCGAGAGCTAGGTTGGACCAAAGCGACGCGGATTTTGTCGATGTCATCCACAGTAATGGGGAAAATCTGATTCTAGGTGGTTTAGGTTCTTGGCAGCCGATGGGTCACGTCGATTTTTATCCCAACGGCGGGAGAATGCAGAAGGGATGTACGAATTTGTTTGTTGGAGCTGTAACCGATATAATATGGTGTAAGTTTATAATGAACTCCAATGAAGTTTTGATATTTCCAAGTATGAATCTCGATAACTAGATTGTCTTCTTCTTGCCTAATGGGTTTCGTCTATTACGGTACTCCGGATACATTTAATTCTGTATTGAGAGTGAGTTGCTAGTCATGTGCTGAACCCCTAGACTCGAAGGAACAATATTTATTGCTCCCTAAATAAAATGTTCTGGTTTTAATGTGCTAATCTGGCTTCTAATTCGAAGCAAACTTCATCAATTATTAATCTCAACCAAATATTTCGTTAAAACGTCTTCGATTTTGGCCCATTTTATGACAATCTAATTCTCAAATTATCATGCATCATCAGCAACTTCTTCGGGTTCCAGCAAATCGTGATAGCATTAGCAAAATGTAATATTGCTTATTCCAAATTCCTTCTCGCCCTTATCAATGCAGAATGATGATGATGTCTTCTTCTCTACGCAACGTCACGATGTCAACTTGTTTATTCAACTTCCGTTCAAATTTTGGCCTCAATCAGCAAAGTTTTTACGTTTACTTTTTCTTTTTTCCCAACGAGGAAGACAAACTACTTGCCAAATACTTGAAAGTATTCAAAATTCGTTTGATGATGAAACCTGTTTGACAGAAACATTCTATTTTTCTCTAGCTACCGCCGTTGAAGGGCGCTCTTTATGCAACCATCGCCGCGCTTATAAATTCTTTACAGATTCCATCCACCCCAGATGTCATTTCCCGGCTTTCCCTTGCGGATCCTACGACGATTTTATAGCGGGGCGGTGCTTTCCTTGCACCGATGAAAGGTTTGTACATCGCGAGATTTGACAAATAAAAAATTTGCGACTTCATCGAATCAATCGATTTCTTACAGAAAATGTGGTAACATGGGTTACTATGCCGATAGAGCCAAAGGACGCGGTCAACTTTATCTGATCACCAGGGACGAAGAACCGTTTTGTGGTAAACCCATAATTTCTTTAAAATTGACATAATTTCCTTACAATTTCCATAATATCTTTAAAATTTCATTAATTTCCTTAGAATTTCCACAATTCCTTTGGAATTCCCATAATTTCATTAAAATCTCTATAATTTCTTTAAAATTCACTGTTAGATAATTTTCATGATTTCCTTCAAGTTTTCCATGATTTCTTTAAAATTTCCACAATTTCTTTTCAAAATTTCGATATTTCCTTTAATTTTCCAAATTTAGCTCACCAGTACATGATGAAGATCGAAAGTAGCCCAGCCGATATCCCCATCGTCAGCTATGGAAGGATTCAAATAACTTTGATCGGGGATTCGTTACTGAACGAGACGTTCACGCTCACCAAGTAAGTCCGCCCAAAATGCTTAATGTTCCTGCATGTCTTCAACTGTTTTATGAACAGGAAGGAGGATGAAGAAATGAAATTGGGAGATTCGATTTCTCGCATCATAGTACCACATCCGATCTTGCTACCGCCTTCGAACATTCAAGTTTTGTACACTTCCTATAACGGATGGCTCACTTCGGGTCTCCTCCAATGGAAGATCGATAAGATCGTTCTTAGTGATAGTTATGGTAAAAGGTAAGTAGGACATCTGCTGGTGTAATTATTACTGACATTAGATGATATAAGTAAACTATTCATCCCACAATTTTTATGAGTTTTGGGACATGTCCTCCGCCGATAACAACGCCAGCATCTTTAAACCGTATTGTACTCATAATCTGTGCCCCTTGAAGATTTTGAATGCGTTTCTAGCATTGCAAGTGTCTCAAAATGAATAGAAAATTGTAGGGTGAGGAGTTTGTTCATCAAAGCATCGACTTACAGTAGAGTCCCGAGAAACTCAGCCTAATTTGGAACGAAGGATGGCCGGGTTTGTGAAAAAGCTGGGTTATCAAGCAAGGTGTTTTAAAAAAAATAAGTTCGATTTTTTCGTCATAACTATTTTCACGAAGTTGATTGCTCACATTTTCTTCATCATGATGTTCAACCCAATCATTTCCTTTGTGATCAAGGTCTTTTCTCCAGGAACGAAGCAGTGTTAGTAACCGTAACTAGTTCCAGGAGTCCCCCAGCCATTCAACAACATCCTCCTCGGTGAATTTCCTTTAACTTCTGGATAAGACCTTGACCAACGCAGTTTGCAGAAAGAAGGGGGATAACAACTTGCGTCTATATCTTCTCTTGAGACTAATCGAAATTCGTTGGTCCATGGGCTGGCATGACGCTGTGACATTGCGTGGTAAAAACATTGCTAGTATGTCCCCATTTTTTTAACTCTTCAGTGTCTGGATGCAAAGATGTGTTGTCCAAAATCAGAATAGCCTTCGTTGGCAGGTTTATAGATTTTAAAACCGTTCAATCAACGGAGCAAATACTTCATGAAACCGCTCATCCAAGCACTTGACTGGCGTCGGTACAAACTGAAAGTTTATCTATTTTAGTGTGCTTAAACGCCCGTGCTTTCTGTGATTTTCCAATGAGACCAAGTTTTAATTTGTGGTCACCTGTTCCATTACTGTATGCTATGATTCTAACTCCGTCCTTGCTTCTTTTATAACCAGGGCTTACCGTTCTTCCTCGAAAGCAAGACTTTTAACTGTTAACGTTTTATAATTTAACGCGGTTTCATCACAATACTACAATCGCTCTCCGGTCAAATCTTCAACTTCGATAAATTTCTGAGACTTTTCCTTAAACTGAGACTTGGCTTCCGTGCTACCAGATAGTTTTTCTCCACAAATGTCGGATTCTATGGCGATTCTTCCTGCGATCAAGCCAATGCTTGCGACAAAACTTAATTCTTCATAAAATTTCAAGGCCTTCTCTTGCAAGATCGGCCCACTAACTGCCGTGCCCTTCTCTCTTGTTTGGCGAAACTAAATGTAAAGTGTTTCATTTACCTCATTAAACTCACTTTCCTTCAAATTTCTTCCATTTTTCAACGTTTCTGTGCAAATTCACTTAACACAGCAAGACTCTCGATATCCATCCGTTTTTTCCTCCAGTGTCCAATCGTATTTTTGCCGGGTCCTAAGGCCTTAGCCACTGCAGTGACACTTTCTCTCTTATTCAGTCTCTTTAATGCGCTCAGCTTTTGCTTCATGGATAAGTTAATCTGTTTTCTTTTAACGGAAGATGCCATACTGTAAAGAACGCAAAAACTTTGAACCACCCACATAGACTGACGTAACACGGTTAAGAAATCGACTACCGCTGGCAAAGAATGCAGGTAGACCGAACGGCCGAACGCGAGCCGCAGCTCATGTCAATTGGTGGACGAGAGGGTGGTCGAGGGTTATCAAGTGCTGATTTTTCGGGACTCTACTGTTTAAAATTAATTTTTCTTCTAACTAAAAACCCGATATTCTTCAACAGTGTCTCCGTATGCAAGCGAAATCTCATACTGGATTCCGGCGTCCCGATAACCCTACCCTTATACCCCGGTAATTGCAACTTACCCCACGGTGACGAAGATAAAATCGCCGACGATCGCCGGGACGAAACTCACCAATCCAAGTTCGTATCTAACATCAAAGAAGACGAGAAGAACAACACCATCCCCTCGGGCGACATCATCTTGAACATCCCTTGGACGAACGAGGAAGAAAACGCCGTCGATAGCGAATCGGAATCGAGCAGAGCGTTCAATACGCGTTACCCCAAATCCACCCCCAATCCGCCGAACAACACCGAGCCCACCACCGAGATAGTCAGGGAAGTTGTCGAACCCATCCTCAAACCGCACTCGTTCAAAAACGCCCGGGCTCACAATTTGAGCAAGGATAAACCGGAAATAACCGAACCGATTTTGGCGGCTACGACTTCGAAGTACGTTCCGCCCAAAACGTCCAATAACGTCGTGGATGAGTTGAAATCTGCTGAAGATACTCGAGGCGGGGTTCGGTATAATTTCTACGATGTGGATAAGGAGAGCGGTTGGGTGCCTGGTGTCGTCAGCGGTACCACCAAGAAACCTTCGGATAAATATAAACGGGAAGACGAATCGGAAACTGCCACCGACAATCCTAGTAAACCTCCCGAAAATTTCCTGGCGAATAGCTTCGATACCGTCGTCCGTACCGTCCAGTTCTTACCGCAGAGGATAGCGAGGATGTTCGAAGACGCCGAGAAGTACGCTCGCGAGACGATCCTTCCCTTCGTCAGCACCTACACCCCGAGATTCTTATCCGATTTTATAACCCCCGGGAACCACCGAAACGAAAATACGTTCCATTAAATTTTGAATCTATGACGACTACAACTACCGGAAGGACCACGACTTACGTTGCTACCACAAGTAAGAAAACGACCGCCAGACCGATTATTCCTTTAAAAAGCGTAGAAAGCAACGTCATCACCGCCGAACAGACGACCGTTCAAATTTCGAAACTACCACCAGTTTTGACGTCGACGTCGGAAACGAAGGGGAAAAATCGGGAAATCATCACGACCACGCCCTACACGCACATACAGAAGATTCGCAAGAAAACCGAAAAGGTCACCATCATCTATCCGGAAAATTCGGAAAAGATCTGGACTACCTTGAGGACGATAGTGAAAGATGATCAGAAATCGTCAACCGATAAGGCCAAGGATGAAGATGCGAAAAGTTCGGAATCCCAGAGGAGTATAAACTTTAAACGAAGCCCGTCGAGAAAGATATATATCGATTTGCCTGTGTTTGACGATGACTACAAGACCATCAAGTATATTCCATTGTCGAACGAGGAAAGGAGAAGATAAAGAACGATGAAGTTGTAATTATTTTTGTACATATTGATTTAATATTTTTATATAATAAAGAAGATAATTTTTTTGTGATGTATTTACGTTAGAAAATTGCAAATACGTTTCTATCACTGTTTTTCTTATATTTTAAAAATTACAGACGGAATTGAGGGTGCCAATTTAGGCCGGCATTCTCAATGCAGAAGTATTTTTCATCCTCGAGGAGTCCCTGCACTGTGTGTTTGTAATCTAAAGAAGTTTCAACTGTAATATACATACCTTACAATAATCTGGGGCAATATTACAACCGCATAAACGGATGTCCTTTATACACCACACTCCTTGCAATCACAATGATGAACACAGATTACAGAAATTCAAACATTTCGAATTACCAAGTAGACATTAATAAGTTTACCAAAATAGACAATTACAATCTATTTAGGAAACTAATGTTAACAATTATTATAGACAGGTTATTCACTGGAATATTCTGTACATCCCCTTTGTTAAAAACACACCAAATTCTTATTACCTATCTCACTAATGTATAGTGCCAAAATTGCTGATTAAATGGCGGTAAAAAATTCTGGTCCAGAAGAGGAAGTTGAAGAAACCTTTGAAGTTACTCCCGTTTTCGCTTGAATCCCGAAATTCTTAACCAAAACGTCCTAGATATAATATATAAGATATGTATTCGTGGAAACTACTTTGTAAACGCTCAGACTGATAGCTGCTACATTAGATCCCCTAATCGCTCTAACCTTAAAAGTTTGAGCTACAACCTTACAAATTAATTGCAATATGTTGGTGAAAACCGAAACGCTGCAATCTACCAAGAAAGATCGAAATCGTAGTAGACTTTTCGTCCAATTGATTGTGAGGCGCGTAGACAGGAGTGTCTAGTATGCACTGCACGCTATTGGTCCATCTCATTGTCACACTAATGCTTTTTATTCCCTCTCGTTCGAACTCCTGTAATTCCTGACCTAGGTTGAGGACTGGTCGAATCGGTATAAGAAGTGTGTCTTCGTGCAGAGCTAAGGATTTGTGCAAAATCTAATTAGAAATCTACAGCCCTCTTGCAGTTTTGTGCGATGACCTTAAATTTCAGTCTGTAAATCTTCTGAAGATGTTAAATTTCTTTTGAAAACTAATCATCTGGCCTATGTTACGTAACGTAACTTCATTTAGAGATGAAGCTAGAGAAAAGAGACAATTCTTTTGTATTTATAACTTCTAAATTCAGGGAAAGTCCAAAGAACTGTAAAAACCTACGGAACAAATCCTTGATCAGTCGGTATTCTAAAGCTTTCTAACAGTTTTGTGTAATTACTTTAAATTTCTGTCGCTATACATATCTTCTAAAGATATTGAATTCCTATTGGCAATTAACAAGCTGGCTTAGGTAAACTGAGGCGACTTCATTTAGAGATGAAGCCAGGAAGAAAAACAGTTCTTATCCGCTTTAAGACTTCTAAATCCAGGAAAGTCCCCAGAATTATAAAAACCCAAGGAGAAAATCCTAACCAAAACAATCATGTGATGTTTGTACATATGAAAATTCAATTAAGAACTTTCCCCAAGATGCACTTAAATGCGTATATTTGCAACTATTTACTTCTACAGAAGTGAACAACTAAGTTGCTACAAACAACTAGAATTACTGTCGGAGTCTGTGGCAAGTTCACGTACTAGCATA
Organism: Chrysina gloriosa; assembly: GCA_038088585.1. NCBI lineage: Eukaryota > Metazoa > Arthropoda > Insecta > Coleoptera > Scarabaeidae > Chrysina > Chrysina gloriosa. The sequence goes on along the minus strand of CM076091.1, from coordinate 62,730,458 downwards.
TATTGTGCTTATCTGGAAATGAAAACTACTTCTTACAAAGTCGCACTGACGAGCGATATAACCGCGATACGCGTTTGCGAATGGTGAAAGTAGTCTTCTAATTACAAAACAATCATGTGGTTAAGGATATTTTTTCTCGTTTATTTATAAAAACAGACATCCCGTAGATTTCTTTTTTTCAAAAAATTTGAAGGATTAGGAACTAAAGTTTCGTTCGACGTTGAATTGTGTTCAGTAGTTCGATTTTTCTGGGCAAAAAATTGTAATCCTTATGAAATTCATCGCCAAATAGTCGAAATGTATGGTGAAAATTTCAAGCCGCATGAACGCGAAATGCTGCCAAAAACAAAGCGAACACGACCAACAACGCAGAGGGCGTGGAGGCAGTCCTTAAATCGTTAAAGCAAACTGGATGAAATTTATATGGAAACTGGAATAGAAGAGGTGGTTTCGTAGTATGTGAAAGTATTTAGAACAGCCTGGCGGTTTGTTGAAAACTAGATAAATGTGTGTTCCTTTTGTTCAATCAAATAATTTCACTGTAAACGCATGTTCGCATCATAGGCAGGGGATGTAACTTAATTTCCGATCCGTCCTTATACTATTATATATACGAATATTTGTAACTATAAAATTAGCAACAAAGAAAATTACATATATGTGTATTAGTCATTATTACTCATACATTATACGGATTCTACATTGACAACATTTCCTTTACGAATACGCATTCGAAGTACACGAATCGAGAAACCTTTCCAAATCCTCCAATCTTCTCACCTCCCTCTGTATATGTTTCAAGTGGCCCCATCGTAATTGCTTCAATTGCTTCACGTACAAGGGCTCGTCCACTGCGAACAAAAGCGAACAGTCTGAAAGTTCTACTAAGCGATTTGTCACCGCATCGCGCGTCAGATTAACTTGACGATGTAAATTATCCCGTAAAGCTCCGGGAAATACCCGCTTAAAAATATAGAGACGGGGGACGAGAAACGACAACAAATGAATTTCGCGCGATAACCTTATTTGCGTTTAATAAAAAATAATCGCCCCCGTCATCGTATCGACCCACTCGAACGTTTCTAATAATTGGATATAATCTATGACAGATGACGATTATCAATAGATGTGTACATAGTATAAGCAGTAAGTGTGTGTGTGACTGTTGGAAATTAATGCGAAGCGCTTATTAATAAACGCCTGCGGCAGATATTTGCTAATTGGTACCGGTTTTATTGCGGTTGTATATCATGTTTTTAGTATTGAGGGAAACCGAAATTACCAACACGTTTCGGTATAAAATTCGATTGATACGAAAGTGCTATTCTCAGCGGTCAATGCTGAGGTAATGAATAACTACAGTCGAAATCGAAGGGGACAACTTCAAATTGTTGAAACTTCCATAAAATTAAACAAAAACTGCTATAATTTCGAAATACATATTTCACTTAATTTATAATGACACATTTCAAAAACCACTGAAGACTGCTTTCTGATTTTCGAAACCTAACTGACAATTCAAAATTTAAATTTTCCAAGAAAATTGCTACAATTTTGAACTAAAACATTCATTGGTTTGCGATCATGTTCCAGACCCATTTAAAAAATCGGTGACTATTGAGCTTTCAGATTTTTTGACACCTAAATCGCAATTTCCGAAGAAAGCGACAGTTTGGTGATCATGTATCTGATTTGGGGTGATTTTCTGGATATATTTCGCAAACTGATCAAAACCGAAGAGGTTGCCTTCAGAATCTTACGTAAAAGTACGTACGTACGTCAGAAGCTTACGTAAAATTTTCCAAAAAAAACTGCGAAAATTTTAAAGTAAAAGATTCACTTTGTTTGCAATGACTTTCCTCACACATTTAAAAAATCAGTGATAATTGAGCTTCCAGATTTTTCCAAACCTAAGAAGATTGCTATAATTTCGAAGTAAAGGATTTACTTGGTTTGCGATGATTTCCTCCCACATTTAAAAAATCAGTGACGATTGAGTTTGCATATTTTTCGAAACCTAAATCGCAATTCCCAAAGAAAGCGACAGTTTGGTGATCCTGTATCTGATTTGGGGTGATTTTCCCGATATATTGGCAAGACTGATCAAAACTGAACAGGTTGGCTTCAGAATCTTTGAATTTCCGTTAAATTTTCCAAGAAAACTGCTATAATTTCGAAGTAAAAGATTCACTTGATTTGTGATGATTTTCCTCACACGTTTCACAAATGAGTGACAATTGAGCTTTCAGATTTTTCGAAAAAGCCGACAGTTTGGTGAACGTGTATCTCATTTGTGGTCTTTTTCCTGATATATTTGGCAAACTGATCAAAGTTGAAGAGGTTACCTTAAGAATCTTTGAGCTAGCTCAAAATTTTCCTAGAAATCTGCAATTTCAAAGTAAAGGATTCAGTCGGTTTGCGATGATTTCCTCCCACATTTCAAAAATCAGTGACGATTGAGTTTGCATATTTTTCGATACCTAAATCACAATTTCCAAAGAAAGCGAAGTTTGGTGATCGTGTATCTGATGAGGATGGTGATTTTCCGGATATGTTGGTAAAACTGATCAAAACTGAAAAGGTTACTTTCAGAATCTTTGAGCTTACGTAAAATTTTTCAAGAAAAGTGCTATAATTTCGACGTAAAGAATTCACTTGGTTTGCGATGATCTTCCTCCCACATTTCAAAAGTCAATGACGATTGAGTTTTCAGATTTTTCGAAACCTAAATCGCAGTTTCCGAAGAAAGCGACAGTTTGGTGATGGTGCATCTGATTTGGGATGATTTTCCGGATATATTCGCAAGACTGATCAAAACTGAAGAGGTTAACTTTGGAATTCTCAAACCTACATAAAATTTTCCAAGAAAATTGCTGCAATTCTGAAGGTTCACTTGATTTGCGATGATTTTCCTCACACATTTAAAAATCAATGACGATTGAGCTCTTACACTTTACAAAGAAAGCAATAGTTCGGAAATCGTGTGTTTGATTTGTGATAATTTTCCTGAGACACTTGGGAAACTGATCAAAACACAAGAAGTTAAGTATGAAGAATTTTGAAATTTATATACAATACAATTTTCCAAAACAAAACCGTGATAATGTAGATTTCAATAGTTAACTTGATTTGTCATGATTTACTGCCAGACATTTTTAAAACTAGTAAAGACTGAAGTTTCAGACAATTGTCCGAAAATCGACGATAATTTTGAAAAAAACAACCTACCTGGTTTATTACACGTGCAAGTACTAGAATCCTGCTTAGTATTAGCTTGAGTCATCGTCGAGCAACTCGTCATCGAATTGTTGAAGGTATCCGCAAGAGCTTGCGCGATTTCCAGGCACATATCCTTGTTAACCTTGGTGGTAGAATGCTTCTTGAGCAACTCCATCGCCACCCTAGGATCTATCGGATTCTAAACCAAAATTTACTCCGTTTATTTCAGATTTCCTTTCTATAGATCTGATCGATTTATATACGTACCTCTTTCGTCGAATACTTCTCGCACAAATTCGTCCCGAAATGATTACTTAGAGCGTGGTCGATGAGATTGACGACGTAACTCTTCGTCCTGTGCAGTTCCAAAGCGTCATCGACCAAAACCCTAGGAACGACGCCCGCCCTAACCGATTTGCAATCGCTGGCTTTATCTAAATTTTCGTTCGAAGGTTGTCGTTTGGAGGAAATCTGCGTACAAGTTGTAAGGAATGGAAATGGTGCATAAAGGTTATGTGTTTTAACGAACTTGCGATGCTGGCGGTGACGGAGGTCTGCTGTATTGCGTGTCCGACATCTGCGTCAGGGGATCCTGCGTCAAATTGGTTCTGGAACATTTCTTGCTCGGAGGAATATCGTCTATCGGGGCATCGTTGGTGCGGTACTGCTTCATTTCCGCTTGTTGCTGATTTTGATGATTCTGTTGGTGCTGTTTCGTTTTAACGACGACGTTTTGGATCTCTTGGTAATTGAAGCTTTTCGGTAAATCCTTCAAGGATATGTCCGTCTAAAGAAATAATAGGAATAATTAAAATTTTGGGACGGTTTCTATACTTCGTTTACGTTAAAAATGAAGTGCGGGAATAGATAGGGCTATAAAATTCACGCTCAAATTACTCAAAGCGCACCGAATCTAACATGGGCACTTGATAGTTGTTAGTTTGTCTAACATAACCTTACTTATCCGAGGATTTTGTCTTATTTTATTTGTGCGTCGGTTTAGGGCACTACGTACTACATTCCTAACGTGAACGAAGTATAAAAATGCTGTACTTAGGTGTTAAGGAATGAATAGGGAGTTACGTTTGCATCGACGTTCTTCGCCGGTTTTTCCGGTTTCTTTTCTTTGGAGGCGCTTAATTTGTTCTTCTTCCTCGATTTGATCTCCATAAGATCGTCACTTTCCACCATTCCGTTTGCTTTTAGGTCGGCCAGTAATATCTTTTCGAGAGTATCGGATTCGGCGCCTTCCACTTCTAATATTCTAGCTTTGGACCAGTCGATATCGGGGCTTTTCCTACTTTTGAGGTTGCACTTTTCTTCGGGGTGCTTCGCCAATTGTTGTTTGCCGGGTATATCGCGATCTTGATTCTCTTTGATGATGTGAGGTACCTGTGTGAAGAATTTAGGTAAAAAGTATGAATGAGTTATTTTGCAAAGTATTCTCCAGAAGAATTAGGTAAGGTACGGTTTAAAGATTCTAGCCTACGTTGCGCTAGAGAAACACTGTCAAATGATTGATATAGTTTTGCAAGCGTTATTCCAGTGGCGGGAATCATGGACAGCACAGTCCATTCTTGATTCTTGGAAACGTGAAGAAATTGTTGGGGCTTAGGTCGGAGCTGTACGGAGCATGATTTAATAATTCAATATTTTCCTGATTCAAAAGCCCAATTTTTTTGGAGCTGTAGGTGCGTTGGTATTTCTTGCTGAAGATAATTTGTCGCCACATTCACCTGTTCACACTTGGTTCTCGCAATTTTCTACATACGACAAATTGCGTAGATGTCAGCTGCTAATTGTGTGTACAGATTCTGCAGATGAGTATTTTAAGGCAATGATTTGTAAAGTTTTTAAGGGACTAAGTCCCCAAACCGTTAATCCGAGATAATCAGAAAAATCTTTCTGAGCAATTCGTTGTTGTAATGTTAGCTGTAAATTATAGTTTTGCAGCAAAGCAACTAAGAAAAAAATAACATTAACTACAAAACACGAAATTGGAAATTGAAATTGGTAAGTACATATTCTTGTGGGTCTAACGACCTATGTTATATTATGCAAAATAAAAGCAACATTATTCAAAGCTTGTGAGTTTTATTATAAAATATGGTAACATTAAAAATCCCAGCTAAATGAAACAATGGTTTGATTAAGTCTCCTGAATTGGTTGGGAGGTTTTGTCAATCAGATACTCATAAAATCGATAATGTTGCAGTGAAATATAATCTTGCATAGCTCTCAAATCATTCAGTTTTGCTGAGGTTGTACGATTTTTATATTCCAGGGAAGGTACTGGGAAGGAGCACATATCCTAGATACGTATTCCCTCGTTGAGTACATTCCATCTTGTCCGGTCTTCACTTTCACTGCAAGTGCGTTTTATCGGTATCTGTGCAGAATTTTCTGACGTAACTCGAATCCAGGAAGCTTTAGAAATCTGTGGCTTTGACGTACATATTTCTTTTGGCACTCGTAAATGCCACGACCATGTTTACCACATGGAATGGATTTTTGTGACGAGCTTCTTTAATACAAATAACTTACAAACTTGCTTTGAGTTTCCCAACTTGGGCAAAGTCTCTATCACATGGGAGATACGAATGTCCAGGTACCGAAAATTTATGGTCAATCTGTGTAAACCTGCCTCTAGCAATCAAATAGATTAACACCATAAGGAGCATCCAGTTCTTATTTTGCCCACTTCAATGGTTAATTTATTTTTCGTCGCAAATGTTCAGACAATTTAAGTAATTTTAAGTTATGTTGAAATAGGCATGGTTTGCATCGATACTGATTCCCGAAAGAGCGATTTTTCGCAATGCGGATGAAACTTTCCGTCGACTCTTTGGAAATTGTTTTTGACTATTGTATCCGAACCACTGATGTTTGGGACGAGGAAAGCATCCCTTTTTTGCCTTTCTGTCCTTGAATGAAAGTTTATGAAACGAAGCAAAAATTGTTTGCGATTGTTTTGAATTATTGAATTCAATAAGAATCGAAACCATTCTATGTTGGTGTTTTCTAATTAGAAATCAAAACCAACTGGCCAAGACACTGTAGTTCAGATAATTCTCACCGAAAGTTGTAAAAAAACACACACAGATTTTGCCCGAATTTTTTCATGCGATTACAAATTCACCGTGGCTAAATATTGATCATTGGCTTTTCATACACGGTATGCTATCTACGGGTTATATGTAACATTAAAGAAACATCCCTCCTATATATTATTCCATACAAAAACTCCGCCAATATCTTTGGATTCGGGTAAAAGCAGTCCATATCCTAAACAAACCCCAAAACGCCCCGTTTTAAATGAGTTGTACCAACTCCCCGTGAACCCTAAAATAAGCGCGTACGCTTTAATTATCGAAGATCTGACCCCAACATCGCTACCCCTAACGTCACATCTTTCAAATACAAATATAATCGTCAATATTGACCACGAACGGTCCTCCGAAGCCTAACCTCGCTCTCGGAATAATTTCGTTCTGCCCACCGTCCCCCAAACACTAATACCTTACTTACTTTCGCCTTCAACATCTGCGCGGTTTTCGAGTTGGCGTAACGATGGTGTTCGGCCGGGTCTGGGCCGTTTTTCTCGAATATCTGCTCGTATCTCTGCAAGGCGGCGTCCAATTTCGATTTGGTCACGTTCAGATCGTTGTAATCGCTGCCACCACCGCCGCCGCCGTGAGGATCGCGAAGCGCCGTTTTCTGCCTCGGTCCGTTTTTGAGCTTGTCGGGTGGATAGGCGAGTTTTTCAAGCTGCGGTGAAGGCGGCGGCGGCGGAGCCGCCTGTTGATAGACGAAGTCGGGGGCGTAAATCTGATCATCGTTGGATGATCTTTTCGAGCGTTTGTAGACGGCCGGATCGGGCTGGCAGGCCACCGGAAGGCATAAAGCCGACGGCCTTTTATAAAGAGTCGTACTTCCGGGTCGGCGGTAAAATCTGGAAAATGAAGGAAAAGGAAATGACGGACGGGATAATTTTTAGATGGAAATTGAGGTTTCGACACCGGGGAGGAGAATTCCCTATTTTGCTTTTAATGAAATTAAAACGCAGTTTTTCCCCTGCTTATCGCGAACGTCTTACTAATAAACGCACCGCGTTAGCACACGATACCACCGCACGTTAATATACTACAATTCTCGCAATCTGGATGTAAATTAACGCGGCATATTTATGCGCAATGAAATTTCATTACGTTGAGTGGCAATTACTAAAATACTCGACCGTTTTCGGGCTAAAAATACCACAGCGGGGTGTTATTTTGAAAACGTCAAACGTATCGAGGTACGTATGTACGTACGTCGACCTATAATATACCCTTCTCGACGTTAACACCGAGAACGTTACCTGCTTTATATCCGTAATAAAATATAAACGTGTAACACGTATACGTACATGCGTATGTGCCGTAGGACGCCGTCGTAGGCGGTAATTAATGGAAAATTAGCCCCGTTAAGAAGGCCGGTCGTCATCCCTCCAATAATGACCCTACGTGTGTGTCGAGAGCGTAAACAAAATTGTATCTACATGTCGCGATTATTGCCCGTCGTGAACGCATTGTTCGTGCTGGCATGCACTCAAAACGGATGTTAGATAGCTTTACTAGCCGCTAAAAATAGTCGTAATGATAATAAATAATTTCGTATAACTCGACACGCGATTTTTTTGTCGTTTCTCGTTCGTGTTTTCGGTTATAAAAACATTAGCGTTTGTAGAGTAAGTAATTGTATGTTTTCGTCGCTCGCTCCTTTATTGCGCGAAAAATAATACAATAAGCGACTACGTTCCATTATCAAATGACGCTTTTTAATTTAAAAGCAGCGCAGTTAATATTTTAAGTAGTAACAGGGCTGCAAGTACATCAAGAGATTAAAAGAGCTTTTAATCTCATCACCAACAAGCAAAGTTGCTTATTAAGCTACTGACAGTTAACAGCTAGGGCTAGGACAGTATATAAAATAACAAAACAAAACTGCCAAATTAAATTATAAAAAAGTGATAAAACATCACTGAAGTTGTAACGAAAATTACGAAGGGATCAAATTATTTCGTTAATGGTATTTTCTACAATGTTATCATAGAACACCTCGTTTACATTTCTGCCATAATATAAAATACGATTATGAACTTTAAATCGATGAAATATGTTCGGTTTACTCATCATTGATGTTAAAATCATTAAAACCTTCAATTTCGGCGATTTTCAGGCGATTCCCTGTGAGATGGTTCTAATCTCATTCATTTTAAGCAAGCGAATTATGCATTTGGCACGTAAGAACGACAAAATACATCAAAATAATACAACTAAAGCAGTTAGTTTGTCTAGTATTATATATCTCTCAGAAATACGTCGAAAATCATTGAATTTTGGCGACTTTTTCGATGTAGTTTGAAAACAAGGAAAAACATAGGTTTGGAAATGATTTTCCAAGAATCCCTTTATCGAAAGCTTCAATTTGATGTGTCACACGATGGACTTTCAGATGTTTGAATCTTTTCCATGGGGTATCACCCCTTTGAAAAATAGCTAAAATAGTTTTCCGCACGTCGACGAAATTTCGCTTATTTATGTTTTCAAGGGTATACACCTAGAACACGATTCCGAACTTTAAATCGGCGAAATATGTTCAGTTTACTCATTATTGATGTTAAAACCATGAAAAACTTCAATTTTTTGCGATTTTCAAGCGATTCCTTATGAAATGGTTTTAATCTCACTAATTTTGAGCACACGAATTGTGCATTTGACATGTAAGAACGGCGAAATACACCGAAGTAATACAACTAAATTTAGTTGGTCCTCCTAGTTTCACAACTTTTTCAGAAATTCGTCAAAAATTATTGCATTTTCCCGATTTCTCGGATATAATTTGAAAGCAAGCAAGAATGTAGGTTTAGAAAGAACTTTCCAGGAATTCGCTTGTCGAAAGCTACAATTTGATGTGTCACACCATGGACTTTCAGATGTTTGAATGCTAATCTTGACGTCCATCTGCACAAACAAGTGCATTTATCGAAATCGGTGCATTTATTAAGCCGATCTATATACAGGACGAAACAGATGATAGAAATTACATAACGTCTTCTGACTTTGCATCTCAAATACCTAACTTTGCGCAGTTAATTTCATAATTTTCTTCTGCAAATCTGGTGTTTCTTATCCCTAAACTTTCCGGTAGTGCGTGTGAATCCCAACAGATGAAATTTTGAAACGCCCCCCAATCCAAAACAATAAACATGTCTGAGGTATTTCATTCGCTTCAGTTATTCCTAGACTTGTTGCATACGTATTTCACTTATTACCATACTGAATTTTAATTTTTAATTATCCAACCTCGCCGCCGCCTCCACCATAATACATTTCCACTTTGAAACCGATTTTAATTAATCCTCGTCATCATCCTACGCAATTATAATTTTACCCCTGACAATTCGAAGAACCCTGACCCGAAATATTTCCAGGTCGTCCGCTATTGCGTGTGCCATCGATAATATGTAAAATGGGTAAATTATAGCCGAAGGCCTCGCTAAAAGGTGACAAAAGACGTCGTAGGAGGCGGAGGGTGATACATGCAGCAGGTATATCTATAATAGAATCGAGGAGATAGGACGCGAACAGGACCGGCTCTACGGGACGAGATACCGCCTTATCAAATATTTGCCTTTTCGAAGGGGTTCCCGTACGTTTTCACTCTCAAGATACTGGGGAGAGGGGCGTTTTTGCCTGTTTGTATAATTAAGTACTTTTATAACGTAGTATACATGCTACGTGTTTGCCTAAATTTTATATAAATCTTCACCTGGATTCTGAGGTGTACGTTCAGGTTTCGATAGAATTTATCAGGGATCGAAAATTACGTAGATTCGTAAATGTTGCGGCTCCAGAATTTGGAACTAGTGGAAAAAATTATTTCTAAACGTTTCCGAAGCGAATGAAATCATATTTGCTTTGGATAACGAAATGTTTCGGCCATCAAGCGGGTATGGTCAGATTGACAACTCAGTTACCGAAATGCGCATTTTCCTTCTCTAAATGAGATACGGTACGGATCACATCATACATTCTTGAATTTCTTGAATTTCAACCCCGTCCTTGCTCGATCAACGAATATTACAAAACGATCATCTTCGACGCGCATTTCACCTCGAAGATTTCCAAAACGACGTATACGTTTAAAAGTTCGAATTTCTAAAGTGCTCCTCCATTCTACCTGGTAAATATTCAAAAATATTCACCCTTCCCAAATGTTCGCTGCTTTCCTCGATTCTAGAATAATAATGTGACAATCTTCGAAACGGCACTTCCGTCGCGGCATTTCCCTCCTCGCCTCGTGCGAACGTAATGCCCAGTCTTCAATATCCGCATCGGTTAGTAATGCGACCGTGGCGGAATACATATCGAGTATCTTCTCTCTAGAAAATTGCGGACGTTCCTTAAAACTGCGAGCTTTTCGCATAGGAACGATGCAGATGGAACTAGTAATTTGTTTGAAAAATGTGTTAGCGTGTTCGAAGTCCCCGATACAGGGAAAGAATATCAAAAGTGTTTAATGGAACCCTGCGATCGATCCGAAGAAAAAACTTTTATCTATGTATGTACACTCATGGAAGTTCTAAATGTCCTCCTTTTCAGCGCAAATACCCCGATTGGCACACTCTAAACGCCCGTCCCAAAACCATTTGACAATAACAGAGAGACACTATTGTAACATTAATACTAGTACGAAGCAAATTTCACGAGTTCTGACGTCAAATTCGTATTCTACACATTCGAAAACATCTGTACACAGAATTTCGTTTAATTTAGAACATATTAATTTTTTCTAAAATATCAAAGGGGTAAATTTGAAATTTTAGAAAAAATCGAAGTGGTCGGAAGTACCACTTATTACACATCAAATTAAAGCTCTTCTCGTGCAGATTACGAATAAAATAATTTCGGATACGAGAGACGGTTCATTGAGTAAATATTCAATGAGAAAGTGAAGGGTGGTTCTTAACGAATCGCGTTGGTCGCTCTAGCATCCAAACAAAGCAAACTTCACCAGTATTGACGTCAAAATCGTATTCTACACCTTCTAAAACATCTGTACACATAATTTCGTTTAATTTAGAACATATTAATTTTTTCTAAAATATCAAAGGGGTACCCCTATGAAATTTTGAAGAAAATCGAAATGGTCGGAAGTACCACTTATTACACATCAAATTAAAGCTCTTCTCGTGCAGATTAGGGATAAAATAATTTCGGGTACGAGAGACGGTTCATTGAGGAAATATTCCATGAGAAAGTGAAAAGTGGTTCTTGGCGAAACGTTTTGGTAGGCTCTAGCGCCTAGACGAAGCAAACTTCACCAGTATTGACGTCAAAATCGTATTCTACACCTTCGAAAACATTTGTACACAGAATGTCGTCTAATTTAGAACATATTAACTTTTTTCTGAAATTTCAAAGGGGTACCCCTTTGAAATTTTGAAGAAAATCGAAATGGTCGGAAGTACCACTTATTACACATCAAATTAAAGCTCTTCTCGTGCAGATTAGGGATAAAATAATTTCGGGTACGAGAGACGGTTCATTGAGGAAGTATTCCATGAGAAAGTGAAAAGTGGTTCTTGGCGAAACGTTTTGGTAGGCTCTAGCGCCTAAACGAAGCAAATTTCACCAGTTTTGACGTCAAAATCGTATTCTACACCTTCGAAAACATTTGTACACTGAATTTCGTCTAATTTAAAACATATTAACTTTTTCTAAAATTTCAAAGGGGTACCCCTTTGAAATTTTGAAGAAAATCGAAACGGTGGGAAGTACCACTTATTACACATCAAATTAAAGCCCTTTTCGCTCAGATTAGGGATAGAATACGCTTTTACGCTCTTACGTTCTTACGCGGGTCCGGTGTCCCTTAAGAAGTACTAACTTCAATAAAGAATACGAAGAAGAAGAAGGGGATGAAGAAGAAGAGGAAGAAGGAGATGGAGGAGGGTATTTATACTGCAACTTTTGGGTGTTAAAGTGATGGAGAAAGCCTACAATAAAGTAGATAAGGTATGAAGATATATTCTTTGTTTACTACCACCGCTTCCGTCCTATTTTCGTTTATCTTCACATCCATTTCCTTTAAGTGTTTGTGGTAGATTGTAATGTTACTTAGAGCCCTTTGTCTTTTGAAAACAGTACATGCGTAAATTAGTTCTCTGTTCCAATAGCCTCCCACCTTCTGTACTTTGAAACATCTCAGGACTTTGGTGTCCAATTCTTAACGCAGTTTCTCGTTTTCGTGTATCCCTTGTGTTCTGTGCCTCAGGCACGCCCCGTATATTTTTCCTTTCTACTTTATTAAATTACATACAAAAGAGCGGATGATGACTGTTCTTATTTGTAGTACGAAGTTGCTTTTTTAATATCTTTCGTTTCTTTGCTGTTAAATTAACTCGTTTGAAGTCGTTTAACTTTATAACCGACAAAACCGTGCCGAGAACGGCAATTTTTATCATTTGGTTCCTTAACTGATATTTTCAATGGTTTTAAAATTAATTGTCAGTATTTTTCTGGTGTTTATTAAACACGAAAATTTGACGAAGTGAAATATTACTGGCTATGGTGTGTAATCCTTCGGTAGATCTAGGGCTAATCGATGAAATAGCTAAATTAGGCTTGAAGGAAGTAATGAAAACTTCTGAAGTATATCCAAATTTGTATCAGAACAAAGCAAATTATAAGCACGTGTATGAACACTAGGAACTAATATTTAGGGCTACACGAATTATATTTATGGAATACAAAGTATCTAACAACTTAAATTAAGACAATCTCTTAAACATAGATTTTCATTCATGTATGTAAGTTGATAATAATTTTAGCCATTCACACCACGAGAATCATCAAATCCTTCCACTCGCAATCAGCAACATTAATATAATCCGTAACGCCCTTTTTTCCCTTCGCCCAACTCGTTTATCTATCATCCGATAAGGAATTCAATTAAAGCACCTTCACCTGGAATCAAATCACCGGTTTCTGGAACGGGTCACATCCTTCCTATATTTTTCGGACAGGTTTTGCCACCGCCTGGATATCGTCTTCTGAATAAATTCGGCACGTGACCTAATCTTCCTCGTATCTGTTCGTTAAAAATTCAAAAATCGTCCTCCACGGAGGATGCATAAGCGCCCGTATAGCGTTGTCACGGTGATAAATAGTAAAGTAATAAACAAGTCTAAAATTTAGACTAGAAACTGGAGCTTTATAGCGGTCCGGAGTGGTGTTTATATCCGTTTTGTTTGGATAAGTCACGTTTGTGGGAGAGTTTCGAAACAAACGCTTGTTACAGTGAAGTTTTGGGTTTAAAATAACTTGGTGCGAATACGGCACGTTTAATCAAAACACATTTTTACTAATTCTTTATTTTGTCTTTTACTGGTTCAGTTTGAAGTTTTGATTGTTTTGTTAGTAGCGTCAGAGTGATATATTTTTTTACTAATAAATAATATCATTAGTAAATAATTATTGAAACGGAGCTATTAATTATGTATGATACATCAATTACCAAGTTCCTTGTAGATCATTCTTTAGGAAAAATGTTGTATACTTGATTGAAGTTATTAGCAAAATTGACTTCTTCTCTGAAGTAATTCTTTTAATATTCTACAGGAAGAATTATGCATTTCACCCCAGGTCTCTTATTCGATATATCCTTTTTATCCTTAATACCTCCTACAGGCAAAATCTTACCCATTAATGAAATTTAACCGGTCATAACAATGTCTTGTCGGATAGCCCGATTCTTGGCAGCTGATAAAAGCGCAGTAGCAATTGTACAACCAGCACTAGATTTATGTTAAGGTGGTGCGCCCTCTACAACGTGAACGTGGGAATAACTTTCATTAAAAAGAAGAAACATTGCGGTCGTCTATTTTAACCATAAAATTTCTCGCTAATTATCAATGCAATCTTGGCTGATTCTTTCATCACTTAACGCAGATGTCCTGTTAACCCCATTGTACCGTCTAAATTTTTCTTTTTCGTCGCTTTACGAATTGTTGCTCCAATAAATAATTTAGGGTCACACGTTACTGTCTAAGCAAATCCCATAACTACACCAACTGGATGTCTGGGGACATATTCGGTCTTGGATTTTTCTACAAACTATTGAAGATTCGGAAAGGATACGTGAACAAACTGCAAGCATGTAAATAAAATCAGTGTAGTGGTAAGTGGCATCATTTTGGGTCAAAAAATGGTTTCTCTTCATTTTTAACATTTTATTATTCTTCAAGATCTCTTGCATGACCTATCTTGCTATCATCAAGGTCTTCTGAAATCCATTTCACGAGGTAGATTAATCCTCTTGTTCCTCCTATCGTTAAAGTCCTCTGTGAGTTCTTGCTCTCTGTGTTATTTTTTCCATTCCTTTCTGTCCTTTGCCCTCAGTCTCCAGTATTAGATCTTCGTCGTCTTCACATCCTCTTCCACAGGATTTCTCCATCTCTTCCTTTATCTGTAGGACACATCGGTATCCATTTGGTTGTTTTCGATTTGTTTTCGATGATGTGGGCCACTCACTCAAGCCTGGTCTCCTCTTTTTCGTTTGTTTTCAGCTTTATTTTTCTCTATCCTTGTAACAGTATTTCTCTCATTATTTCTCTTTCCATTCTCCCTAGGTCCTCTTTGCCCCCCTTTGCTTTCCAGTAGTGATCTGTTTCTTCCATATGCTTGAATTCCCTTCCCAATTCCTTCTTTTACTCTTTCCTGTCCAGCTTTCCTCTGTTGTGACTCCCAGGTAGTTGAACAACGTAACTTCCTCAAATGTATGGTTTTGTGTCTCATCTCTTCCCATCTTCATGTACTTTGTTTTGGCATCATTTATTTCCAAACCAAGTTTTTGTGTCTCCTTCAGACGTTTCAGGGCTCGTGTTATTTCCAGTATTCGATTTTCATCGACTTTACTTACATCCTCTTTCACACCATCCTTCCATTTCTTCCTCATGTGGGTCACATGGGTAACCACTGGGTTGTTTTCCTCATCATATCCGTCGATTTCTTCCCGATGATGTGGCCTACCCTCTCAAGCCGTTGCGCTTTGATGCATCTTACAATATTTTCCCCTTCAGGTTATTTCTCCCTGTTTTGTGACATTTGGCTCGAGTATTGGTCCAATTATTTTTCTTTCCACTATCTTTAGGTCTTCTTCCACTTTTTGATTAATTGTTGATATTGCCATTGCGTGCATGATATATATTTATTTTGCTCCTCTTGCTTAGCACTTTGCTTTTCAGTAGTGTTTCTTCCATATGTATAAATTCCCTTCCCAATTGCTTCTTCTACACTTTCCCCTCCATTTATTTTTCTATTGCTCCCAACTAGTTGAACGAGGTGACTTCCTCAAACTTATGGTTTGGTGTTCTCGCTTGGGTTCGCGCGTTTGTCTCATCTCTTCGGCATCATTTATTTCCAAACCAAGCCTTTGTGTCTCCTTCTTCAGACGTTCCAGGGCTTGTGTTATTTCTTCTTTTGTGCTTATAACTATTGCTTAATTTGTAGTTACTGTCCTTCGTCTTTAATCACTGCAACGACCGTTCCAGTACCAGTGTGTCAACTGTCATTAATATAGGCTTAATAGTTTTAGAGAAAAAGAAACTTGAAGTTTCGAAATTTTATATCATGAAGATAAGGTATACCATCTCCCCCTTAAAGAAATGATGATCACTGCATTTCCAACATTTCGAAATTTTTCAAACTAACACCATTATCCCTCTCCCCCAGCATGTTATATAAATCGTACTCAATCTCCTGACAGCCACCCTGTCACCGAACCAAATGCATTACCTCATTTACGCAGACATATCGCGACAGCTCTATTAAAACGATAAATAACTCCCTCGCGGCTTGCGAAACGAAAATTAGGATACAAACGACACGTTGCGAATGAAAAATTCCCTTTATTAAGGCCACCCCGAAGTCGTTCAGGTATACCTACGTATACACATACGTCTCGACGTAGTCGTCCCCAAAAGGAACGTAAATTCGCTTACCTCGGCGTTCGCACCGTGATGGGATGGCGTCTGACCGACGCGCCTCGTACCGCCGAAGTGGATGGGACGCGAGGCGGCAGGTTCCTGGCGACCGTCGGCATCATCTGGTGAGTACTCCTGAAGGGTACCGAATGGTACAATTCCCCGCTGTCCGGGGAGTTATAACGAGGTCGTTCTCCGACCACGGGGATCCTTTTCCTGTAGGCGATGGTGGTTCGGCGCGAAGGCACGGGTTGTTGGGGCGTTCCCGTTTCGTAGTAATATCTGAATGGGATCGGTGATGGGTGGTATTAATGTCGGTCGGAATGAACGAGGAGTAATCTTGAATTTAATCTCTTTGAATATGATGAGTATTACTCCGGGGTAAAACTACATAATTTGACGGTCTCCCTATTGTTAAGTAAGTTTGAGCATACCCAGGAATTGCATCTTACAAGGGGAACAGCAGACGACTCCGCCTTCAATTTTGACAGGTCTTAGATATGTTATAGGAGGACCTCCCCTGAGTATCTGGTTAACGGCTTAAATAACAGTTCGCCCTGGTTCGGCCGGTTTTCGAAAAAATATACTTGTGACTTCCACACGTTCTTTATATACTAGCAACGTTAATTGTAACTTAAGCATAGCAGCGTAGCGCAGTGGATCAAGTACAGAGCTACCACGCTGGTGGTCCCTTGTTCGATTCTCCTGCCTTTGACTTTTTTTTTCAATTCTATTTCACACGATGTTTACAAATATATTCCGTTTGATGCAAAATTGTTTGAAGAAAGTCCCAGCGGCTGGCGCAGCTCCCAAATTGACCCTCAACAGCGCGGAATTGTATAACGATTCGTGAAGGTACTTTCGGAAGCGGGAAATACCTGCATATACCTGCGAATACCAATAAGGTATTTCAAACTTACAATTAAAATACATACCGTAACGTACATTTGCTTCTTATAAAATAAAAGTACCATGACGGACCAAACGGAATATATTTTTAAACATCGTATGAAATAAAATTGAAAAAAAAAAAGTGCAAGGTTAGGAATCGAACAATGGACTTCCAGCCTGGTAACTGTGTACTTGACCCACTGCGCTACGCTTCTATGCTTAAGTTACAACTAACGTTACTAGTATATAAAGAACACATGGAAGTCACAGGTATATTTTTTCGAAAACCAGCCGAACCAGGGCGAAGTGCGATTTAAGCCGTTAACCAGATACTCAGGAGAGGTCCTCCTATAACATATTTAAGACCCGTCAAAATCGAAAGTGGAGTCGTTTGGTGTTCCCCTTGTTAGACTCAATTCGCGTTAAGAACGCAGTAGGTGACCCTCTGAATCGAGGCGCATTCAAAATAGGACAAACTCATCGCATAAGTGAGGTTATGACAACAATCAAATACGCTGTGCACTTTATGTAATATGGGCGTCGTTACTAGACAATCAGAGTCAATAAGTTTATAGATCGATCTATCCTCACACTGTATTCTTAACGTAGTATAGGCACAGAATATCTAGAAGCGGAACTTAGCTTTCCCGCCAAAAATGAAGCCGCCATCTTGTTGATGGTTCGTTTGAATCGTCGTGTGAATAATTTGGTAAATTCCCCGAAGAAAATTAAAATGCTACCTTTCCATGAGCGATATTACTTGATTATTTACTTTATTATAATAGCCAAAATAAACTAGATTGGATGGGTCTGCCGCCTCGATTTAGAAGATTTGTATTTTTGTGTATGTGTATCGTTTCATACGCATCAAGTTCTCGCGGTGAATCAACCTGTCTTGTCAATTTTAAATATTCCATTTTCATGTCGTGGCCCCGAGTCGTGCATATGTTTGGCGATACTTACCATAACGGTAATGTGCCACATGTTCTTTAAATCATGTAGCTATTGGCCGTCTCGGCTGACCTATATATGCTTTATCGCATTCACTACGATCAATTTTATATGTATATACGACCGTTGTTCCAAAACTGTTTTGTCTTTCGAGATATCTAAGAAGTTAACCTCTCGTATTCAGTTATTCGTACTTCGTCGATATTATTCATTCTAAGAAAATCCACTAAAATGTCGACGCCGGGGGAGAGTGGACAAACGTCGAACGAAATTAGAACTTCGCCTTCTTTCAATTGCATTCCGTTGATCTTATTCACGAAATCTACTGAATTTTCAATCGCTAAGCTATCTGTTCTCTTCGGCAAAGTTTTAAATTCGTTAACTAGCCACGTTGACAACTTATAAGTAGGAGAGTTGATACACGCTACCATTGGCCTCAATGTTTTTATCCGGCTTGTGTATTTTGGGCAAACAGTACATTCACGGTATGATCGGGTTCGAAACAGCCAGTTTAAATTTTAAATTATTGTCAAATGAATTCGGACATTCCTTAACTGTATCCTTCGTATATCTAATCATCGATCATAACGGATTTTTCGATTCGAAAGATCGAAGGTACCGCTCGAAGTTTCGCTTCCTGATATTCTTGGTGGTGTAGGTTAAAACCACAAATTACATTAGAGTTTTAACCATTTACGTAACAGAATCACGATTCCATCTTCATTTTTATCGTTCTCGAGACTAATATACTTACTCCTGCGGTGCATAGATCGCGTGATAGTCCATTTGGGCGGCCTGTGGCGGCAACGGCGGCGGCGGTGACGCCGCGACGGGCATCTGCGGCGTCTTCCTGCGATAGATCTCGGTGACATCCGGCGGCGACGTCGTCGTCACCACATGCGTCGCGACGTCAGAGAGTCCTTCGCTTTCCGAATAGTCGCCCACGTATCCTTCCATGTCGTCGTAGTAGTAGCAGGAGGGCGACGGCGGCGGACTGGAGGCGGTATAGGCCGCGTATAGGATCTCGCTCGTGACATCCTGTGCGGAAAAAATCGAACGAGGAAATAAGGAAATAAAAGAAATGAAAGGAGGAAAAAAAGAAAAGTCGCGCGAGGGGGAAACGAACGGAAAGTAGATAATTGTGTACAATAAAAGGGTTTCGGAAGTTTCAAATTAGTTCGCCGTACAAGCGGATAATGATACGAATGCGGTTGTTTTGATTTATCGGGGAAAAAAGGGAAACAGGGGGACGAGGAAAAGAAATATAATACCTTCAGTGGTATCGTAGTTATTTTCCAGTGATTAATTTCTAAATCCGGGGAAAGTATGACTTGATTGATGAAGTTTTATGAGGAAAAAAACGGATTTATGAGGAAGTATGTGTACATATGTATATGCAGTGTATATGCGATGATGGGGGGAAATTGTGAAAAACGATATGAAACAAAAGGGTGTGTTTAGATATAACTTCCCGTTTTCTTCAATTAACGACTTTCACCTTAATTGACGCAAATATATGAGGAGCAATGGATTTCTTTTTGTTTATTTTGGTTACTGATCTTAACTACCATCCCTTTCGAAGAAATCTTTATGGAAACAAGGCACATCTATTCCAAAATAAATATTTTCTACTTTCAGAACGCTTCAACGCGCAATTTTCTTAAGGTATCGTACAGGAACAGGAAAGATGGCTTATTGGAAATATGGCAGATAAAGTGATAAGGTGGGCGGAATATTTCGGGGAGTTTTTGAATTAGGAACAGCAAACGGGAGAACAAGGAATATCGGATGAACCAGAAAATGATTATGAACAAATAATTGAAGATCCAACAAGTCAAGAAGTAATCGAAATAATAAGGGAATTGAAAAGTAATAAGAGTGCAGGGGAAATGGGATGCCAGCAGAAATTTTGAAAAAGAGGGGAGAGAAGCTTAGTGAAAGGCTACAACACCCGGTGCGTAAAATATGGCGGGAAGAGGAAAAGCCAAAGTGTTGGAATGAGGCTATTATTGACCCTGTGCTAAAAATAAAAGGGATATAAAGAACATTGTGAAAATTATAGAGGGATTGCATTACTGGATGTTAGTCTACAAGATCCTTACTGAAGGGATATGACACTCAAGTCTAACGAGAATATCAAGTGGAATTTAGGTCAAGAAGGTCCACCACAGATCAGATCTTTACACTAAAAATGAGGCAAAATAATAGGTACGAACAAATCATTCGCAGTAAACTTTACGAAGCAATGAGCGATCCGAGGATATCAAAAACCTGATACGGCTGGTCAAAATGACCTTAACAAACGCGAGTAATTGAATTACAATTGAGGGTAACCTCTCAATCCGACCAGTTCGTAATTAAAAGAGGACTAAGACAAGCTGACGATTATTCGACGATTCGAGGATTATCGACCGATTTATTTAACTTGGTTTTACAAGCAATCATCAGAGGAAGTAAATCAAAGAAAGGGACTCATCTTCCACCATAAAAAGCAATGCGTCGCATACGCAGATGACGTCGCCCTTTTAACTAGATCTAGAAGAGAGGTAGAAAGAGCATTTCGACTCTTCGAGGAAGAGGCAAGAAAGTATGGATTGAGGGTGAACGAGAGGAAAACAAAATATGTGGAAATGCATGCAGAGGTGACAAATGAAAATAACATTAGATCAAATTTAAAGCAGGACTAAAGGAATACAACATTAAAGAAGTGAAGGGAGTTACATACCTTGGAGTAACAGTGACAAGCAAGGCTCAAGAGGAAACGGAAATAGATAAAAGGATTTTAAATGGAAGTCGAGGACTGGGTTACTATTAACTGTCTAAATTTGTTATTCAGCACCGTTTTTTACGTAAAACCGACTTGAGTTGTGATAAATAAAAAAAGCTATTAAAAAACGGGTGTAAGGGGCAGCCGCTGGCTCGTTACTTGATTTTCTCGAAAATAATTTGCGCCATCTTTGAAATTTAATATACTTCAAATTATATTCCAAATAAAAGAAAGATATCTGTGAAAAATTAAAAAATCGTGCAAATTCTTGGAGGAGGCTGTACCCCGAAATCGGGGGATTTGGCTATTAAAAAGAAATTGCGTTGTTCTTATAGTAAGGTACTATTTCAGTCTGTAAGGTTTCATCAAAATCAGAATTTCTCAGTTGCCGGTGTTTCCTTATCAGTTCAGTTCCTGGCAGACTATGTAGAGCAGGTTTGTTCAGAAGATTTTAAATATTCTGGGTGAAATTGATGATAATCTGAGCAATTGCTTAAAGATTTCTTACCTGTTTCAATATTCAGAATTTTAAAGATAGTTTCTTAATTTCCTGATTCTTTGCCTTTCTTGCGACCTGCAACAAATGGAAAATATTGAATTGTGACTTTAGTGTAACAATCACTTTATAAGCTTTACTACAACTTTAATTATCCCTAAATAAGTTTCCTTTCTTTTACAGGAATATGTACGTTGATATTAATCGAATCCTATTGATGGGTAGATGATGATGATGAAGATTGAGTAGACCTCTTTAGAAGTAAAGTTCGATTAGAAAGCGTAGAAAAATACAACGTAATAAATCATCCTGTTAAATAACGGATTGAATTGACTGTCACCACTTGGTGAAATATTTTCAAATTAAAAATTAATAAAAATCTTGGTATTGTTTTACGACACAATATCAAGGATTTTCTTAATTTTTAGATCGTCCTGTTCGATCCTGTAGGTAATCAGATGGAAAATCACGAATCATAACATCTTCAGCTAGAAAGGCGGAATAGGAAAAGGCGGGTTGAGGATTCCGATAAAGTGCTGAGACTGGCAAAAGGATAGTTAAAAGTTATAAGACAACAGAAGGAGTAGAAAACGTTACAAACATTTCTAAACTGCCCGGTAGACTGCACCTAAACTTGCTTGCAATCTAAAATTCTCTAATGAAAAGAAGAAAAAACAGCGACCACCGTCAAAGTTACTTATTCTAATTAAATCCATCAAACTCCGTCCCGAGAAAAGAGTGACTAAGCCAATCGAAAATCTTCGACTTTAAAACCTCTCCGAAAGAAATCTCGCACCGAAAAAGAAATAACTCAATCAGGGCGAGTTGTTTCGACCTTTCCCGATTTCTCGCGGGGTTATCGGTGCGTCGCCCGACCGAATTTAAATCGGAAATTCTCACGCGAAGCGTCCCTCGCGCCCAAATTCCTCCCCTTAATTCGGTCCGAATCCGGATCGTCCGGGACCGCTCGCACGGGCGCGGAAAAAGACAAGAAACGTACAGTAGGTACTCACCGGGGGTAGTTTAACGTGAATCGTCGACTTCGTCGTCGTCGTTCGTTCTTGAAGAATCACAATGCGGAATCGGCGAATCGATTCGAGGGTTATTCATCGACCGGATAGTTCGACGCGATGCCGATTAATTCCGGTATTCAAAAGGAATCTGCGCCATGAATTGACAATGTGAAATTTTTTGTTTGTGACATAAAATTTAGACGGATTACTGAGATTGAGCCGTCCGCGTTGACGTTATGTCAGAATTTGAAGGCGAAGGTGGAAATAAAAGAACGACAATGGAATGTTGATGTTTACCAGTATCTACTGAATTTACTTGTAGAGGGAGGGACAAATTTGACGGTTCCTTTTTGTGGTTTTCGCTTCTATTTTGTCATATTTATTTTCCAATAGATAGAAGAAGAAGGTGAAAGGAATCACAATTACAATGAAACTCCTGACAAAATTGCCAGCAACCAAATGTTTGCATGTTTTCTTTTATGTAGGCAAAGAGATTTGTTTAGAACTTTCTCCCTAACATCCTGGAACATTGCAAAACCGAAAATCATAGACTATCAATGACTATCTAGCCATCCAACTCATTCTCCGGTTATAGACTAAGGTATTCGTTTTACCCAAAGTCATCAAATGTTGAATTGCATTATTTCACACCCATTGATATTCTGTACCAATATCGATAATACAACACAATATTTAGTTTGCTAATACCAATTTATTGCACAACTTGTGGCAACACCTTCGACATTAATAACATTGTTAAACATATTACGATCTTTAAGAATTAATTTTACCTAAATAGAACTATGCGACAATGCATTTTTTTCTGGTAGGACGAGATACGTCCTGCACACACGATCAGGGACTCAAACTAACAGTGGTAGCGCGAGACTCGAACTCACTAAAAGCTCCCCATATTTTTCTTCATCCTGGAATCCCTTGCACAAACTATTTCATTCATCTTTACATCTGATTTCGATTATCAAGTTATCCGCGGATATTTTTTGCAAATGCAAGGAAGTTTTCCCTCTTACATGCGCAGAGAAAACTGGAATATATTTTGATAACAAAACGAAATTAATTAGACTCCCCAAAAGTAATGCGAATAATGTCGATTTTGTTCGTTTGACATGTGGTAATTATTTTTTCTGTTAATGACACCTTTTCGTGTCTTATTGTTATCGAATTTATCCAATGCTACCCTTTTTACACCATCTGTAACATTATTCATACATAATCCCCGCAGCATTTTATTAAAGTTTTTGGTCCACAAGTGAATGTATGAAGTGAAACAATTTCACAAAATAATAAATTTATTAAATAAATCATGGTCCGCACAAAGGGTGAATGGATCCTTAAGCGTCTTTTTGATAACCGTTTTAACTAACTTCTATTGCATAATTTGGGTAAGTAATAATGCAAAATGTCATTACATTTTCTAAATGTATCAATGAATTTGCTATGGGGCCGTAATAGCATTCCTTGAAAATACTCTCTGCTTTTGATTAAATTATGACATTTATCATTAGTAGATTCTATTATTAAATTAGTTTTACATAATCCGCAGGACAATAATTTCAATAATTTTCTATAACCAGCTATGTAAGCATGATTTTTTAATATATGGTATGTAAGAGAATTTGTATCAGTTCTAGTATATTCTGGATTCATTCGTTTGGAAAAAGGAGTAATAAACAACTTCTCAACAGTCGCAATATGTTACCTTTATATGTTTTCCTTTTTCCACACGAATGAATCCAGAATATACTAGAACTTGAATATGTCTATGATTATTACCATTTTAAACAAAATAATTGCTGTTGCATTGTTTAAAAATGCAATTAGTTTTGTTGGTGTTGTAAGTAATTGATGTATGTCAGAAAGTGGAATTGGTACCCCAAATTTTCTGTTGTTTTTTTGATAAGATCTTCGACAGTGTAAATGGTACGAATATCAAGTCACAACGTGGAAAATTGCTGCGTTGTGCTGTCTCAAATTCTTTCCCATATTTGGAATTCTGAAGAAAAACTACAAGTGTGTTGCGTAAAACATACTTCTCCAGTAATAAAACAAATATCATAAAATGGATTATAACACTAAATGGTTTTATTGCTTTGTGGAATTCGTTAGAGAATTACATTACAATACTAACCAAATCTAACTTAACCACGGATAATTGAAGATAACCTTTGGAATAATACTTGTGTAGCCAATTTGATCTTTAACACGTTTTTCATTCGTCCCAGCACTATGAAACGTTTTCGATTTTGCAAATTCTATTGGTGCCATGATTCTTTGCTTATTATTTACACTTTTTTCCCTAAACGATGCATAGTTTTTTTAAGTACTTTATAGTACTATACAGCTTAAATGTAGTTTGTGACATGTGCCCTTTCCGGGATACATTAAAGGCTTTTAATAAATGTCATCCTTCAATACCTGGAACATACATCATTTATTGCTCAAAAGAATCAATTTGTGAATATTCTTCTTACCAGATAGATCGGAATGCTTGCATTTGCGACGTTTTAAATTTGTCTCAGGTTCTGTATTATCTACACAAGAAAGAACTGAATATTGTGATGCTATAATTCCTAATTGATTGCATACCTTTTCCTTTAATAGGAAAACTTTTAGGCATGTTGCTCTCTTTAGATGTCTTTGCCTTTGGATTGTTGATTTTGTCTACAGCAATACAAGAACTTAAAGGAAACACATTTTATTACCTACCATTATATTACCTTCAGAAAAAATTCTTTGTCTTACCCTTACAATCAAAAGAATATTACCTTCATATTCTACGATAATAAGTGAATATATCTTTACCTGGGGCATATGATAATGGCAAAGCATCTACGACAAGATTTGTCCGGTTGTGATCTGTTTGTTGAAATTTAACATTTTCACCGAAATGAAGATCACATACCCAATAACTTTTTTCTTATCCGTTCAAATAGTTTATCGATTAAATCATTCCGTCCAATTAAGCGAAGCCATTTTATTAAGCGCTGTCAAAAAATACAAATCTTGCGAATTTTGCAGCGTTTATTGATATATTATTAAGCTACGCTTATCTCTAATTCCTTTGGAAATGAATGTAACATCACTTCTTTATTAGACTTAGCGCAAGTAAAAACGCACTAGATAAAGTGCCCAACAATAATGTCAAAAACGCATGTCAAAATATAATGATAATAGCGCCCTATGCGGGACTAGGTTAAATTACGTTCTGAAACCAACATTGATGCCTTAAGTATTCAGACCATCCGCAAAGAAGTTTAACAACTGCGTCAAAACTTTATGGGGCGTCAACTGTTTCGCGTGCCAACATATTAGGAGTGCGAATATTTTGGGCGATCAATGTATGTCAAAAGTTCGCTGACAAATGATTACACAAATCTGTCAAATTCGACGCAAAATTTCAGCGTAACCAACATTCCATCACATCACGGTACAAAATGATCTTTTCGCATCGAAATTCGCAACGTAAAAATAGTCATCAATGGTCCATCTAAAGAAGGTACAATTCCCTTCCGACGTGAGCATAGTTATGGGAAGTGTGGAGGAATTGAGAGGCAGTGATAGTTATACTCAATCGATGCACACTCAAACGACGAAGCCTCGGGTTCGACTGAGGAAGGTAACCATTCCTTCGGAATCCGATTAAATTCTCAAACCGTTCTCTTCAAGGTAGTCTTCAAGAAGCAAACGCCCATTCTCAAGCGTAATTTCGAACTTCAAACGGATTCGGACGTGAAAATCGAAGATTACCAAATAACCGAAGATGGTCGGATCATCGACGGGTCCTCGGGGAAAATCTACAAGAAGAAACTCAATAAGCTTAGAGGGAGTAGTCACGATCGTATCGAAGCACCTCGGAGCATGAACGGGGGTGATCAACCACCCGTAATCGTACCAGTTAGGAAGCGTTCGGAGGATAGTTTTGATTATTTCGCCAAGTACGTGGCGGCGCTGATGAGGAATATGCAGCCTCGCGAGGCGATTACCTTGCAGGGCGAGATCATAAGCATGATCGTCGAGGCTCATACTTCCGAAGGGTACGAAGAAGGGTGAAAAGTTTTATATCGTAGATGTTGGGGAGGGAAACTGTGATTTGAGGAAACTTGGAAAATCAAATAAAAATGCGCTACTTATGTTCGTGTTTAATTTTATTTGTTATTGTAAGTTGATGATTTGCCATTTCGTAGGTATGTACCACAGTCAGGCATAACTGGAATCATTTTCTGTATATATAAAAAACGGCTGGACCAAATTGGATACTTCCTTCTGCGGGTTTGTTTCTGATTGCTACGCGAAGGTTTTAGGAAAAAAAAAACTTGAAAAAATTTTGGGCAAAACGAAGTTTGCCGGGTCACCTAGTTACTTATATAAAGGAACCAACTGAGGGGGTCCTGCATTAAATAATTTCAACTGGTAAAATAAGACTGGACATATCCAGCACCGTTGTGGGAAGGATGAAAATCATTTCGATCGAAATCAAAACGATTTTTTCTTCCTACGCAAAACGTCAAAACTTCGAGCAAATCCTCAAACATCATTGTACGCGTTAATATAACATCGTAGATCATACACAACTTCGTACATCACACAGAGCGTCCTATCCTGCGACGCCGTTCGGCGTCAGTCATCGTGTGAACCCCTCGCTGTACGGACGCTATCCCAAACACACAAGAGGAACCTGCTACCATTACGTACCGTCGCAGTCGCGCGCAAAAACTTTTCAAACTCGCTCGACGAAGTGAGTCCTGCGACGACGGGAAGTTAAAGGGAAGCGAAAAAACCACCGACGACAATCAACTAGTGTTGTCATCGTTGAACGCATTAAACAGTAATTTTCCCCAAAAAAATTTTTTTTTCACTCGCATCTAAAATGACCAGTTTCGGGTGATAAATCTGTGCGTTATGCGAAACTGTCCGATAATTAAAATAAATAGTTTATACGGTTTGAGAACGGATGAAAATGGTGTCGACGATATGTTCGATGGTTACGGATTGTTAAATCATTTACGTTCGGACCGTTGTTATAAATTAAACATTCCTTCGTAACGACAAGATATAAAAGAAATTGAGTTTGAGGTTCTCCGTCGATTTTCGAGATAATGGTAAGATTGATGTCGTAATGCTTTTATTCTTTGATTTTCTTCTCCTCAACGTCGTCGAGGGGATGAAATTGTATTCGTTTCGGGGATAGACCTAACTTTAACGACACAAATTTTTAATTGAAATAACATCGAGGAACAAAAAATTTGAAAAAATCAAAAAGCTTAAAAAAACTGGTTTATTATGTACTAACAGCAACCAAAATCCAAACAACTCTTACACGCTATTTTAACTGTTTTTGAGCATTATAAGTAACTCGTTTGTCGTGTTGATGCCAATTTTGATGTAGCCATTTATTTTTAATGTCATGAATAGTCTCTTGGGACACTTCAAATCTATTAGCCATTCTTCTTGTGGACCATTCTTGCCCAGGTTGCACTTAACGCGGGACCCTAATAAGAGCACTTGAAAAAAGGGCAAAGAAAAAATCGAAATAATAAGAAAAAGTAATATATTTATACACTTATTTCAAGAAACGTGGTACCTATCAAGAAATTATAAGAAATTCTAAGAAATTACAATCATTTCTTACCATGAAATTTCAAAAAATTGCAAGAAAAGGAAAAACAAGGAAATTAATTACAAATTAAGTAATTAAAGTAAAATAGTTGGAGTTCAAACAATTACTATTTGAGTCCTTACACACTAAGGAAAACTTAGTGGATGTTAGTTAAATCACTCAAGTTTGCTGTAAAACCATAATATTGTTCTTGTGTTAAACGAATGAGCTATGTGGAAACTATGTGATTTGAATACCTATCATAAAGGAGGAGCATTGGTCTCTCTTTGCCTACGTTACTTAGAAATACATCACTAAACCAATGGAACAATAATGTTGCCTCCATCCATCACTAGCAGATACTGCTGTTTGTGTGCGCACTTGTTGGTCCACCCAATTTTCCAAGACGAATTTGCCCTTGGAAATGCAAAGCAGAGACATCAACTTATCATCAGCAGACACGCACAACAATGCCGCGTCATTTTCTCTTCCACAAGCACTTGTTTTGCCTTGGCTCTTCTCATTAATAGCTCCTACAAATCGAGTTTTATAGGCGTCATGGCAAAAAGGGGTTTCGTCGCAATATATTTGCCCAGGCATCCTATTCAGTTTAAGCAAAAGAAAAGGACATTAGGCTACATAGGGTTTATCTTTACTTTACCCTTAAATTTAGAAAATTAATTTTTCCTTTTCTAAATTTAAAGGTTTTCAAACTCGTTGCCTTCTTCCTTTGAATATGGATTTTCCAAATAATTTGTGGGGATTTTAATATCACCTTTGTCTACACTAAGGATGCCCTTAATCTGAGGGCGAAAATTCTGTAGCTGCAATAAAAATATAATAGCAAAATCTAGGTCTTTTCACTTTGACCTCCCCGAGAGTCTAATACGTTGTTACCCCTGAAATTTGCAAGATATAATTTATCACAAACTATTCCAATTTCAGAGCCGCGTACATACATATTACTTTTTGATTGAACAAACCGAATTTTATCGAAATTTCAGCAATTTTGTAAGGATGAGTTTCCTCCTACTTTCGGTTAGAAAAAATCCAACATCCACCTAGTTATCAGGTAATAAAATTAATTTAAAAACTTTGTTTTTCTCTTCTTTTCCTTCGTAGCAAAATGAAACATATTCAAATTACTTCCCGTCTATCTTTTATCGCAGGGAAAATAATCCAAATAAAGCATTCTACTCCCAAGACTCTCATATACGTGTAGTACCTACATACATTCTTTAATAATATTTCGCCGGTATTACATCAAAAGAGGAATTTAATAAGGATTCGAGGTTGGCAACTAAAAGCGAATTATTACATCGTATGTAAGGTACCTACTCGGGCTTTGTTTAAATACGTTACGGCATAGAATAATAAGCGGTACACCAACGAAAACAAACGACTAGAGGATTCCGGTCGCGGTATAAGAAACGGAAATTTAGTAGCCATTTAATAATAACTACATATACTGGATGCGTTCGCTATGCTCGCTTTTACTCGTTTGCTCGTTGTGGATTTTACTCGCCGGACCGGTTAGGATTAAGAACCGAGAGACGTAAATAGTTAATGGACCGTGCATCGCGTATAGATAACGTTTGTTTTAATCTAAAACGCGATGCATTCAGGAGCACTTTAACTATGTGCTTACCGGATTTTTGTAACTATTTTTTCCACAATTGGTTCGACGAATTTCGACAGATACTAGGTTAATACCCCAAATCCGCCTCATAAGAGGACTTTATCATCATTTACATTTGCTGCACCGCAGTTAGCGAGCGGAAAATCAGATTTTGGTCGATTTTGAAGCGCCATATTCAGTCGGACATTTTGAAAAATTAATATCAGATCGGCACTCTGCGACGCAAGAAATCCTCGATAGCTGATTTTGATGTAGTTCGGGAAAAAGGGGATGGCCATGTCTCTACGAATTCCGGTAGTTACGCGATAAACCCCCAAATTCGTGCCACAATATATTTGTCACATGATGAGCAAGTTTCTACAATGTATTTTATTGTGAACTGTAGAAATTCTATAGCAATTGGCTCCATTCTGCCATATTGAGCTGCCATGTTGGAAAATCTAAGTGGAATACCAATTTTTGATGAATACCGATAATTACCAGACTAATCCCCTAAAATCGCCTCCCAGCATGACTTTCTCGTCATTTCGTCATCACTACATAACAATTAGGGACAGGAAAATCCGATTTTGGTCGAATTTGGGCACCATTGCCAGTCGGCCATTTTGTAAAATGCGAAACTAACGTCAGATTCGTTATCAGCAATCCGAGAAACCGCCGAATACCAATTTTC
This sequence comes from Chrysina gloriosa, assembly GCA_038088585.1. Taxonomy (NCBI): domain Eukaryota; kingdom Metazoa; phylum Arthropoda; class Insecta; order Coleoptera; family Scarabaeidae; genus Chrysina; species Chrysina gloriosa. The sequence goes on along the minus strand of CM076091.1, from coordinate 62,700,162 downwards.
ATGTAATTTGCAAAGCTATTCGAATAGGGAATACGCATGATTTTTTATTTATAATTTAATTAAATGCTTTAACATTTGTAATTACCGATATCATCATTAATTCTGTATAGATTCTGCATAAATTATTGTAAAATGTTATTTCAAATTCCTCGGCAAAACAAGTGTGACGTATGAGTAGTTGTTTAGATTTTGACGTTTTAGGTTTCCATGGTTACTTACAGTTAGTCTGACAGTTAGTAAAGATTTTTGACATATAACCTATAAATTTCATATATTCCAATTACATGTTAATTTTTTTACACATTTAACTCATTTTACTTACGATTCAACTTTAACTCTTCTAATTTCGCCGGCGTTGAAACAATCGTTTGAGCGAATAAAATAAATCAATACAAACATGTCGAAATTCAATAAATCATCGCTTTTTGCCTTTACACATGCAGTTTCGGCAATCTCAGCGATTCTAAAGTTTCAAGTGAAAACTGAAGCCCGTGTTAAACTATTCCAAATAAATATTGCTTTACGAAAACTTGTGTTTTTAATAGAACTAAATTAAATGTATATATATATATATATATATTTCGTGACCTTTTATACTTATCTTATATGATAGAGATCTACCACTAATAGGTCAATAAAACAAGTCTGGTTTGAACGATAGTTATATTTTCAGAACGTTTACAAACGTTTTCGGAACACCTTCGTCAGTGAAAATATAACTAGATAAATATATAAACAAACTTTTGTTTTTTATTTGGGACTATCAACAAAATAACTAGTGACTAGGATTTCTTGATATAGAGGATGTGTAACCAACTTTTATATATATATAAATTATAAAAACTAAATTAATGTGTAAACATACATGCAAATTAAGTAAAACCTTATATCAAGAAATCTTTGTCGAAACCTTAACAATTCTGTTCAAGGACTAGGGAAAACCTAATTATAGCGCTATTCCTTATAAAAAAGGTTTAAGCGAAAAAATAAAAAAGAATTTAATAAAAACAACATAAACATTACTTTCATTCCAAATTATAGTAACAGATCTCTTTTTACTAATACTAAATCTAAAATAATTAAACAAAATCAGAGTAATGTAGTTTATAAAATAAACTGTAAAGACTGTGATGGTTGTTACATCGGTCAGACGAAACAATATTTAAAGAAAAGGTTGTATAGCCATAAGTATTCTTTAAATAATGATTTTGGTGCAATGACCGCTGTAACAAAACATTACAAAGATCTTGGGCATTACTTTGATTTTGAAAACACAATTATATTAAAAACAGAGAATAATTATAAAAAAGACTAATATATGAAATGATAAATATACAGAAAGACACTAAAACTATTAATTTCAGGACCGATATTCAAAATTTAAGTAATGTATATAGCAATTTGTTAAAATGACATTTGCATTTCTTAAGAAGGAAACCTTTGGCTAGGTTTTTGAATTTGGTTTTCCCTAGTCCTTGAACAGAATTGTTAAGGTTTCGACAAAGATTTTTTGATATAAGGTTTTACTTAATTTGCATGTATGTTTACACATTAATTTAGTTTTTATAATTTATATATGTATAAAAGTTGGTTATACATCCTCTATATCAAGAAATCCTAGTCACTAGTTATTTTGTTGATAGTCCCAAATAAAAAACAAAAGTTTGTTTATATATTTATCTAGTTATATTTTCACTGACGAAGGTGTTCCGAAAACGTTTGTAAACGTTCTGAAAATATAACTATCGTTCAAACCAGCCTTGTTTTATTGACCTATTAGTGGTAGATCTCTATCATATAAAATAGAACTAAATGCAACTGACAATGAACTAATGCTTGTAAGTAAATCTAGTGACGTCACTGGATTCGCCGGACGCACTCGTAAGGTCTCGGCTGTTGGTCGGAGATATTCGAATAATTTGAATTTTAAATAAGATTTATAACATATTGTTTGCCTAAATAAATATTGTTATACAGCAAATAGACACCTACTTATACAATTTCTTCAATAAACATATTTCCATGTAAGGACTTTCTCGTCATTTCGTCATCACAACATATGTAAGTGTTAGGGAGAGGAAAGTCGGATCTTGGACGATTCTGGGCGTCATCGTCAGTTGGCCATTTTGTAAAATACGAAACTAACGTCTGATTCGTCTCCAGCAATCAAAAGAAACTCTCAAATACCAATCTTTATGTTATTTGCAAAGCTTTTCCAATTGTCGATCGGCCATATTGATCCATCATGTCAAAAAATCTAAGTGGGATGACTATTTTTCGACGAATTCCGATAGTTACACGATAAACGTCCCAAATTCGAGTCATAAGATATTTGTTACATGGTGACCAAGTTTATATAATGTCTTTTATTGTGGACTATAGAAGTTCTGTAGAAGTTGGCTCAATTCTGCCATATTGATCTGCTATGTTGAAAAATCTATATGGAATTGCAATTTTCCGATGAATTCCGGAAGTTACCAAACTATCACCGCAAATTTGCATGACTTTCTCGTCATGTCATCATCACTACATAACTGTTAAGGAGAGGAAAGTCCGATTTTGATCGTCTTTAGATGCCATCTTCAGTCGGCCATTTTGTAGAATGGGAAACTAACCTCGGATTCGTTACCAGCAACCAAAGGACACTCCCGAATACCAATTTTCATGTAATTTGCAAAACTCTTCTGATTGTTAAACCGTCATATTGCTGTGCCATTTTGAATTTTGGGTCCAAATGCGAAATTATTGTGCTTTTAGTATATCTTTACGCGAAGTCTCCAATGAGATACTATCCCATGTTTTCAGCAGTTTCACCATGGCCTACAATGAGTTATATAAAAAAATTAAAATAACCACACTTACCACACCTTTCGGGAAAAAGGTCAACAGTGTGTTGGTGTGTTTCGCGCGTTCATTGTGTGATGTTCATTGTGCAGTGCTTTGGTGTCGTACGGTGCTCGTTGTGTGGTGTTCGTCGTAGGCATTAACCGGGTATTGCTGATGACACTTAATATCTCGTTTAACATTGATGATGGCAACTTACTTGTCGAAAAACGAACTTGGAATTGTTTTGGAAAGGTGTGGTAAGGGTTATTTATATTTTTTGATATTATTTTAGCCATAGTCCCATTATTCTTATTTGCTACAATGAGTTAAACTACTAACACTAATATCGAAATATTTCATCGGAACATCGAATCCGAATCCTATTCTAAATCTTTTCTATGAAAAAGAAAAAAACCCGATCTATCTGGTTTAAACGCGCAAAAACATTTACATAGATAAAGATTTCCGACCGAGCTTAGCGCTTTCGGGGAGTATTTCATCAGAAATTCCATCGCATTTTTAATGGAGGCGTCCGTCGTAAAAGAAAGTCATTCCGACATAGCACGTCGTTAAAAATGTTCGTACACACAAAACACACGTGACTAATTCGCGCAATTTCGTTTCGAATTAGACGTCGGCGTTTATTTTGGTGCGAAAATCTAAATTTTGTAGTCCGTTTTAGCGCCGCCGTCGTCGCTGCACCGTCGCGATAAAATTTATTACAAACTTTGTATCGAGGCCCCCGCGGTGATTATTTTGACCAAATGTAGCTCGAGTTGTCGTGGGCGAAATGTGAAAGAAGGAGACGAGAACGAATTGGAATAAATTTAAAGATCAGCAATTCAAGACGCGATCGATCCAGTGGATTAGAATGGATCTTAATCGACGCAAATCGAGATAAAATTTCCTTCGAAATTGTTTGTATCACAAAACGGAACAAGCAAATTAAATTTAGTAAAAGAAAACTATCTCGATTCGTACGTGCACATAAATTAGTTATTGGCCTCCACTTTTACTACAAAAGCAATAAAGTTGGTTTGTAATGAAACGCATCCTTTAATTTCGCCCCTTTTCCACGCACACGAACACGTTTAACGCGTCGAGGTTGCTATTTGTAAAATGCGCACCCTAATTCTAGTCTAAAGAATGTTACCAACCCGCTCGTAAAATCCAGGATAAAGGTAGAATAAAGCAGCAACAATTACAGCATAGTCCGAATAACTACTACGTAAAGGGAAAAAAGGAAACATCCCTTGTTCAACGTCGCTTTGAGAGGGTATCCAGAATTAGTCATCTTTAGTTCTATACTAGAGAATTTTGATTTCATTTCGAGTAAGGACGTACGAATGTGCAATTGAACATTTTGAAACCATTCTTTTCAATTTTGATGTGCTTCCTGACACTGTTTTCTTTTTTGTACGACCCTCTTTGTACATGTACACAGATCGGAAATAAATCTTTGTACGAGAGATTTTTCGTTTGTACAATATAATAATGGTAACTGAACTATCCAAAAAAATCGTTGTACAATGTACAAAGACGTTAAAAGTCTTTGTACGGGGCCAAAAATCTTTGTCCCGTACAACAAATAAAAACAGTGTTTTCTGACGATAAACCTTCAACCTTCAGTTGTTTTCATTTTGATGAGTAAAAAACTTGAAATGCATTCATTGATTTATGTAAAATTTTCATTTTCTTTTAAGAGAAAAGCTTCGAAAGCTTGGTTTCAAAACTATAGCTACCTAATCGAAAAGTTAATACCCAAAATTTGCCCCATAGGATGACTTGCTTTTTAGAATTTTGTCACCGCACACTAACTTGCAGGGGGAAGGTTGGATTTTGGTTGAACTTGCAGCGTCCTCCTTAGTCAGCCATTTTGTAAAAGTAAAACCAGCTATTCGCACCCCCGCCCCTCCGCTCATCCATCCCTCCGAATACTGATTACCATATAATTTGGAAGAGTTTTACACAATAGCTAGCCAATGCAAGGCCGGACTTTAGAGCACCGCCATTAGACGGCCATTTTGTAAAATGCGAAACTAACGTCAAAATTCGCCATCAATGATCTTTCCACCTCCCTTCCATCCCTCCGAATACTGATTTTCATGTAATTTCGAAAATTTTTGCACAACAGTTAGCGAATGTAAGGTCGGATTTTGGTCGGTTTTTGGAGCACCTCTTTCAGACGGCCACTTTGTACAATGCAAAACTAACGTCAGATCCATTATCAGGGATCTTCCCCCCCTTTCCACTCCTCCGAATACTGATTTTCATGTAATTTGGAAAAGTTTTGCACGACAGTTAGCGAGTGGAAGGTCAGACTTTGGAGCACCGCTTTTAGACGGCCATTTTGTAAAATGGGAAACTAACGTCAAAAGTCGCTATCAACGATAGTAACCCTCGCCCCATCCATGTCTCTGAATACTGATTTTCATGTAATTTGGAAAATTTATGCACAAGGATTAGCGAGTGGAAGGTCGAATTTTGGTCGGTTTTTGGAGCACCGTTTTTAGACCGCCATTTTGTAAAATATGAAACTAACATCAGATCCGCTATCAGAATCTTTCCACCCCCATCTTCCATTCCTCCGAATATACTGATTTTCATGTAATTCGGAAAAGTTTTGCACGACAGTTAGCGAATGGAAGGTCGGATTTTGGAGCACCGTTTTTAGATGGCTATTTTGTAATATTCGAAGCTAACGTCAACATCTGCTATTGGCGATCCTCCTCTCGCCCCATCCATGCTTCCGAATACTGATTTTCATTTAATTTGGAAAATTGATGCACAAGGATTAGCGAGCGGAAGGTCGGATTTTGGTCGGTTTTGGAACACCGCCTTTAGGCCCCCATTTTGTAAAATGCAAAACTAACGTCAGATCCACTATCAGGGATCTTTCCATCCCCACCCCTTCCATCCTTCCGAAGACTGATTTTCATGTAATTTGGATAATGTTTGCACAAGGATTAGCTAACGGAAGGTCGAATCTTGGTCGGTTTTTGGAGCACCGCTTTTAGACCGCCATTTTGTGAAATGCAAAACTAACATCAGATCCACCATCAGCGTTATATCGTTCGGGTATGCGATTATACGAAAGTTTGGAGTTATAAAATACAAATAAAAACGCATATAAAAGATCTGAAAATACAGAATCATGACAACCTAGAAAACGAAGAATTACAATGCAGAAATACAGTCATCAACTTTTCCTGCAAAGTACACATCCGACGAGTAGAAAGATTCTTCTTTTAGATGGTCCCTCAGTTTACGTTTAAAGAAGTTTAACTCTAAAAGTTTTAGATTGCATGGATTGGATGAACTTTTACTCTTTGATATAAAACTGGCTTCTGAATTTTTGTCGGATGAATGTGTGATGGGACCACGTGTCTCGCATTATGATTATATCGCAGTTCCATGTTTTAATACAATTGTTCGTAATACGTCTTTTTACAAAAACTGCTGCTTCAACCACTCATGGAAAGGTAAGTGTAACTTGCAGCGTTTAAAAAGTTGTTTGTAGGAATCTCGCAGCAATATATGGAAGTCTTCTAAGCGTTGAAGGTTCTTCCAGAATCAACAGCAACAGCCACGGAAAACAACTCCATGCCACAATCTCGATTGGAGACGAGCGTAGTCGACAGTTAAATCAGACTCAAAGCAAAATCAGAGCTTTTGCAAGCACAGACATAAGATTAGCAACGTGGCTCCCCCAACAAAAGCGTGAGGTGGGGCAACTTTCCCTTCAAGGAAGGAACTTTCATACGCACTAGTAATTGTTTCTTCGTGGTGTTGTATCTTAGAATCCTCATTCGTCAATACCAAAATTTTTGTGTTTTTCGTATTCGAAGCTCAAGTTATTAGTTCTGAACCAGAAATCTAAATACCCGAGGTTATTCTCTAATTTCTCAACAAGTTTTTGGGTACGTACTTGGGCGCGTCACAAATGAAGTATCGTTACAGTTAGATCCTCAATCATGTCTGGCTAGTCATTGACGTACACGCCGAATAATAATGGTTTCAAGTATGGATCATTGTGGAATACCACACCTAGTCCTTAATCCAGGGTGACATCATTTGGCAACCAGAAGAATCATTAGCAGCAATACACTGCTTTTCTATCGTCTAAAATGAATTTTTCCAGCTTCCAATTGTCTCAAGAAATCCCATTTTGTCGTAGACTTTATGAAACCGCATCATCATGAACTCTATTGAAGGCCTTAGATAGAACCGTGAGGATACGTGCCGAAATCTCCGTGTTGTTTAGACCATTGATTACAGTTTTTATTAGTCGAAATATAGCCCTTGCAGTAGACCTTCCTCTAATAAATCCATTTTGATGATGATTGGAAATACGAATATAGAGATTGTGGTTAAATATATAGATAATCATTTTCCCTTATACCGTGAGGTGTCGGGATGGCACTGTATATGTTGTGCACAAACTTGCGCCATTCTTTTTGTCCATTGCCAAAGCTTTTGCTTCACTCCATCTCAAATTTTTCTTTTGCAGGACTTTTTGATCACTTTGTTCCATGTCTCCTTTGGTCTACCTTTGCGTCTCCGATACAAAGTTCTTGCCTCCCATATTTTCCTAACTCGCCTATCACTATCTAGTCTATATAAATGACCCCACCATCCTAACTGTGCTTAAAATAATATATGAGAAAAAATAATTCAAATTACCTTTTCCACACTTTTCGGAAATAAATTCAGATGCGCCTGAATTGATGTCTAACAAATTCCTACATTCTTGACATATATTATTTTTTCTATTATCTTCGAGATCTTAAACATGAGCACTATAAACCTTCTTCTTCTTAATCTAGAACTATTCTTCCTTTCGGTGTCGAGTTATTTTGGACTTGAGCACTTTGGTACTGTCTTCCACATTTCCCCCAACTTCTTCCTATTTTTTGTCGTGCTTCCAACATTCTTCCATTTTGCTTCTCTTTTCTCTGCAGCTAAGCGCACTTATTTCGTCTTCCTCTTTTCTTTCTTCCAATTTTCTTCATTTCAAATATCTGTCTTATTAGCTTATGCTCATCTCTTCTTATTACGTATCGGAGCCATCTAAGTTGCGCTTGTTCTATAGTAATTTCGGCAGGGTTTATTTCTAGTTTTACCCTTAATACTTCGATGCTAATTCGATCTTGTTTGATCCTTGTTTTTCCTATAGGTCGGTATTTATTAAATTGTGGTCTATCACTTTTCTGACAATGGCGTATTTCAGTTTTTCAGGAAATATGCCCTTCTATGGTAGCACATATATAGGATTTCGCGGTTGTTTTCGATTAAAATCTTCCAGGTTTTGTGGTATTTGTCGTAGTGAGTACTTGACATGCCGCCAGCATCTTCAGAAGTTCTCTACCAAAGTCTTTAGAACATTTCAAGAAAACTTCTTAATTCTCTGAAGTCTTTAGAAAATTTTAGAAGATCTTCTTAGTTCTAGCTGTCTTATTACTTTGGAATATTATTGCATTACTACTGCAGTTGAAACGTACGATCGGAGGCGGATTTGAATTAAAATTAACGCATGAAATTGAATAGTCCAAGTTTCGGCACGATATCACCAGTTTTTAGAAATTTACCATTCTTTATAGGTGTGCTCTCGGAATGTACAGTTACTCTCCGGAAATGTCTTTCTTGCCGTTATTTCTTTTTCAAGCATCTCCCGCTGCTCTGGTCGAGCGTCGGAGTTTCTTGTCGTTATTGTTTTTGTTAATATCGAATGATTGAAGATGTCAGGCTAAAGCAAAAAGAAACATCACCGCCAGACAAATAAATCCCGATAGTTTCCTTTGATTTGATAAAATGAATCGGCTTTTGCTACAAGTTCCATTGAATTAGAATTTTCCAAAAACCGAACATAAATGCGACATTAAAGTCCTCGTGATTACAGCGTTTTTATGACTACATATTCGTAGTAATGCGGAAATGAGGCAGTTATTTCCACTCATTTCCAAGATTATCACAGTTTACACTTTCCTAAGCGAAGAGCCTATCAAATCGCCTTTTTGATTGCTCATAGATTTCCTTCATTAAAAATTATCGCGCAATCCCATCCACACGTTTCTAATTTTACTTTTATTACCCCGAAACTTATCACCGAATTCTTTTCGATATGACAAACACATCCTCCGCCAACTATTTTCCAGATCTCTTCCATCGAAATGTTATTATAAACAATTAAATCATACTGTTCTGGGTACCGGTCGCAGTAGCTGGGAAGCTTAGAAGCGCGTACGATTTTCGTTAACGCCTCAGCAACGAAAACAATGAAATTGAGAGTAGAATCAACAAGCTAGTTAAAAAATGTATTAGCCTGTCGATGTCGGGACGCGATCGTAAACTGTTTACTTTTCGAAATCCCTACGCGCTAGTCTGACGCATATGTGTATATCTTTCGCGAAAACAACGCCTATAAAGCATCAAATTATCAATGTCAAGTAGTCGGCGAAAATACGATGCGTGTAATGCCAAACGGCAAGTACTTGTTATTGTTTGAATATTGTGCCAGGAATAGAGAGAGGCCATTACGCGTCTTGTGTGTATGTCAAAATTAGAGCTAAATATTTGGATGAATGATTTTTCGAACAGAAAGGGTTAGCCAAGAAATTAAACGTAGCAAAGGAAATGCAAAATTCAATATCTTACGTGCCCGTTTTGCATAAGTCGGACAAATCCTGATATTTCGAGTCTTTGACTTTCTTGAACTCTTTAAAGAGGGGCCACATGTTAAAATTGTTATACCTAAAATCATGAAATTTTATGTATTAAATGTAAACATTTATAACAAGGACCTTCAAAAAAGGAACCACACTTCAACCTGGAAAGAATGATGTATAAATGCACGACGTATAAATTCGAACTTTGTCTATAAAGTCATGAAAAATACATTTACATATATATAATAATCATTACTCATTACTTGCTAAGCAAATGTCGGGTTTATTACTGCTCCTTCAGTCCTTCATTTGTTGCCAACATTTCAGATTTTTGGTTTTTAGTTATCACATATTATCCTCGTACAAGCTTTCTATTGCTGCTATTAATGGTCCTCCAACTCCATTATTTTCCAAGTTTTTCCATATCTCTTCCCTTCTAACTCGGTCAAAGGCTTCCTCCATGTCTATAAATGCCATGCCTGCTGTTCCCGTCTTATCGTTGGTCTTATGAATAATTTGTTTCAATCTGAATGTGTTGTCTTGTATCTATTCATTATTTCTGTTTCTTCGGTTAAGATCTCTCCTTCCTTCTTTTTGATTATTCCAGTGTGTATCTCTTCTTTCTCATTGATGTTATAGCCTTATAGAATATTTTTGGGTTTCTTTGTTTATCTTCTTCCATTTTCTCCCCCAGTTCTTTCCGGGCTTTCGTGTTTGCTGCGTGCACTCTGTCTTTAGCTTTCTTCCTCCTTTCTTTAAATTGCTCTTACTTTCCCGCATCTTTTGTTCCCAGATATTCTAGCTATTTGCTCTTCTTCTTCGTTATTTGTTTCTCTATTTCTTCGCTCCACCAGTTTGTCTGTTTTCTTTCTTGGATTTCTTCGTATTGCTCCACTGCTTATTTCTGCAGCTTTCAATATTTCAATAATTTAAATTTCTCCCAGCATTCATCTACGTTCGTTGTTTTCAGCTCTCCTTTCTCTGATCGTTCTATTTCTTCTGTCATGATTTGCCTATACTCTAAGCCAACTTTCTTCTCTCACAATTTGTATGTCTTGATATTTTTGATTATTTTGTACTTGTTTGATTACCCTTCCATTAGCATCTTTCTTTTTAAGGTTTGAAGCTAATTTTTGTTTCTGCTATGAGCAGGTAATGATCACTGTAGATTTCTGCCGTTCTATTCTTTTAGTCTTCTTCTATTTCCGCTACTCAATATATAGTCTATTATTGACTTGCTTTTATTAGCCAAATCCTCCCACGTTGTTAATAGTACAGTATTTTAATCTTCTTCCATTATCCTTTCTTTTACTCGCGCCTTCTTTTCCGATTACGTCTTCAATCTTACTATCCCTTTTCCCCACTCTTGCATTCATGTCTCCTGCTACTATTACAATAACTGTCTTCCTTATTTGTTATTGCTTCATCGTCATTTGGTCCGTAAACTTCAATGATGTTAATGTCTTCACCTTTGCCATTATACGTTTTGACCATGGTTTCCAGCTCTCCACATATTTCAGTAGGTCTTTGTACATTAAGCATCCTACTCCGCTATTAAAACTCTCTCTACTCCAAAATAGTACAGTGCCTGTCCATTCTTTAGTTCTATGACTCCATTTCCTTTCCTTTTTGTCTCGCTTATTGTTAACATGTCTAATTTCTGCTCTTCGAATTCTATTTCTAATTCTTCTATTCTTACATTTATGCTTCTAGCATTCCAGTTTTTATCCCTTTTTCTATTTTTATTGCGTCTCTTTGGGATTGTTTACTTCTTTATATTTCTTCGTTGCTTCTGTTTCATGGCTGTTTCTTAATAACGTTTTCCCCTTTGCTTTCGTTATCCATTTTCACGTGCTATGTCATGGCCTTGGTCGCTTTTATAATTTCTACACCTATTAGTTTTTTGGGTTTGTTTGGGGTTTGTGGTACTCTTGCCTACAATACATTTATGATAGTGTATTTCAGGCTTTATACCGTCAATTTAAGATTTGTTTGCAAACAACGTGGCTTGTGTAAAGTTGGTTGCATAATCCATCGTTGGTAGCACTTGGAACCTTACTAGGAAATGTCATATTTGGAGGTTAAACGATATTTAAAGGTTATAAACAAAATTGAAAACAGTAGAGACCACAATGCAATCTTGGTTGCATATATCATTCGGGTACGTGATTTTCAAACATGTTTGAAGACCTGAGGACTTCCTCCTTCCGTATTTTGCTTTCCATTTTCCATCTTTCTATCGAGCCAGTAACGCTTTTGAAGTCCTGTGACATTCATAGCATCATTTTCGGTGGTCTCCCTCGTTTCCTTCTTTCCTATGGACTTCAATTCCAGACTCTTCCCGACCGACTGCTTTCACCCATCCTTTCTAGATCTATCTATATCATAGCAATAGCTTCGTCTCGATTGTTTGTGGTAAAAATCGTTCTTTCTCCTCGCCCTCATGAAATCCTCTGATATTCATAGCCGCCAATACATCACCTGTTCAACTTCTTGGTGGTCTCCCTCGTTTTCTTCTTTCCTGTGGACTCCATTGCAAGATTGTTCTTGACCAACTGCTTTCATCCATCTTTTGTAGATCTGTCTATACCATAACAATAGCTTTGTCTCAAACGTACGTAATCTTATATGTAGATAGTTTTTCTACCACCACTAGATCAGTTAAAATAATAGTTATATTTTCAGAACGTTTACAAACATTTTCGTCAGACTGATGAAAGTGGTCCCAAAACGTTTGCGAACGTTCTGAAAATGTAACGATTATTTCCATCTTTGTCGTTTAATTTACTTAGTAGTGGTAGAAAAGCTATCTGCATATAAGATAAGTATAAAGGTCGTAGGTTCAAAAATGACTGAGATTAAGGTCAAATCAACGGCGAAAAAATTTAAAATTTAAGTTGGTAGAAAAGAAAATATCTCAATAATCTGCAACTGACAAATGTTATAGTACGTTTGTTTATCTTTTTGATTTTGTTTTGATTTGGATCGCTTCTTATACCCTTTTTTTGAGTCTAATATTTAAAAAATTAGTTCTTTTCAGAAGTGCTGGATGTTTCTTCGTGCGATAAAATAAGATAGCATACTTAATTTTGGTATTCATAATAAAAATGAAATTACAGATTATCCCTTCTAAATTTTGGCTCCAAAACAAAATTAAGGCGTTTAGGTCAAAACAAGATGCCTTTATTTTAATAATTAATAGCCTATTATCGTAGTGCAAATTTAAATGCAAGTGGATGTTGGAGTCTTGCATTCAGCGATTTATACAGCAGTTTCCTGATCCTTACAATTTTGTTTATCACAAACATAATATTTTTAGAAATTTTTTTGGCAAGGAAAGTTTTCTGGGATACCAACAAACTTAATATCTCAAACACTCGATGATATTCAACCAGTCGGAAAAGACGAAGGGTTAATGCATGTTTATATAACGAGGGACAACATTTTCAGTACATGTTTTAAGTAAGAATTTTAAAATAAATTTGGAATTTAATGTTGATTACTGCATTTTAAATAATTAATAAAACAAAGGTGTAATAAATAAATAATCTAGGGTATTTGTGTTCAATACATAACAATAGCGTACGTTTGGTTGCATATGCTATTCTTTCCAACTTCTTGATGGTTTTCTTCTCTTCCTTCTTTGCTGTGGACTCCAGTTCCAGATTCTTTTCGGCTAACAAGTTTTATCCATTCCCATTTTGTACATCTGTCCATACCATATCAATATCATTGTATCGATGGTATGTAGCTAAAATCGTCCTTCCTCCTCGTCCTCCTAAAGGCCTCTACCATTCCTAGCATCTAATACGTCACCTATCCAACTTGTTGGTGATTTCCCCCGTTTCATTCTTTCCTGCAGACTCCGGCGCAAGATTAATTTTGGTCAATTGCTTGTATCCATACTTTGTAGCGGCCCATAACATAAAGTTAGTATCGCATTTCAAAGCATTCAAAATCGAAATATTCAACGAATTTTTGTCACTTAACGACCTCAATTTCAAACCTAAATCTGTCCATGGAAACGCATAAAACCTATTCGTTATTATACACAGATCCGGCACTTTGTAGTTATTTCAGCGACAAATAGTCCGATCATTTTACATGTTATCGCCGAAGTAAGTGGTGCAAAATCGTTGTAAAACACCCGCCGACTTCCATTTGTATAAAATGCATCTAAATTTCGTACTTTTACGCCTCATAAATTGTCTCCGACGGATATATTCGGCAACGCCCGGCTCTTTGGCAATCTTTCCACGTGAAATATCTCGAAACATAATTCATTTTTTATCTCGGAATGATGTAATTTATCGTTTCCAATTTTCTAAGATGGCGAACGGTCATTATTTCGCGATATTTCCATCCGCCCATTGTTTTATCAGTTATAAATTTCGGCCTAATTAGGGGCGATAAAACCGATTCGCTTACCATTACGAATTGTTATTTCTAGCGGTGTACAATTTCTAAAATCGTACGTGGCGATCTGTAATGTTATTGGTCATTAGACACCGGTACATAAAGCAGGTGTAAATATTGATCTTAAACGATTTTTTTACGTACGAGAAGCGCGCGTTTTTTCCCGAAATAACCCATTTTTCAGGCCTCATTCATTGCTTTCGATACAATTCATTTACGAGCTTCGTGACGTCGTAACGCTGCTCTATCGGATTTCTGTTTTATTTCTAATTAAATATTTATTCCCTAAGAGCCCATCAATGGTCTCGATGAAATTCTTTTGGCTTTGGGTAACGCGAAAAAATCGGTTTTGAACTTGCCTCGGCCTCGCTCTAAATCCGTACGAGATTATACAAGAAGTGTTTATGTCTGGATTGATCTGGAGAAACAAGAGAGGAAAAAAGTGTTTGTCGATTGTAATACAGGAAATTACAGAACTTAGCTGCGATGTCTTCAAGAGTTTCTTAGAAAACCAAGGAAAAAAGTTAATTTGAAGCGCGAGCTAAAACGATTCCCAAACGTCATGAAAGTTACGAAAAATTCTGCTACTCGGAGGTTCGAGAAATGGAATCTTCATGCTTCTCCCTTGATTTGAGTCTTTCGAATCCGGCGTCAGGCGAACGTTCCTGAATAGTGGAAAGACAATACGAGGATCACAACTTAAATGATTAGCCAAACCACCATCAAGAATAATTCAAGAGTGCTTCCCAATTCATCCTGGTGTTGTCCAGGTAAAGCGATCAGCATCAAAAGACGATGAAAATTCTGTAAAGACGCATAAATAATAAAAGATGTGTTTATATATGCACATTGTAGTATAGTAATACTCGAACGGTTAATTACCATTAGAGAATTCATCATTTATTACAATTCAGTATGTCAAAATTCACAGTTAATGTTGGGGCTATGGTCTTCAATTGTCATACGGTTTATTTTGGGGTTCTATTTATATCTTCTCGACACCACGCCCACCACCTTTTAAGCATTTTATTACCCTACGGGTGTCAGCGTCTTATTTTAACTCCAGCCAGAGACGTTATAGGGAGAAACAAATGTCATTAGAAATAAAATTAAATTATTATAAAAAGCATCGGTTAATTGACAGAAAAGTATTGTTAACATTCAGATACATACATACAACACTTTTACATTAAAAGAATTCATAAAAAATAACCAAGGATACATTGACATTCAATACAGGTTTCTATAACAGCGATATACCTGGATGAACTGGAGTCAAGGAGAATTAAATTTTTCGCTTCGTGGACAATTTAGAAATAAAGTACTGTAGTTCTGGTTTCCAAAAGAATTAAAAAGTTTGTTTGGTTAACGACAAAAGAATTGACAAGATAGATAAGTCAACAAATAAATTAATAAATATATTTGTAATAAAAGGGTATTAAGAAGAAGTACCAGTGAAATAAAGAACCTCACCATACCGGAGAAAATAGAATCTAAGAAGGGGAAGAATCCATAGAAATTAAAGGTGCATTGAGAATAGAAGTTAAGAGAGGAGATATTGGAAGAACCATCATCGAAAAAGAAATTACACTCACACACATACACAACACTAGGTAATTATCTTGATTTTATGTTAAATATTTCTCAAAATTTATAAATATAATTTGTTATAATTTATGCTCTTTATATCATTAATTAAGAGCCAGGTCGGTGGAATTTTGTTTAAGAAATTTAACTAAATTCTCAGTACAATATACATATAGGTATAGCAACATTTTTCATTTTCAAACTATGATTTAGTAGAATAGTCACTGTCAAGTTGTTACGTTTCAGTCTGCTTTCTTTGTAATCCATGTTTTTCATCATTTTTCAAGTAATGCCGTCCTGCCCGACTGCCTTGCCCATTTTTGATCTTGATATTGTTACGATGAAGTCTTCTCCGTGCATTTTTTCTAGTGAATTTGCGGTTTGCGTCCACACTTCGGTTTTTCTATACGTTCGTCTACAAGCTCTCCACATCTCCATTAACGAAGTTTTGTGCATGAGTAGGTATTTTTCCTGTATTGTCTTTGATTTGTTTTACTGTGTGTTGTTTGTACCTTCTTCTTAGATCTTTGATCACTTTGTAGAATATCTTTTTGGTTTGTGCGGTAGTCTTTTCCTATTTTTTTCTTCTGTTTTCTCTCAGGACCATGGGCGTTCGCAGAAAATTTTCTAGAGAGGAGGGGCAAAGCTTTGCGACAAACAATTACATTCAATTTTTATATATAATTATGTATTTTTCTTTTCGAAAGTGTAGTATAAAATATTGCAGCAATACAAGAGCATATAAGTTAATTAGTTTCAAAAATAATAACAATAATTTCTATATATTCAATACTTACTAATCGTGCAATAATTGAATTCGACGTTTCTCGCATGCAAATTTATCGATAACATTCACAATAAATGTCTTATTTATCCCCTCCTCCGCCTCTATATTCTTCCTGTTTTCACATATCTTAAAGTACTGAAGCTTCTTTCAACAGTACATGTTATAATAGGTAATGCCATACCAATCGTTATTGCAGATCTAATAGAAAGCAAATACTTGCATTACTATAAAACTTCTAATAAAGGACTTAAATGTTGATGGAAATTAATAAGGATTGCAGCCAAGGATGATATGTGTTTTGGTAACTCTGAGCTTTTTCGCTGCCAAGCTGTTTTCTCAGCTTCATCATCTTCTGTGATTGATGCTTCGGGTGCTGATGATTATTATTGTCTTTAGGGAGAAGTCTCCGATGAAGGATTGATACAATTTGAAAGCTCACAGTTGCCAAAAGAGAGCTTTTATTTCACATCTCATCCTTGGCTGCAGTCCTCATTCATTTCCATCAATACTTAAGGCCTAACGTGTACAGCCAGTACTTCTGCTCAACTTCTAATAAAGTTTGAGGAATATTAGTCGAAGGAAAACTGCCTCTATTTCTAGAAGTTTCAAATCGTATTTTTCGCTTATTTCTTGGCGTTGTTTTGGAACTTTGTTCTATATCTATTTTATGAATATACTTGGGGTGAAACTGAAGTATTAAAAATGATATTTCACTATCTGATGAAAATCTTGTTAAAGATGAAACTAGAAAGTCTAATTATGGGACAAAGATTGATTGTCGATAACACTCTTCAGGTGTAATTCCAGGATGGTTTCTGCATGGAACATCGTCTAGGTATTTCTATTCCTACTGTTAATTTTTCAGCCATCTTTACCGAAAGTTAATAAATTTCTTTAAAATTTTCTTCGGATTTTTCCCTATGACGTGCGAATATTTAAAGTAAGTCTTCAATATCTTGGAAAGTCGCTAATAAATCTACATCAATACAATCTACGTCCAGTAATTCTTACGGTATTGGTTCGACAATAACGGAATATTTTGATGTTTTTATGTTTAAACAAATAATAAACATTGGAGTACTGCATGATGTTAGCAAACGATGCGTTTCGTGATGTATTGATCCTGTCCAATTCGTAGTCATTTCTTCTCGTTGATTAAAAATGAGTTGAAAGTTATTTGACAAAAACTTTTATATTTTCAATTCCATCTAGTTTCTGAAAGTAAATGAATTGTTGGCATCGTGGCTAACCGTTTTGGACTTTCCCAATAAAAGAGTTACTACAGATTGAATCATTCTGATTGTTTGCCAAACTTCTGGTAGAATGTTTAAGTCATTTACAACCATTTTTAACCTGTGAGAAGCACAATGTACGTAAGTGGCGTTTGGATATTTATTCTTTATTCGGGCCAAAATAGCAGCCTCCTTTCGTTCCATGCTAGCACAATTGTCATATCCCTGTCCAATTAATTTGTTCTTATTCAAAGCGTATTCCGTATATTTATTGAAAGCAGCAGAACTAGTACTTTTCCCATACATCTCACACAGTTTTGCAAATCCTAAGAAATCATCTCTTATATTTTTGTTGTCGTGAACAAATCTAATACCAATTGAAAGCTACTCTATTCTAACAGTATGTGCACTTTCGTCAGCTAATTGTAAGATGACTCACAAGGTATTGCAGGAGCAATAGTGCAGTTGTAGTTTAGTAACAAAGTCTATTGTTACTAAAGCGGTAATCCACAATAAAATTCCCTGCCAGAGTTAACTGTGCAAAATTCGCACTTTTCATCACTTTTGCCATTACAACTTGTGGAATTTTTGACACATTCCAATGGGGAACAAGTGCCGCGTTTGCACCCCTTTACGGACGCCCATGGTCTCGCCTTGATCTCCTCGTAGTATTCCGCGGTTTTTGTAGATGCCGTTTCCATTCCTCCTTCTTAATCTTCATCTCTTTTTTAATGCCCTCATTCCACCATTTCGTTTTGTTCTTCTTTCTCGTCTACCATTCAAATTCTACATGTCTATCTGGTGATGGGTAATATGATATTCTTAAAAGCACTGTTTTTTTTTGCTTCGATAGGAAGTACGGGGTCGTTTTCCCGACAAGGGATGAGTGGTGCGCAAACCCGAGATGGTTACGGGATGGATCGCAAAAGTGGTACACAGATGGGTCCAAAACGCTCCACGGAGTGGGGGCAGGAATAGTGGGGCCTAGAACAGACAGATCAATAACTTTGAACAAGGACACCTCAATCTTCCAAGCGGAACTATACGCAATCTTGGAAACTGTAGGAATCCTATCCGAAACGGGACACAGGGGAATACGAATTAAAATATTCTCGGATAGTCAATCAGTCCTTAAGGCCCCGAGCAGTTGTACAATCACGTCCAAATTATTATTGGAATGCCGCAACATGCTTAATGGCCTGGCCACTCAGAACCAGATCACCCTGGTCTGGGTGCCAGGACATGAGGGGCACGGGGGAAATGAGACGGCAGACATCTGCGCAAGAAAAGGGGCTAGCTTTACTGGACTTACCCCACCTTTTGGGTTTAATAAAGGTCTCCTTAAATGTGAGATAAAGAAATGGACAGCGTCCATTACAATGAAACACTGGAATGAGACCAGCGGGCTGGAACATTTCTGAGCTTCGACGCTAGGAGGGCGGACCTCGCCCTAAAACTGGACAGGGGAAGCTTAAAAACACTGACAGGGGCACTCACAGGCCACTATACCTGTAACAAGCACCTTCACAAAATGGGCTTATCCAACACGGACATTTGCAGATTCTGCGGTGAAGAAGAGGAGTCAATGGAACACTTGATAACTAACTGTGGGGCACTAGGCCAAGGAGATAGAGACTACTACATGCATATACGCAGAGTGAGGAGGACCTATTTACACTCCCATTGAAGAAGCTGATCCTGTTCCTAAGCGTATTAAATAAATAAATAAAACAAACAAGAGGAAGCACAATAGATGAACGTGGTCGCAGTGCAAAGGGCCATTTTGGGCCAGACCCCACCTCATTACAATACAATACAATACTGTTTTTTTTTTTGTACAAGCCTCTTTGTACATGTACAAAGATCGGAAAAAATCTTTGTGCGAGAGATTTTTAGTTTGTACAACATAATAATGGTAACTGAACTACCCAAAAAGAATCTTTGAACAATGTACAAACACGCTAAAGAAATCTTTGTGCGGAGTCAAAAATCTCGTACGAAAAAAAAACAGCCCTTCAAAGTCTTTCATGATCTTTCTAGACTCCGATTTAGTGAGATATTACTTTCCTGTATGTTACCTTCAAATTGTCTACGAAACTTTGTGGCTATTTGTTTTTCGGATAGTTTGTACGATTTAATTCTTTTCCGTAGTAACGGTTCGTGTTTTCTTAAATCCGTTCTTGTGCTTTTTTGCCTTATTTCTGTTTCGGCTGTTTCAGGACCCCATTTGACTCTTACGTCCCTCATTAGGTATCCTTACCCGTACTCTCAAACCGACGTTTTTTCTGATTTGAACTGCTCGCTTATATTTATAGATTTGAAGGATTCCAATTAAAAGGGTGCTTAACGAGGTATTCCAAATAATCTGGTCGGGAGACTGGAATCTATATTGTAATTACTTTAGTAAAAGGATAAGTAAAAAGAACCATACCTACCAATTATTCCATTAAATTTCTAAATACATACGTACGTATTTTCGGGATTAAGATCCTTGCGCACCCTCCTCTCATCTAATAGCTTTCAAGTTTGTTCGAAACCCCACGGGCCCAATTCATTATAGAAGGCGTAATTAGTTTACCGTGTTAGTAGTGCGTATGCGTTCGTTAGGAAGCCGGCGCGCCCCGTCGGGTTCAAAGGAAGTGTCACTTTATAATAGCGAATTATTAACTACATATAATGAATGTCTATTACGAGGTACTCCAAACTTAATCTAAAGCGCTAGACAATAGGGGGAATATAAATTATCTGTGGAGTAAACTAAAGATGTTCCCGCGGGAACTTCCACTTACGTAACGTACATACGCTTCAAACTATTATTTAGTTCGGGAAATGCACGAGCAGTTCACTTCTTCATCGACTGTGAGTGTTTCGGAGCAATTACTTTTTTTAGAAAAATTTAAATAAACCCCTGCCCGTTCGATTTTCATCAAACATAAATTTTCTCTTTATTGCGTCCTGATCCGACTAATGGATTTGCCATAACCTAAATTACCTTAAATTACCTACAATTTCAAGCATTTAAAATTAATAAATCAGTACATGCACAACATTATTATTAAATCCGAAGGCTGATATATTGTTAAACAGAAATTACTCTAATTAGCGATAGCTATCGGATATTATCGTGATAAATACGCACGTGCTCATGCATAAAAGTGTCATTTGACGGTGTCCCCCAACAAATTACTGCATCGGATGTGGAGCAGTGTAACGTTATCAAACTATATTGTTATTTTGCTCTTCATTATTTCTTATTATAACTGCTTTTAATTTGCCGGGAGTGCACCATACATCTGCGGTGGGTAAATGAATGCAATTACTATATTAAACTTTCAGGAAATACCGTTCCTAATAGCGGCAATAAAACAGAAGTGCATGGCACTAGATTAATTCCGCCAGAAGCAACATTAGTGTTATTATTCCCGGTAACCTGGGCTAAAAGCGGATCGAAATGGGAAAATCGGGGTGATAGAATGACCGAAATTGGTTGTTGCTGGTGAATCGTAAAGGGGAAAATCTGTATATATAAAAATGGATCGTGGTTTCTTCGGATGCTTAAAACTTGAAAACGACTAGACTAAATTGGATACTTCCTTCTGCGGGTTTGTTTGCAATTGCTTATTTGTTTAGGAAAAAGAAAAGTCGAAGATAATGTTGGGTAAAACGAAGTTTTCCGGGTCACCTAGTTGTTTATAGTTACCACATTACAGTGGAAAATATTAATTTATGAAAATCTGGATGACTCTTTATAAAACCACCTAATGTCTAACAAAGAAAATAATAGAAATGAAAAGTAACAGTAGAAGGAGACAGGGAATACGAAGAAAAAAATGGAGAGAAGACCATAGACGGAATGAGAAAAATCTATTATAGACCGGACATTACGGAAAGAATGGATTAAATCGTCGCAAGATTCAGAGGTAATCTGACGCTGAGAGGCGTAAGAATTTACGAAAAGAAGAAGAAGAAGGAGGAGAAAAACATCAAATTAATAATAACCCATTGCCCGTGCATTGATCTGATTTACCGCCTACCGATTTCTTTCTGTTCCCGAATATCAAACAAAAAATGCGTGGATAGCGATTTTCAGTATCCCAAGGAGCTATCGGAATCTTCAAAAACCAGGTTTTTAAGATACCAACTTCAGAGTGGAAAAGTGTTTTGGGAATTGATTTGAACGAATGCAAAAGTGAATAAATCTTAAAGGCAATAAAATTGTTTGGTTCCAAACGAACATTTCTTTCCCAGCTTTTTGTAACAACTCAATAGTTGCTCCTCGTAACACGCCCGGATAATTGGAAGTATTGCATGCGGAAAGACACGAGTGCGTCGTGAGGTAAAGCGGGGATAAAGTCATAGTATCGTCAAAGAATTATGAAATGCTGGGTCCAATATGGACACGATGCAGATCAGATTTGTCATTTATCACTGACACTTGACAATGGCCGACAATTATGGATTTCCCAGTACAGTACTTAATACTGATCAAGAAAAACATATACAACAGGAAGCGGAAGATAATAGCCAATTATCAAATGATGCACACCAAATGGAAGACAGTAGATAAGGGATGGCACAAAACTAATGTCAAAATGTGAATGTGCCTTAACTTTTGCAAATGGCGTCAAATGTTATTGCGCTTTGACATCTATGTATGTTCTAGACAGATAGAGAATTAGTTGAGAACAAGGAATGGAGCGGTACACACCTGAAGAACGTGGAATTATTGTTACTGCTTATTTGACCAATTTCCGGTCTGTCGTTTTAACGCAGCGTGAATTTCGAGACGACGATGCACACAATTAGGCATCAGCAAAGACTTGAAGATGTTCCCGTGCAAAGTGCAAACCGTTCACGAATCAAACGGGGTTAACTTACTCCCATGCTCTGTTAAACTTGGTGCAAAAAGAGGGTGATTTCGTATCCAAAATCATAATGAGCGTCAAAGACCAGTTCCACTTAAGTGGTTATGTTAACAAACAAAATTTGCGTTTCTGGAGTACAGAGAATCCACATGAAATGCAATAAGAGCAGAAATAAACGAATTTTGTAACTTTGTACATTTTTACAATACTCGTTTATTTCTATTCATAGTGAAATACCACAAAGTAACGGCCGAAATTATTAATTTTTACAAGAAGAGTCATTGCATCCCCTCAAAGTGACTGCTTGGTGTGACATTTGCAGTGAAAAAGTGATTGGTCCGTATTTTTTGAAGACGCCGATGGATCCACCCTAACCGTAACTGGTGAGCGTTACAGGCTGACGATTTTTTTCCGCAAGTTGCTGAATTGGGTCTCGATCATTGTTGGTTCCAGCAGGACGGAGCGACCGCTCACACAGCTCGGGCAACGATGGAGATTTTGAGACACCAATTTCCGGGGCGGGTGATCTCCCGTTTTCGAGATTTGAACTAGCCGCCTAGATCGCCAGATCTGTCTTCTTCCTTTGGGGCTTTTTGAAGTCTCGCGTTTACCACAACAAACCACAAACCTTGCAAGTCTTGCAAGCTAACATTGAAGAAGAAATCGCCAATTTGAAGCCAGATGTATTGCGAGCAACAATCCAAAATGCCGTAAAACGAGCACAAATATACATCAACATCACTTAACTTAAGCTCATCAATTTTACATCTTCGAATAAACGGTTCGTGAAAACAGAGCTCATTTTTCTCATTTCTAACAAAATGGTAGCCAATTCACATTATAACATCACTTTTACGCCACCTGTTATAATTACAGGAAAATTAAATCCTTCCGGATGTTATCTTAAATGGAAGTTATTCCTGTTAACAAACGTTTCGCCGTACTTTCCAACACATTTCTCCCGATCAATATTTAGACAATACGACAGAAGCCAATATAAAATCCTGTCATCGACAACTACGCTTCTTCGCCAACGAAAAATCTCCCCGCCTTGCCCGAAATCACGAAACAGTTTTGATAATGCCGACGTTAAACTAACTTTCGAGAAGGCCCGTCCACCCGTTAATATCGCGAAAATTCCGCCGTCTCTCTCGACAACTATATCGTATTTAACTGAAATATCTGTCACTTTAAATTCGGCAAAACGGGACAGAAACAAAATAAACCGAAGCCCGTATTTCGTACGATTCGCGTTCCCGTAATCGGCGTTCAACGAAAATCCTGGTGCTTTACGATGTTTTGAGATCTCACATATGGTAGGGCATTAATAATAACTTCCTGCCAACGGCCCGTAACGTGAGGCTGGCCTGAACGAAAGGATTTCGTTTATTGGAACATCGTACGATTTGTGTATTCGGTAATGGTCCTGTTTATAATTTGTCGATCGATCTTCGCAGATTGAAACCAATCATTTTATTGGATGCGGGCGATACGATTTAATAGCTGCCCCGTTTTAATAAAGTGCGTTAGAATAAAAGGATGTATAAAAGTGAAATATTAAAGATAAATGTTCTGGGCGAAACATAGCCGAAAAGTACCGATAATAATATGATTATTATCAACTTGTACTACTACTAGTAATAGTGGTAGTAGTAGCAGCAATTTGAGCGAAATTGTCTTTAAGGAAAATGTAAACTTGTTGACTGTTCTGATTTCCTTAGAACTTGACTCGATTAATGTTCGACGACTTAAAGAAAGCTACCTATATGTATGCAAGTGCCACAGAAACTAACTCGACTTAAAAGATTCGAGTTATAGAGTTTAAATTTAAAATAAAATTCCATACGGTCGTTTCACATGAAAAGTTGAGTTAAGGATAAATTCAAACTATGGTAGTGTCGACTTTTTAGAAAAAGAAATCCCTGGGTTTTTTTTTTTCAAGAAACTTCTAAGTCAACACTACCATAGCTCCAATTTGTCCTTAACTCAAACTTTTCAGTTAGTTGAAACGGTCGCTGTTGTATACGTTAGCCTCCTCAGAATGTGTATACCAAGCTGACGATAATCTGGACACCAATTTGTTAGTATGTTCTGGCCATGTTTTTAATATGCTTACCTCAGCTTCTGGGTAGTTATTTGTACGTTGTACGTTTTGGTTCTGTTTACTTTTAATATGTTTGCGGCCAACCATTTGGAAGCCTCATTTACAACTCTTCCTCTTTAAAATTCTCAGCCTTACACCTTGCGCTAGATAGGTACTGGATTAAGGCATTAAGTTGAGTTCCAAATTTTTAAGTTTTAAAAATTTGCTGGCTCCATAATCAGGAATGTATCATAGATAGAGTTGCTCAATTTGCGCTAACACTACTACAACTATCTTAAACGACTATACTAGGATAGCAACATTGCGCTATACGAATACATAATACATAATAGTTTGATGAAGCCATTTTTGTGTACTACTGGCGCAAATTGAGCCACTTTCATCATCGACGTATAAACATATTTCCGCGTTAATTACCAATACCAAAAAATAAAAGAAATCTTCAATAGTTTTTTTACCTTTAAGAAAGGAAAGTCTCACCGCCGAGTTGCATCGTGTGGAATTGAATACATACCTTATAAAATATGCCCATTTTCTTATATTTTCCGGCGATCTTGTACCAATTCTATTAAAGGACGCAAGTGTATGGATAAGTTGGAAATTTTGTTAACGTTTCCAAGCGACTTTTTGCTAACAAATGGGGTGTTAATTTCGGGAGACGGAACCCTTGGAGCTTGCTGACACCTGAACACTAGGCTGGAGTGAAAGTGGCAAACTTTTTTTTTAATCTCTTATATTGTTAATTGCCCAGATACTGAACGGCATCCACTTGTTCCAGTTCGACTCCTTCTATATGTATGTGCATTTCCTCTTTATCTCTTGCTACCATCATTACTTTTATTTTGGATTTGTTTAGTTTCATGCCTTTCTCTTTCATTATCTTGTTCCAAATTTTGATGTTGTCTTGTAGGTTCTTAACAGTACTTGCAGCAAACATTATATCATCTGCAAAGGCACAGTCTGAAATTTCGACTGGTTGTAAGTTCCTATATCCTATGTATAGTGGTTTGATACTTTTGTTACTCTCTCTGATTATCTCATCCATATATATAAGGAACAACAGCGGGCTAAGGCCCCCTCCTTGTCGTACGCCCCCGTTGGTCCTAAACATTTCTGATTTCATGTTGTCCCTGATTATATAGTTGTTGATTTCTTCATACATGCATTTAATTACATTAATCATCTTGTGGTTAACTTTTTTCTTCTTTAAGGCGTTCCAGATTTCTTTTCTTGGTATTCTGTCAAAAGCCTTTTCCATGTCCATAAACGCAAAGTATGTCTTATTATTGTACGTCAGAGTTCTGTTTATAATTTCCTTAATTGTAAAGATGTGATCCTGAGTGCTTCTTCCTTTTCTAAATCCGCTTTGTGAATTGGTCAATGTTGCTTCTGTTATTATTCTAAGTTTTCTTTCTATTATCCAGTATCCAGTTATCAGTATCTGGGCATTACAATAGAAGAAAATGGTAATAATGACGTGGAGATAAACAACAGAATACAAAAAGCGAATAACGTATACTATGCAATGAGCAAAGGATTTATAAGTAAAAAGAAGTATCCAAAGAAACCAAAATGACGGCATTTAAAACAATTATTAGACCGATACTCACATATGGCTGCGAATCCTGGGTACTCAACCAACGTCAAAGAAACAAGCTCCAGGCGGTCGAGATGAGGTACCTAAGAAGAGTGAAAGGAGTTACAAGGTTACATAAACTGAGAAACGACACAATTAGGGAAAATTTACAAACACAATCACTACAAGATTTTATTGAACAACGACAGTTGAGTTGGTGGGGTCATTTACAAAGAATGAGTGATGAAATACCGGTAAAAAGAGTATGGGGAGCGAGAACCACGGGAAAGAGAAGCAGAGGAAGACCAAAAGAAACATGGGATAACGCGGTGGGAAAGATTATCCAAAAGAAAGGAAAAACATGGACAGAGGCAAAACAGCTAGCACAAGACAAGAAGAAATGGTCTGCATTTGTTTATGGCAATACGTAATAAAATGTATTACTGACACTTGTGGGCATCAGATTCACAGGAAAATTTGTGTGCAAAACACAATCCTATGGCTTAAAAAAGAAGAACAGGAAATTAGGCGTACGAAAGAATATTAATTTATACGCCAAAGTGAGAGTTTATAGTAGTGGATGATGATGTAAATATGTCCAAAACATTCTGAAATTATCGTCAATCGATTAGCGTCTTCACTTCAATGACACCCACGACAATAAACACCCATTTCTCATCCCACGCATTACCAAAAGACCGTAGGAAATTCTCCTGGATAAGGTCGATGACCACGGTCAATGACTTTATGAGCCACGATCGTCCTCCTTAATGATTACATTATTCACCCCGCAAATTTTAATTACACGCTTTTACAGAATAATCTGCAAAAAAATCTAATTCAGCAGATTGCCTATAATTTCCGCCAACCCCTATACTAATATAAGTACAATACTTCTTAATTAATCCGTAGCCGTTCTATTTTTAGTATCGTACCACCCCGCCTCGTTAAATCCATTAATTTAACCCGGTAACTTCCATTGTACCCTATCGCTCCACTGACATTTACGAAACGTAAATACCGGTACACTTGCTAAATGCTATGTATAGAGGTTAAATACTTTATAAGGGATGGATTTAATATGCTATTCACATGCAATTCGGTCCGGCCCATACTTCGTATCCTATATAGATAGGAAGGAATTTAAAAAATACGTTGGCGTGCATGTCTCACACGCATTTTTCACAAATCGTTTTCTTTGTTTCTGTAGGTACTTCTATCTGAGTTCGTCCTGTCTTCGACGAGTTACAGAAAGTTGTAGAAATAAATAGCTGATACGGGTCGGCACCCGATTATTTTACGGATGCGGGGAAATCAAAATTAGAATGGGCGCGACAAGAATATTTTGTACTTTTCTATTAATATCGGAAATGCTGCAGTACGATTATGAAACTGCAACTGTTAACAGTTTTCTACTTTTAAGCGTCATTAGGCTTATCTTAATGCCGTCTACGTGGATAATTGGAATGGAAATTTATTATTGCGCATTTCGAACAGTGCAAATCCTCAAATTCAATTAGAATTGAAAATTTTACAGCAATATTAATCTGAGGGTGTTCGATAATACGTTTCTCGTCTGTTCCCGTTTCATTCGAAAGAACACGGAATCGCTCTTGAACGGGGAAAGCTTTTCCAATTTCCTTTATGAATAAAATCTAAAACGCAAAGGTCAATTCCATTGATAGAACGAACGAAGACGAATAAGATACAAGATCATTCCATGCATTTATTATAAAATTTGAAATTGGGAAAATCCATTCGATTACGCGCTCTGCAGTTCCACTTACGTGCTTAAATCCAAAGATATGTTTCCCGCTGCCGTTATTTACTCTCGACGTGTAACATTCCGTCGTAAAGTTAGGCCACTTCTTGAAAGTACGACCGGGATATGAGCGAGCTTTATGCAAGGCCGATTTATGTCCAAAAACAAGGAACACACAGGATCCGGCACCGGCAACCTTTTGGATTGCATCCAAGTGCGAGCGCATCGTTCAAAGAATTTCAAAATTTATTGCTGACCTTTCTAGCACTAGTTATTGATTCCCATCGTGATTTTGTTCAGGGTCTTTATAAAAACTGAACTTAGAATTACGGAAATTCTTAAGTGCTGTACACGAGATATTAAAATTGGAACTGATAAATCTTCTGTGCATGTGTGATTGATATCTATTTCAAGTTTTGCATTTCTTGGTACGAGGGGTGTCTTTTACGTTTTTACAGACGGACACTTATTGTAAGTGGTGGCATTGAGATATGTCATTACACATTACTGTTTACGTAAAATTTGACATTCGTTATTGTAAATACAGCGGGAGACTGAATCCCACACGCTTACAGATCAATTTAGGTGTAGAATTGATGCCAATATTTCCATGTGTGTCATTTATATAATTCAAATTTAGCGCCTTTTTTATTATTTGCAGTCGAATGGGGAATTGAGTGTTTAGAGGTTGGTAGAGTAGGCATTGGTGAATAAACGGTTATTATTTTTGTTATTTGCTATTACAGAGTAAGTAATCGGGATTGTGCACCACGTGACCTAAAATTTTTAATTCAAAGCAGCGAGATATTGGTATTAGTAGAATTTGACAAGTATACATAACCTATACAAGATTGAGATATCAACTGAATTGTTAGTTTCTACATAGCTTCGAAAATTGATTATAATAATGAGGGCGTATTATTGGCTGTGAGTGGTAAACGACATCGAATAATAAAATTGACAAAACAGGATGGGCAACCTTAAGAAACAAAAATGATCATACCTAGGGTTTGTAGTAATGCCACTCTAGGACACTTTCGGTTGCTCTCTTTATATTAACATGTGATACTACCTTATTGTGAAGTACATTTTAAGCGATATCAGACAGATATAAAATCCAAAATGGCCGCCGTAAGTCATACAAAAGTTGGGGTTCATAACTAAGAATCAAAATAAGCTAGAAAGTTGCTTTTGGCAACCCAAGAATTCTCGCCTGAGTGTCCTCATAATGTACAAGTTACAGGAGTGTTGGACATAGGACTAACATACTCTTGGCCAAAAATGAAATCTACATATTTCATTTCTTTTTCAAAAAATAAAAAAATAAATAATAATAAATAATCAAAAAACAAGAGAGGATAAAATGGAAAAGATATCTGTAATTAGTATAAAATTAAGCAAAACTTAATTTAAACTCTCTAATAACTGGGATGATAACATCGCTATTGTAATTTGGTTTTAAAAATCCGGTCATATATATAATCTTATAATTTTCATTTTCGAAAAAACATAATTAAAAATTCGTTTAGAACAGTGTTTTTCAACGGGGATGATATCGCCACTATGTGGGCGTTTTTCCACGTTAGGGGGCGATTGGTAACAGTATATTTTGGGGAGCAAAAATCAATTTTCTGGGCGATACAATAAAACGCTATATTAAGAATAATTAGATATTTTTCGTTATATCGTACAATAATTAAACAAATAACATAATACTAGTCACTAATCTATCAAATGCAATACGAATTTGGTGATTTTTTCGAAGTGAAGGGTAACGGTTTGATTGAAAGGGGCGATGATTTGTTAGAGTTTAAGAAGCACTTCTTTAGAGGCTCGAAGAACAGTTCGTGTTGAATGATATACATACAACAATTTGTTTGCCAGAAGACATCGACGAAGTCAGGGAAATCAACCGAAACCGTCAAAAAGTCGTTCAGCATCATGACAATGTCAGCTCTCAACACAGCACGCCAGACAATTGATTATTTGGAATAGCAAAATATCAAATTAATATCTGATTTTCCGTATTCACTTGATTTATCGCCTAACGATTTCCTTCTGTTCCCGAATATCAAACAAAGAAAGCGCGGACAATAGCGATTTTCAGCACCTCAAGAAGCCGTCGAAGCCATCAAAAAACCGTGATCGATAACACTTTTTTATATTATAAAATGAAAAGAAATTATTATTATTATTATTATTATTATTATCAACTCTTAAGTGTAAGCTACATTTGCTTTTGTAGAATTAAGGAAATCTCCACAGCACGTCCATAAAATATAGAAACGACAGCTGAAATAATTGATAAACTAAAATTACTCCTGAGAGTCAATTAAAGTATCAATTAGGGTTTATGAAGCCATCCTCGAAATCGCAAAATTTCGTGTTTAAATGAAACCTTCGTTTTAAAGAATTTTCATCTACTCGTAAAATCCACACATACACCTAGTATTAATTATACAATCGTTTCACACCAGCCATCGATGATACTATCAACAAGTATTTTGAAACGACGCATCGGGCGTTCATAGAAATTTCATTATTCGCTATCTATTCGCCTAGCTTGATTACAAATCAATCATCCGGTAATACGTTTTCTATACATCAATGTGATCGCTTTCCACGTTATCGCTTTCCAGTTTTTTCCACGCCGAACCAATTCAAATGGAAAGTATTTATGTGGTAATGAAAGATCCATCGGATTTAATTGTTGTGGTGTTTGATTTACTTAAATCATAAAAGATTTGTCGAAGTTATTATGATAATATGATTATTATTGTCTATTTGTATTATTATTCGATTACACTGATAAAGAATGTGTTTGTTTCTTGAACGCTGAGTACTGTTTCTTATATGATTTTGAATGCGTCGTCAGAATTCGTCCATCAGACGTTTTCCATTGTTGCGGGTTAACCTGTACCTGTACCTTCTCGATCATTTACGGATAGTTCAATATGAAAAACATGCCTGCCACCTTTGCGGAAATTTGAAAGTCATTACCTTTGTACTCCCCCCCTCCCTCAGGGGCTCACTGTTAACAAGTTTAACAAGCGAGTTCGGGAATTTAGCGCTCCCGAGGTACCCGAGCTAAAACCCAAACTAAGGTGTAAGGTAACGTGCCGTTGCGTGGCCGCAGGGGTGTGCGGTATTTAACGTTCCCGTGGGAGCACCAGGCGAAACGCCCTTGTAATTAGCCTTACTCGATCAAGCGGGGCTCTGATCGGGCGGACAGATGCTTCCCTAGCTACTCCTCGTATAGCTTCGCTATCCAGAATTTCCAAGGCTAAAGTGCAAAAGCTGGTGAAACAGGGCCAAGATTTCATACAGGCTAAAAGAGCCAAGACCAACTTCACCAGGCATGTACAAAGGGCCATGTTAGTCTAGATAAGGAAGTTAGGCCTCAACGAGGCTACTAAACGTAAAGAAAGGACGGAAGTCCAAAATGGCGAGGTCGGAGGGCAGTAGTCCCGCAGGTCTTCCGAAAAGCAAGGGGCCAGAAGGTTTTACCTTCAAAGAGGTTACTTTGGAGAGGATCGCGGTAGTATGCAACGACTATCCAGCCACCCAGATGGAGCTAGCAAAGCTTGAGGCTGACCAGGACTCTATTATGGAGGCATTACGGAGCAAGCGCTTCAAGTACGCTTTAAAAATACACGTATATGCGGAAGAACCGCTGGAGAACGTACTCTAAGGAGGCACGAGGACTACAATAGACCTGGAAAGGTCGCAGTGGAACAGGCATCAATGCCACCTCAAGTAACCTAACATCTAACATCTAACCCTTGTGCCCGGTCTTCAAATAGGATATACCAAATTTTGCTGAGGCCTGTTACCATCTAATGTTTTGGGCCATTATTGTTTGAGCCCTCTCCTTTACGATGATGCAATTTGCGCTTTAGTTGGAATGCATCCTTTTCAATCAGAGTCTTGCTAGCAGCTGTAGATATTTTGTACTTGTCGCAAGTAGAGCAGGGATCCACTCTTGGGTCTCCGAAGGCTAAAGTGAATTCTTTGTTAAAAATTTCATGAAACCACTGCCGAGACACTAGGGGTTTTGTTGTATGAAACTGATGTTTTTCAAGAAAGGCATTATATAGTTTGAGTACATTCAAATCTTCAGAAAGGTATCTACGGTTTCGAGTTTGTTCTCGACCATAACGACTTGCTCTCCTAGGTACTGACTCAATGAAATCAACAATTTCTTGTTTCCAAAGTATTTTGTTTCTGGCAGGGCGTTTGCCACCTGGTTTGTCTTTGACAGATATGCCAAAGGACAGCATTCGCGAAGTATCTCCAATCTTCTTTGTGTAATCCCAGAAGTTAAACACAATGTACATTTACATACCTGAGCTTCAGATTCTCCAGAAAGTGGTAGAAAATATTTAAATGAGTGTTGTCATCGGCTTTGGTTGGGATTATCGTAATTTCCATGTCTTCTACGTTTCATTAAATTTGGTTGAATAAGGGAACGTAAAAAGTTCTGCTGCCCGTTATAATCTGCCAGTTTCGAAAACTGCTCAAACAATTTTTCCCTCGTGGCAGTTGTGATTACTCTACAAGCATAGTGACTGCTGCACTTTACCTAAAAGAATATTTTGCTAGAATACAATAGTATGTAGTACGTCATACATATTTTACTAGTTTGCTTTTTATTTGTAAAGTTTGCCTTTTTATCTATTTACTTATTTTATTTAACACGTACTTTGCTATTCAAAAGCATACTTTTTAACACCTGTCACTCATAGGATAACTCCGTTCCATGCATTCCTTTTTGTGTTTGTCTAAAAATAACAATTGCTTGTCCTACACAATTTTATCTTTTTAAGTATTTATTCTTTGTTTTTGTTTATAGATCATCTGTAGTAACCAGACATTTTTCTGTTGTTATTGTCAGAGACTCTTTACTTTTATTGCAATGCTGTATTTCACCAATAACGCGATTGGTGATCTATCAAGAGCAAGAACCGCGTCATCAGAGTTGAGTTCTTATTAAACCAATTAGTGGTCCCTTCCCAATTTAATTTAGATTTCCCAGAAAGCCTTTCTCCGCTCCAACCACAAAATCTCGCCGGTATAAAACAGTGTCACCTGGAACCGCTTCGTGGAAATCAGAGGGCGAACAACGCAACCTTCCATTCATTCACGTCAGTCTGATGAAAGCTAACGAATGATTATGACTTCG
This sequence comes from Chrysina gloriosa, assembly GCA_038088585.1. Classification (NCBI taxonomy): domain Eukaryota; kingdom Metazoa; phylum Arthropoda; class Insecta; order Coleoptera; family Scarabaeidae; genus Chrysina; species Chrysina gloriosa. The sequence goes on along the minus strand of CM076091.1, from coordinate 62,667,160 downwards.
GACTTTGTCTTGCAGCACGTAATTATCGTAATTCGCCGCGAGCGCTAATGCCATTAAAAGAATACCAGGAAGCAACAGCTCGCGCGCCAGACAATTAGGTAAATTGTTGCGGCGCACCCTTTACCGCACGCGCCCCGAAAATACTGCGTCAACTTCGACGCGGCGCGGAAATCAGGTTAGAGAAAAAATTATTACGCGACACGTACGGACGGCGTAATTCCGTTTTCGGTTCGGGGTGCTAGAGGGAAGAAAACAATGCTAATTTAGAGGATGTTCCCAGTAAGTTAGAACAACTACTAACCAACTCGACTAGAATATTGTTCAAATCCCCCAAAAGGAGTATTTCATGGAACACTGGGCTACACAAATACAACTAATTACTTTAATCGCGTCGAATTTAATAGAATTCCCGCCACATGTTTCGGCAATTAACTTCATCATCATCATCATCATCAGGGAACCGTATGCCGTACACGCAAATTCTCCCGACTAAATTGCTTCTAAAACATGGTCATATTGGTACAGATTTTTTTCATCCCACGTACAAATTTCGCCCCCGAAATTAAATTAACGATGCACGTTCCATATTTATATGCCGAACGACGCCCACCGGCCAAACTTTACATCGCCATAAACATTTGACGTTTCAGATTGCGAAGTAATTCACTTACAATTTCACCTTTTCCGGCTCCCGCTGCTCGACTCAAAGCTAAAAGCTCGGCGCATCCCTTTACGCCCGAATTCAAATTATTCACGATTGATTTTGTTAATTAATAATGGTATGCGCCGTCTCTAGACGTCGGATGTTGAACCTTTAAGGAAGAGCTTTAAAGATGACGGTGGATTAAGCTCGCTGCGAAGGAAAAGCGCCCTCAATCGCATCGTCTGAACACTACTATTATGTGTATATATGCACAAATAGGCACTTTATAACTTGTATTATATCTCCGACAGGACTTAACCGAGGATTAATTGAATTGTAAGAAAGTTGAGGAACGTGAGGGGCAAATATGTTTAAGAGAACGTCGGAAGATCGGTTAACGTGTTGAAAGCTGAAGTTATCGCGCGCTAAGTGTCCAGTAAGGCGATTTCGGAAGTTTGTACTCGTACTTACGAGACAAGTTGCATAACTTTCATAAGTTCTGGTCTTCAATCCCATGATGGATGTGTCCTGGTGAAATCGCTTACCGCCTACCGTCAGATTTAGATGTGAATGAAGAAAATGTATCTTCCAGCGACATATTGCAACTAAGAGCTTTATAGTTCTTAAGTAATTCTTACCTACTTAATCCCGTGCCTATCTACTTTTCGGTATAAGGTTTGGGTGGAGTTAGTTTCCTATTTTGTGTATAATCCTCTCTACCGTTTTCCGTCTCTTCCCTGATGTCCTCATTCCATTTTCTTCTTGGTCTTTCTTTTTCGTTTTTTCCTCTTACTCGTGTCTCATACACTTTCTTTCACAATCTATCATCACTAGGAACCGAATTATATGAATTATCGTTGTAATTGTATTATTGATATACATCTATTTTATTAACTCTATTGTTCTTTTATCTGCATTTTTTTTTCTAGTGCTTTCCGTATGTTTTCCCTTCTGACCCAATCGATATCTCTTCCAACTAATTTTCTTCGCTTTTGCCATGCGTTTTATTTCTGTGGTCCACCACCCTGTTCTTTTTACATGCTTGTTTGTTTTTTTCTTATAACTCCACAGCTCTCTTTTGCTGCGTCCAATAGGCTATTTTTCAAAATATTCCACATTCCTTCAATCCCGTTTCCATCGAATCTTTTAGCTAATCTTTGTTGATATTTATCTTGATATTTTCTTTCTTTCAATTTGTAACTATTAATTTTGTCTTGTATCCTCACTCTTCTTTTTCTCCCCTTTTCTCTTTTCCTTTCATATCCATTTTTACCAAATACTGATCATTTCCTATCTCTGCACTGCGTGTTACTTTAATATCTTGTATCATTTCCTCTTTGTGTTTGCTTACTAAGAAATAATCTATAAAAATTGATTTTCTCTTCTGCTTTCGTTAAATCGTGTAAACTTGTGAATGTCTTTGTGTTTGAACTTGGAGCTTTCTATTACAAGACTGTTTTCTACACAAATTTCTATTATTCTGTCTCCATTGTTATTTTTCATTTTTCTTCTCCCTCTCTGCCGAGAATATCTTCGACTCGTTCATTTTGATTAGCCACTGTGCCGTTGAGGTCTCCCATAACTATAATATTTTCTCCTCCTCCGTCTATTGATTTTTGAGTCTTTCAAAAAATTCGTCTTTTTGTAAGCGCCCTCATTTACCTCGTATGTTATTATTAGTGTCCATATCTCCTCTAATAGCCTAATTTCAATCTTCAATAATCTCTCATTTATATATTCTTCATTCTTCATGTCTTTCCATCGATTTGGCGCTATTACTTAATTAATTCTTGCGAGGAAATAAGAAGGGACCTAAAGCAGGAATCTATAATAGACGTTGGAGAGAAAAGAAATCGGATGGTTTGAACACGTATGTAGGACGAGTGAAAGCAGTAGTTAATACCGTATACGAGGCAAAAACATCCAAGAAGAGGAGTAAAGGGAACCCCAGGAAAACATGTACCCAACAAATACAGGAAATAGGAGAAACAGGAGGAAAAACGATCAAAGAAATGAAGGAACTCGCACAGGACTGGATGCTATGGAAGAAATGGAACATATAACTTTAAAACAACTGAACTCTGACTCTCTACCAAGGCAGCAGAAGGTGCTGGAAGGTGACAAAAAAGTAACTCTTCCACAAGGTTTTTATAGTTGTCCGCCTTATTATTTTCTTGATGATTTTTTGGATTATGGGGGCAACGAATATGTCTTCCTTGATTATTGTGTCACTGACCCTTAGAATTTTCTTTTTTAAAAAGCTAAAACCGTCGCCGTTTCTATCGGTCCCTTTAACAATTTCTTTTCATCAATCCGAGGTTAATGTGCAGAGGTCGCAGGTAGAATTTTTGGTGATCAATTATGGCCTAACTGATGACCGATACAAGACGTAACGTGGTAATAATGATTCATACGCCGTTCGTGCCTTAATATCGTACATATTTGCGGTGTATCCACAATGAAGTTTCCAATTGTGTAATGGCACGTTCAACGTACATCTGTTCCCATTCGATATGCGTATAACGCGACTTTTCCAACTTCACGTACCGCACGTAATTCCGTAATTTCGCCCCATCGGGGATGATAACTCACTTCAGCGCGATAAGAGCCTCGAAATTTAAGATCACGTCCCATTATAGCCGTTGTGCGCGAATAAAATTCCTTCCTTTAAATTCGAAACACACAACAACGCATAAAATTTCGTGCATCGCTAAGTCATACTATGTAGTTGGAACTTTATACTACTCCTACACACATCGAGCCGAGTACACGCGGGAAAATTCAACGTTTTCCAACCCCCGGCAGTGGTATAATGAAGACAAACGGACAACAACAACGGAACGTCGGAAAATTAGGTGAATTTATTTCGAGTTCTTAGAGCGAACTGAAGCGCCAGTTAGTTAATTTAGAAGCGGCTTTTCCTTCCACTTGTCTTATTCGTTTAATTTCAATTTCGATGTTAAATCTGTAGCGAAGATTAAGCGAGGATGTCGAGATTCTTGAAATTGGGACGCAACGCTAGGAAGGGTTTCGAAATAATTTTCGCTGAAAGTTTCACCAACAAAAATTTCTGAAAAAGATTAGAACTGCTGCCAAAGATTTAATTGAATCAAAAAGTATGCGCTTACGAGGGTTGTTCTCTTTAGAGTCAGCGGGCCGAAATGATTGAGAGCATTATATTTCCTCGGTGATTATTGGCAAATGCAATTGGGTGGTTGGTTTGTAAACCATTGTACAGCTAGCTTATAGCTGCCCAATTAACGCATCTACTTAATTCTTTTTCGTAGATAGTCATCTAGATTCTATGAATTCACATCTGTATATATAAAAATGGATTGTGGTTTGTTCGGATGCTTAAAACTTGAAAACGGCTGGACCAAATTGGATACTTCCTTCTACGGGTTTGTTCGTAATTGCTACGCGAAGGTTTAAGAAAAAAGGAAAATCGAAAAAATTTTAGGCAAAACGAAGTTTGCCGGGTCATCTAGGTATATGATATACATATAATGTGAATTCATGGAATCTAAATGACTCTCTACGAAACAACTTTTTGGGAACGTTGATTGTCAGTTGAGTTCTAGATTGGCACTTAAACACATTTCTTCCTATTGCAGATATAAGCATATTTCCCGATATTTTCACACCAGTCGTTTTCATTTTTCCTTTAGATAGTTCTTCATGATCGTAGAGTTCGGCCGTATCTTCGTATTCATGCTTTTCGCTACCACTGCACCTTTTTCCTCCTACCAGTTCGATCAAGAACATTATATAAGATACTTTTTGGGAATCTTGATTGTCAGTTGAGTTCTAGATTGGCAATTAGACACGTTTTCTTTTACTGCAGATATCTGCAGTAAGCTTGTTTCCTGATATTTTCATAATTACCATTTTCTTCTTCTCTTTCGATAGTTCTTTGTAATCGTGGTGTTCTGCCATCTCTTCGTATTCCTACTACTTCGCTATCAATTTACCTATTTCCTACTACCACTGTATAAGCTCATTTTTGGAAGCTTGACTGTCAGTTGGGATTTAGACTGGCGAATGCAAATGTCTTAACTTCTTCCACCTTTTCAATCCCTTCATCTTCAATGACGGCATTCACAGTCTCGTCCTCCGTCATGTAAGTCTGGGAATCTTCACGAATAACTTTCCTAGCTAACGAAGATGACATGTTTCTTGATAATTTCATACCTGCCAGTTTCTCGTTGTCTTACCAGGGTTATTTATGATCGTGCTATCGTAATGTCAAGGTACTTGTGTAATAATATTAATATACGTAAGTGCCATTAAATAATCTATTATTAATTACAATTCAATATATCAAAATTCACAGTAAATGTTGGGGTTGTAGGTCATGGACGTTCATGCTCAAATGACATCTTGTTTGATTTTGGGTCCTATTTATATTTTCCGGATACCACGCACGCCACCTTGTAAGCATTGAATTACCCTGCCGGTGTTAGCTTCTTTCTTTAAGTCTCGCCAGAGACGTTTAATTGTAGAAAAAATATAACTAGAAATAAAGTTATGAATGATTATAAAAAGCATCGATTAAAAGATAGAAAGCATTGTAACCATTTAAACGCATACATTCAACACTTTCACGCAACAAGAAGTCCCAACTACGACTGGATATAAGAAATCAAGGACACCGGGACATCAAAAATCTAGACCTGTGTGATAACGTCACGTCAGTGATGAATTGTAGTAAACATCTAGTTACCGGGACAACGGAGAAAAATATAGTAATCTTTGTATAGGGGAAGATGAAGGAATGCTTGGTTAACGACCGATTAACAACAACATGGAAAATCATCGAAATACGATTCTGCTAATTTAAAATTAAATTAAAATAGAAATTTCAATTATATTTGAAACCAAAGGTTTTAAAAACGAATTAAACATCGAATATACAGAGTTTCACCTCGCCAAAGAAAGAATTTAAGAGAGGGAATCCTTAGAAAATAGAGCTTCACCGAAGAAAGAATTAAGAGGGGATCCATACAAAGAAATTCAGTAAACAGAAGAAATTACACAACCACAAACATCACACTTAGAAAAATCCTATCAATTCATGTAAAATATTTCAACAAAATCTTGTAAATATAATTTGTTATAATTCATGGTGGTTATGATATCCTTAATTTAGAGCTAAACCGGTGCAATTTTGTTAATATAATTATCCAAATTCTCAGTAGATTATTCTACCGTCTCGTCGTTTTCATGGCTTTTCGTAACCAATACACCTTCTTCTTCCTGCGCTCCTTTCAAGTCCGATTCTTTCCTCTATTTCGTCCGTACATTCGTCAACCGTTCTGAGCGAAGCATGCCCCCATAAATGCGTCACTTTTCCGGATCTTTCTGAACTTCATCTACTTTTTCAATCCCTTTATTTTCAATGACGTCCTTCACAGCCTCGTTCTCCGTCAACTGGGGATCTTCACGAATAACTTTCCCAACTAACGGAGATGATCAAGACAACAATTCGATCACTTCCTCACAGATCTTAACGTCCGGTTTTGATTATTTGCAGTCTTCTCCTTCTACGACTTCAGGAATGTAGTGTTCAATTTTGAGGATTTGATTTTCCATTCAGATATTCCCGTTTTTAATAAACTTAGTTTTAAGCGGACCACATTTAGGCTTGAATGTATGGGATGCATTCAAAACAACCTATTCCATACACGAACAGTTTGTATTTAAAGTTTTTCTGTCTGGCAATTGTTTTCATTTTCCAAGCGATTTCGTAAAAATTAGTGTTATCTTTTCCTCTAAAAATTAATTGATTATTATTTTTACTACCAGACGTTTCGGTGGGGAGAAAGGATAGGTAAATTTAATGATTTTTGGCCGATTTCAACGATTTTTTCGTCTTTGGATTGGATGCGAACTTTAAGACGATTTTATTTGTAAACTATAAATTAGCATAAGCATCCTTCTATCATCGGATTCTCAGTTAATTCTATCCACCTATTTCCATCCAGGCGCCTTGCATTTGCGAGACGAGGAAAGTGTGAATTATTCGTTCTAATTAATCTCACCGCGAGCTACACTCAATTAATTACATGGCCATCGATACGATTTATGTATTTCATCTCTTTGGAAATAAATTTCCGATCTCGCAACGTTAGTATCGAATTTATCATCATTTAAGCTTTCGCTTTCCTCCGGACACCGGGGATCATTTCGTACGTCAACCCTTCGAATACAAACTGCCCTTCACGGACGCATTAATAAAATAAAACAATAACTTACGCTTTCCGACTTGGTGCGAATCGCGTCTCATTTCGAACGGACGTCAAACATAAACAGATACATCAAAGTGTCCGAAGCGATTGGAAGTTTTATTGGCGTCCGACTCAATATAACGATTCGATCAATTATACTTCGGAATTAATTAAACGGGGGAAATTTTAAAGCGTGACGCGGAGGAGGGTGTTTGCTCCGTCAATTCGCATTGTTTCTTTCTAACCAAAAAAAGGAAAAGGGAGACGAGAATGCTTCGCCTCGTCTGCTGTGGCTAGGATTTATTTCTCGAGATTCGTTTGTTTGATCGAAATCGAGCTAATAAATTTATAAAAACGCAGTAAAGTTTCGATAAATCCGATAGCTGCGGGGCGGAGGATATCGATATGTTTATGCGATCGGTCGGGAATAGATTTTACATCTTGCTTGTAGATTTAGAAATGTCGGACGCAATGAAATGTTAATATTTGAAAATTTCCATGTTTATTTTAACAGTAATTCGACTCCTTTATAGTGGCACAATCAAATCTAGCTCTTTGCCGATTTCTAAGTCGAACCTGTTTTCAAAAGGAATCAAATAAATGTATGTAATATATGTATCGTGACCTATTTACTTATCTTACCCCCTCTTCTATCATTTTCTTAGATCAATTAAACAACAATTTGGGAGATAATAGTTATATATATATACCAATGCATTTTGAATGTGTCCCAGATTGAGAGGGATGGCACGAGTAACTTTCTTATCATTGAAAATCGACTTTTGGTTAAATGGGATGTGTTTTCCAGCTTTATATCCTGATTAAAAATCTGTTTGAAAAAGTTCAAAATGTCATTTTTTTGTACGTCGAATATCTTCGTAAGTATAAGAGATACGAAGAAAGTTACATATGAAAGTCACTGTTTTAGATAAGACCAATTTAAAATTCATGTCGAACAAAAATTCCAGGTGGCTATTTTCGAAGTAGTTGTATTAACTTCTTTAAATTAAATGGCCGCTCTATTGGATTTCTTGGGTTACTGGATAGAATTTTTTATTCTCTTTTCAACAGTGTAAGATAACGTATGATTGAATAGAAAATATCAATGAAATTAAATTATCTTACATCGTTGAAAAAGAATAAAAAATTCTCTCCGGTAACCCAAAATGCAATATGGGAAGCTGGTACGAGTACTTCAAAAGCAGCCACCTTGAATTTTTGTTCGACGTGAATTTTAAATTGGTCTTATCGAAAACAGTGACTTTCATATGAAACTTTTTTTCGTATCTCTTATACTTACGAAGATATTTGTTATACAATTTGTTTTCTGTTACTTTCTAACGTCTGACGGGTCTAACATTTTATACGTTTTCAAATAGGTTTTAAATCAGCGTTCAGACTTCTACAAGATTTGCAAAAGTCTCGAACACATCTCTATCCAAGCAAAGGGCTATTTAAAACTAATTAATATAACGGAACACAACACAAACAACTGCTACCTCTCTATCAACCGTCTACTAAAACTAAATTCAAGTGCCAACTTATAGATGCGAATTTACACAATAATAATACTAATGTTGAATCCTCAATACCCTCCCGCAATATTCATATTATTACTACTGCAATAGAAATACTAATATACTGCATTATTCTAAATCTTCCTTATCCCACTCTTGGTTTTCATCGTTGATAATTTGTTTGCTGGTAACCTCTTACTAAATATATCCACCGGTTGATCTTCTGCTGGGATATATTCAGTCATAATTTTCCCCTCACTCACTAATTGTCTTATATAGTGGTATCGTGTCTCTATATGTGGAGAGTGCTCATGAAATTCTGGGTTCTTTGTATATATAATAGCACTTTGATTGTCAATGTGTAATCTTGGAATTGTGGTCTTCTTCACTGCACCAATCTGCTTCAAACGACGATCTAACCAAGGCAATGACTTAGTTGCTTCACTTGCAGCAACAAATTTTGCTTCCATTGATGAAAGCGCAACGCATCTCTGAAATTTGCTTTTCTACATCGTGGACCGCCTGGTTAATTTATCGCCCGCATGATCAGCATCATTATAGGCTTCTGTGGGTTATCTTCCTGAACTGGATGCCATCGTCCATAATGTCTTTCAAGTAATGAAGAATCCTCTTAACCAATTTCATGTGAACCTCAATTGGAGCTTCTTGTGCGCTTGAAGCGACGTTAACAGCATAAGGAAAGTCCGGTCTAGTTGCTAGTGTTAGATACATTGAATCACCAATATTTGACGGTAAGCGTCAGAATCAGCCGCTGGTGGTGGTAATAAAATCGGTTTCGAATCTGCCACCCCAACCTCCCCCAATACTCCCTTCGCACGAGCGGTTTGATTAACTTTGATATAATCATCAAATCCTTAAATTTATAGGCCCTGATAGCAGTCAACTTCACCAGTTATTAATTTAAATCGTCGTTGTAATTTTTCAACGTAATCGCCAATTTGTTTGTACCAACATGGTAGCCTTGTGGTTGTCCCATGAAGATTTCCTCTTTTGACTGTCCATTCAAGAAGGCTGTTTTAACGTTAAATTGTTTGATGCACCAATTTCGTTGGACAGCAAACCAGAGAAGAGCTCTTATTGTTTCAAACCATGCCACGGGACTAACTGTCTCATCATAATCAATTCCTGGGCGCCAGCTATAACCTTTTGCAATTAATCTTGCGTTGTATGCGTGTTATTTCGTTGTTGTTGTTTAATTTTGTTACAAACAACCACCTATGACCTATAACCTTTCCACCAATCGGTAAATCTACTAATTCCCAAGTACCATTGTAATCATGCGAATTCATTTCATCTTCCATTGTATTCTTGCAATTCCTAGCATCTTCGGTATTTATTGCTTCGTCATTCATTTTGCCACGTTCTTACTATTCACACAGTTTACTTAAAAAGTACACATACACCAATCACTTTTTTCCTGGTCGCTTTATAGAAAAGTCTCAACACGACTTTTCGTATAGTTTTCGCGCCATAACCTCTATTCGTCAGAAGCTTCTCAATATCACGACGAGAAAGGAACAAACCAATGTTTAGCATCTACTACGCTCTGCTACCATGTTGAGGAACATCTCTACCAACTGTTTACTAAAACTGAATTCAAGTACCAACTTATAAATGTGAATTTACACTATAATAACATTCGTGCAAATAAGAATAAGGAGACTGTGGCTGTTAAATTTTATTTATTTTATATAAAATAATATTAATGTTGAATCCTCAACAAATATGATGACCATGACAGTCAATGTGTTACAAAAAGAAGTTAAAGGAAACGACAATATAGAAAGGAAACGCGGAAAGCTTTGCGATACACTTGATGATTTCTATTGCACTTCATGCACCTTTGTATCCGTCGAGACCACACATCAACTCAGCTTATCCAAATGTCCTTTGACAGCTGGGCCTATTCATCATCCCCGTGCCTGCAGGAACTCTTCTTCTGAAGAAAATCGCCTTCCTTTCGGCCGAATCTTCGGTTGTGGAAATAAGGCAAAGTTGCACGGACATGCCCCGTTAGGGCCCCTGTTAGGGCTCAGGAGAGGGTGAGCAAGAACTTTGAAACGCACTATCTTTTGACTCGAACTCAATTGTCGAATCCCGATTTTAAACCGATGGTTTTGTGCATTTTGCTCCTTACAGAAGGTGTTGTTCCGCGTACTGCTTCGCAGTGACTGTCTTTTCCAGATATATTTGCTTCGATGCTCAAGTTTGGGGCCGTAAATTCTAATTGATATCATACAGGTCCCAAACACCTTTTACCTTCATATTCGTGGGGTTGATCTCCTTTTTGAAAATGTATCTTTTGATAGCAAAAAGGAAACATGTTAAAAATAGGAAGGAAACAAAACGACAAATGACCGAATAATACCAACCAAGAAAACTAGTTATTTTTATCATCACCGTTGATCATCTCCTACTGCTCGGTGTAGATTGGGGCTGGAACCGAAGTGATGATTGTTACCTTTGCAAAACCACTGTACTGACCAATTATCGCGCTACCTCGTGGCTTTATCGAAAAATGAATTAGTACAAGAAGTCCTCAAAAGCTTCCACACGGCAAACAGAAACTGCCCCAAACTCATGTCAATACCTAATGTTATTTGAACAATGCAAAAAGTAATCAAAACAACCTATACATTTACGCTAATCTTTAATATGATATCTTGACAAGTAATAAAAATAAATGCAACAGCTGCCATTCATTTATTTATTTACATATCAAACAAGCCATAAATTTCTCATTCAGTTTTTTATCTTTCGCACTTAGCGATGTCTGCTAATCAACGCAAATAAAATTTGGCAGTGTTCATATCGAAAATGGTCAGAAAATGTTGCACGACTGCGACTGATGTGAGTGATGAGTCGCGAAACAGGAGCGATAAAGGAGACCACTCTACGTACATACGTACATATGTACATATGTATGTAGAGCTTTGTCACGGTTTGTAATCATCTTCTCATAGAATCCAATTTCGGGGCAATAATTACTATTGATGGATATAAAAACATGGGCGGAGGATAAATGGAAAAAGCCGCGTGTATACATTAATTTGCCTACTGGATATTATCTGTCTGGCTAATATAATCGGCGACATATGGTGCTTTTTTTTCGTTACGCTTCGATAGCCACCACTCATTCTTCTTTGTATTTGACTTCGATGTGATATTAGGTAAGTGAATGATTGACGTTTCGGTATAGGACCGACAATTATGGGAAAACGTTAGGTTGAACACAAAATGGGAACGATAACGAAATTAAATGGAAAAAACTGAACTGGACGTTGTCGTATTTGCGATGGGATTTCATTTCTAATATTTTTGCGATTTTTCCCAAAAGCGTTTTTCTCGTTTCCCCGGGAAGTAATTGTTACATTCATCGGAAACTCCGAAAGAGATACAAACTAGACCCTATCGTGACTTCCGTAACTCCTCGTGGTACAGATCAAGACAACAAATTTTAGAAGATAAACGTTACATTAGTTTATTTTCAAGGAATTTAAATTCTATCTAGTGAACTTTCTTACGCATCTAGTAAATGCATCTTTTCATGTTGGAATTTTTCCAAGCATGCTTACAACAGCTGTCATGATACCCTATTCACAAGAAAGGTGATGTTGAAGAAATGTCCAACTATAGACCTACAGTTCTAACGTCTGTAATATCGAAAATCATGGAGTATTGTATGCTAGACGAAGTTCTTAACAAATCTATCATTACAGAGTTACAGCATGGCTTCAGAAAAGGGAAATCAACATCTACAGCGCTGGTAGATTTCTGCAATACGGTCTTAGAAGGCATTGGGCAAACACTGCTCGTGTTAGCCACCTTTTACGATTCGAAGAAAGCTTTTGATTGTGTGCAATATGAAATACTTATTAATAAGATGCAACAATATGGCATTAGAGGAAACGTAGCCACTTGATTTGCCTCCTACCAACATCCATATTGTACTAGGACGCAGGACGTCTTACATTTGTCAACAAGTTTGGGAATTACGTCTATAGGAATTAAGATATACAACTGTTTGTCCCCTTCTAATAAAAGCAGTGCTTCGATTTATACTTTCGAAAAACAAGTTAAGCAATTGCTTCTTAAATATCAGTTTTATAGTTTGGATGAGTATTTTCGCTTTAGATTTATCTAAAGTACAGAAATAAAAGTGTCAGAATTATGCAATTATTATTTTGTTAATTTATTTCCTTCATTATTATTATTATATTTTATGGTATTGTATTTTTATTTATTTAGTTATTTATTTTTATTTTTTTGGTGGTGGGTTTATTAAATACATTTTTTATGTACTTTTAACAAATAAATTATTATTTATTTATTTATTTATTTAGTTTCAAAATTGGACCTCAAAACTCCCCAAATCGACATGAACTGCTACCTTAAGACGAAGATCAAGAAAGCAACAAGCAACGCCGATAGTCGTTGCATATTTTTGGAACTTGGGCTTCAGCTTAATATTCCTGAAATCAAAAAAGGGGTGTGCCACATTCCAGAAATGTCAAAATAAAGCCAACTACCAGAAAATTCCAATATGGCTTCACATCATCGAAATTCCAAAATAACGAGACATTGTTGCAGATACTATATAACATCGATAAACTGCTCGCCACACAATTGTTTTATAATAATAAAATTCGGTGACACGTGTTTCGCTAGCTCGAAGCAAGCATTATCACTACCGTATAAATCGAAGTGACTTTTCGAGATTGACTTACAGTGAAGTGATTAAATCAGAATGAATTGCTGCTTCGAAGATTTCTTAATAATCGTTGAGTATATCTGCAATCTGAGCTTTAACTTCACATCCCCGAAATCCCAAAATGCCGTGAAATCTCCGAAATACTAAAATGAAGCCTTATCACAGAAACTTCAAAATGGCGACACATCGTTGCAACTATCTGAAATTGAATTATGTAGAAGTGATTTCATCGAAGATAAGCAGCTACTTCAAGTTACTTTTCAGGATGTCTGATGATCTGGAAAAGAATTCCACAAGAACGAAATAAGTTGCTACCTTTTTAATCTTTCGGCGTGAACGTCAAGGCAGGAATAAGCAATTTTAGAAGGCAATCTGCGCCTTTTTAGATGCCGGGAGAGCGTTTGATAACATTTAGCACGAAGCTGTTGGATAGCAGCATATTTCAGGCGGAAGTTCACGCAATTGGAATATGCATCGATAACAATTTCGAAAGAAATTACAGAAATCATGATATTGCTATCTTAATTAGGGTTATCAGCACACACACCGACTCTTCGAGAATGATGTAGGAAGCTCGGAAATAGCTGAATACTCTGGGCAAGAGCAACAAGATATTTCCTTCGTGTATACGATGTAGTTGATGATATTCCTTTTTCTCTGCCTTCTGCGACGTATGTCTACTTGTCTTTTATACTTTGTTTTCAGAGAGGGTTTCCCATTTCTAGGTTATCTCTTTGACAATTCGACGATTTCGACTATTTTACCCCGTTTTCCCATATTTGGCCTACATCTACAAAGTTATGGTACGAAAGGCACCACGCTCAGCCGTTGGAGATAAAGTTGCTATGAACGAAATTTCGCATTAGCGCTCACGGAAGCTCGACAATGACTAGCTAATCGCAACATCAACAGTCTATGCATTTTTGTTGAGCTAGGGCTTGAATAAAATCGTACAGATCATCCAACAGAAAACTTGACGTAAATTTTCAATTCTATCACAAAATTGCTTTCCTTAAACGTTCACTGTAAACGAACTACCCGCTCAATTTCCAAGCTACTATTGTTTTCGCAATAACAAATATCATACTAAGTGACGTAGTTTGTAAAAACATAAAAGGCGACCCTCAAAGGCGTATTACATTTTTAGCTGTTTTGTTTATAAAAATGGGGAAGCTTTTGTAAGTGTTGTTCGTTATGAGTAGACCTCGGGAGCTTGACTCGCATTAATTAGAACCGTTTTCTATCAAATATATGTCTCCGGGGTCTAGTTATGATTAAGTTCCCTTACGTTCTTGTGTTACTGATTGTAAGTATATAGACGTCTCTCGTTACGATGTGATATTTAGATCAAGTCCTTGACGTCCCGAGAGTTTAATTTTTATAATTTATGTTTACTTTATCATTTCATCCCCCACAATCTTTCCGTTTCGACTGTAACAAGCGAGCATTATGAAAGGTCAAATGTCACGTTTAACTGGAAAAGTTCGTATTTGAACGAGTAATACAAATACCGAATGCCAAAACAATTTTAGTATACTTACACAACCTTTATTATTATTATTAATGCTTCCAATTTTTCCACAAATACCTGCATACCAGAAGGTTTGTTTGAAAAAGAAAAGAAAACTCTGGAAATATAAATTCAATTGGATCGCGGACTCGTAAATCGTAGGTGGAGATTTCAAGTTATCTAAATGTTACTTCATTCTTTAGGCGATTCGTAGGAGATGAATTCATGAATATGTATGTATATACATACTTAGTTTCCGCTTCGATTGTTTCGAAATTGTTTTGGCAAGCGATGCAAAAAGGAGGAAAAGGTGAACGGATCGTAACTTTAGATAGATAGGTATGTCGAAGTTTATCGTATATACGTAAATTTACGCCCAAGTTATCTGAGAATCCCGCTTAAGAGATGTAAGGTAATTAATCTCCTATTACGCGGACGTGTGTTTGTTGATTTTCGTTCTAATAATTCTCATCCTGCCTGTCAGTTAATTTGTATATCGGTTTATTGATAGAAATCGCGCGGTGACGTCTTAGTTAACACTTATTTTTACAGGTGCGGTTCATAATCGTTTTGCTACTCGTCTTTCGTGAACTTTGTCGATCGTTCTTATTGACGTTATTATTATGTAAATTATTTAGCGCGTCGCTCTATTTAATTATATTGATTTGCGTACATGTTTTGTTGATTTGTGCAAACATGCTTATTGACTTACCAAGATAGGGTAAGTAAGTTTTAATGAAATTTTTATAAAAACACGCCTTTATAACACACATCCACATCAATCAATAAATTGACATATAGATGGCGCCACTATCGACAAATCCATATGACTTTGAGGAAGTTGAAAAAACTTGAAAGTTGAAACGATACGGGCCAAAATGTCATGACCATCTGACGTTTAGTCTACAAGTTACAGTGGTTTTAGTGGATGGAAAAATCTGAATTTCATGTGTTGATAAAGCATTGCTTTTTAATGGGGAAAAATACTGTTTAAGCAATTGTTATTCGGACTTTGCTCCATCGAGACAAATGATGCTGAACGCGTCGGTTGCCCGAATTCAGCAGTTGTTCCAGAAAATATGAAAAAATGCCCACAAAATGGTTTTGGCCGATCGTAAATTGAAGTTGCCCGAGATAACTGACATCTTAAAGATATCACAAGGCCGTGTATTCACCATCCTGCATAAGCTTTCGAACATTTAGAAAGCTCTATTCGAAGTGGGTACCAACGTCGATTAAAAACAACAACGTATCGGCGATTCACAGCGTTGTTAGTTCATCCCGAACTTGTCCTAAGCGACCAAGAAACGCAAATATCAGGCTGATACTTTATTCATCGATTACTCTAAGAAAACAAAAATCATCAATAGTGAACATTATCTGGCGTTATTGGTACGCTTAAAAGAAGAAATTGCGAAAAAAATACGACTCCAAATGAAGAAAAAAAGTGCGCTTTTACCAAGACAATGCAGCCTCTCAGAAGTCTATCGCAACCATGGCAAAACTGCACGAATTCCACTTTGAATTGCTTCTTCTGATCTGGCTTCAAGCGATTACTACCTGTTTGCGGACCTAAAAGGAATGCTTCAAGGAAACATAATTGGCTCAAATGAAGAAGTGCTTGCCGAAACTGAAGGGAATTCTGAGGCCAAAAATAAATCTTTCTACAAAAAAGGCATCAGAATGTTAGGGAAGCATTGGAAAGAGTGTATCGCTCTTGAATGAGACTATGTTAATGAATAAAGTCGAATTTTGCCTAAAAGATGTTGTTTTCTAGTAAGGTTAAAGTTAAAGTTAGACATTGAAGTCAAGAAGAGTGGACAAACATAATAAACCAACAATATAAATTACCAGTCCATCTTGGAAAATCCAAGCTTACGGGTAGTCTGTGTAAACAGCGATAATTACGAAATAAGTTAGGACAGCCTATATATACACAGAACTACTCGCATACTCGTTGTTGGTCCAGACTACTTGCGAGTCTATAACACAATTCCTCTACAAGGATTTGGATTCTTTCCTACAAATATGAAATAAATAAAAATTACCCTTACCAAAACTTTCGGAAATAATTCCAGATACGTATTTCACCAACAAACTTGCCGTCCTCAGTGGAAAACGGGGGATTCAACGAGCACTGCACAACTTCAAAGTACTGCCCAATGAAACGCCCACACGAACTTCACCAAAATACTATTGAAACTTAATTTCCATCTTAAAGAGTGTATATTTATACTGATCTTGATCCCAAAATTCATGCTCTATCAGGGGTGTCGAAACGATTGAATGTAATTGCACTAAACCTTAAATTAAGTTCGTACAAATTGGAATTTGGAAGGAGGACCAGTTTCAAACTCCAAATTATACGAACTCTTTGTAGCTGGAAGCAAATGAAAATACCCAAAAAACGCGAAAACAGTTCCATTTACAGGAAATCCTAGCTAGTTCTCACCAACAAGATAACGCTCGGTCTCATAGTGCACTGTCTGTCAAAAAGTTTTTGGCCAAGCATAGGATCCCTGTGTTGGAACATCTACCGTACTCACCTGACTTGGCCCCGTGTGATTTTTCTATTTCCTAAGGTAAAGTCAACACTAAAAACAACAAGGTTTAAGACCGTTGAAGCTACGGGGACCATGAACATATTATGTAGAAGAGACTTCAAGCACTGCTTTAACCGATCAGGAAGGCGAGTACATTGAAGGAGATAACGTTGACACTGTAGAGAAAATACTCAATAAAAGATGTTATAGCATTAATCAGCTTACTCTTTAATCACACCTCATATCTAGAGGTGTTGCCACAAAGTCTTATCACTTAGACTTCCAAATATAGCTTATCAAATCTACGTGGAGTGCTCAAGGTTATTGGGGCCCAGACGAGGTCTTTATTTACTTTATCTATCGTTCCATTGCGCCTTCAACCTTGAGACTTCAAGATAGATTTGATAAGTCGTTCCGTGGGTCGACAACAATAACTGAATTCTGAATGTATACCCAAAGTTACAATCGACATTTCGATCATAAATTCTAGAATAACATCCCAAAAGGAAGTGAGGTCTTCTAAGAGCCGAGTCTTCTAAATGGCTAAAAAGCACAATCGTGAAAATGAACGTGACACCAGAAAGGGTGTGAAAAGTTATAAACGCAATGAACTACGATTAAAATTTCCAGGAGATAAGGAAAAACGATTATTAGCATTCTTTTAAGTAATATGACTATTAGTAACTCAACGACCGAAAGGTAGCACCCAAATCGATATAACTCTGTTTCTGGGGAGTTCCGACGTTAAGTACCTCAAAATACCATCAGAAATTTGCCTCGCAAACAAAAACGAAAAAGTCATATCCCGATATCTTGCTGCCCACAAATCCCTGTTCCTTTTAGGGCTTCAGATTTTATAGAAGCAAAAATCTGCCTGTATACAAGGCAATGCTTCGGGTCGTTTCTGACTTACGATATTTTCACCTGATCATCAATGACTTCTTGTCCATGACATTAATTGAGCTTCTTCAATATAATCCGTCAGGTTCAAAGACCACCATGGTCCATTGGAAATTCCCTGATTCATCATAATCAAGGAATTCCACGTTTCTATCTTGAAATTGGACAAGAAGTCTTGGAAGAAGACGACTGCAGTTTAAGTATAAAACTAAATCCAAAACTTTCCCATAATTTGCAATAAAATGCACACGCCATACGCCGTATTCCCGTGACAAACATTTGCTGTTTAGACACCATTTTCTATTTTATTTCGTGTTTTCGAAAATCTCAAGAATTCGATTCTTTGCTTTTCGCAAAGTTTCGGAACACTACCCGCATTGGAATTCTTACGTTTTCCTAAACCCAAACTTATGTCAACATTTCTAACATTTGTCTTATTACATATTCGAGTCATAAGCGTTCCTCTTGGATACAATTGCATCTCCTAAAACCCAATGCAAGAAGGGACTTGTCCGATAATAATTTATCGATCGTATCATAACCTCGTCAATGTATGTACCAAGAAGGCAAAGAAAGAAAATTAGCAAGTTAAAATCAGGATAATTTTCGCTTAACGCCTACTGAAAACGTCGGTAAAATTGATTGATGATAAGCTACGCTCACCGTGCAACGTGAATAAACCTTCAGACACCGGAGTAGTAATAAATTATTCGGAGAAACTCACTTTCGCCAGCAGCGCTTGTTAGCCTGCGAGTTGTTTTATCGCGTCATTACCTCGATTTCATTTCACATCTTGTTGAATAGGACAGAGCTAAAGCTCGAATATCTCAATTACAATGTCAGCTTTCAATTTTCGCTTATAAAATCTAGAGCATTAAAGTAATCTTTATTGGAAGATTGAATATCCGAAACAAGTTTGGCACGTTAGACTTCTTGCGAGGAAATTACTATCTCGCCTTATCCGTAAAATCACGCTTTCGGTCTCGGGGAACAAATAGATATGCTAATCCCGTTTTTACATCTATAATGGAGCGTGGCGGGAAGTTAGTTTGGTGTTGAAAGTTTTAAAATTGCAGATTTCCCGAAATGGCAAACGCTTCCATTGTTTGCTCCCGCACCTTCACTTTGTCTCGTAACAGTTTTCAAAGTTACGTTGGTACGTATGTATGTAAATATAAGCGGCGTTTGTTTGGAGATTGTCGTTATCTGTTTGTGTTCCCCGTCCAGAAAGAAGGAAAATGAAGGGAAATGAGTACGTATGCATGTACGTCAGAATTTTCGTTTTCTTGTCGACTCTTCTTACCTTTTCATTGGATTGCCAGTCCTCGTCGTCTTCTACTCAGTCCCTCCTGTCCCTCGGAAATGCTTTCGTTTCTGCCAGCATTTTTCTTCTATTTCCCCCAATTTCCTCTATCCGATTCTTCTGCTGTTTCCTTGGTCTGCCTCTACATAGTTCCTTTGATTTCCCTGTTTGTGCTATCTTCTTTGTTATTCTGTCGGGATTACCAATTTAATCGTTTTCCTCCCCTTATTTATTCTTCTATCTGGTTAATCCACTGGTTCCTTGGTCTGTCTCTGCGCAGTTTCCTTCATTCCCCTCTTTGTGTTGTCTTCTTCCCTACTCTTCTTTGATCCATTCTGCGCTGTATATGTTCACACCAGCTTAGTTGTCGTTTCGGTTTTTGATTTTACTCCTTGTTGGTTTTTGTTTTGTCTTTTCTTTTGATTCGTTTTTCCTATTAGGCTATTTCTGCCATAGAACCTTATTATTCTCTACCCATTTTTGTCTCTCATACCGTTCCCCACACCCCATTTCCTTATTCTGATCTCTTCCTGCTCTAATATTATGGTCTATATGATTATTGTTGTTTTACGTCCTTCCCTGGATTTATCTAATACATTTTGGAGTATGTAACAAATTTTCTGTGTACCATGTAGTCTATTATGTTCTTTCTTTCTTTCCTTTCTTCTTCTATTTCTTGCTCCCATCTTGTGTTTCCTATTAGGTTATTTCTGTTGCAGGATCCTGTCATCCTATCCTCATTTTTATTTCTTGTTTCTTTCCCATACCTTCTCTCACGTTCTATATCTTCATTCTGATCTTTTCGCACTTTGTTATTCAGCTCCCTATGATTTATTGTTGTTTCATGTTTTGTAGTTCCTCATCGAACCCTAATACTTCCTTTTCTGGGATTCCTTTGACTGAGTAAATTTGCATTGTAGTAATTTTTTTAAGTCTTATTCATCTTAATATTATTCTTATATTGACCGCTTTAAGTGTTATTACTTTTTTATTCACTAACTGTTATTACTATTCCTTCTTTCGCTCTATTTTATATATAAAATGAATGAAATTATCGTTACCACACTTTTCGGAAAGAAACTAGGCGATCAATCTTAACACGATACAAGAAGCACATTGCTCATTTTCGATTCAACAGGCCTCAAAAATCAAGTGTGGCCCGACATATTGTCAACAACTCTACGTCAATAGACAGTTTGAAATTAATTAAGGCGGTAGAAAATTACAGGGAACTAGATAGCTATGATTGTGTATATTTTTATAAAAATAGAAAGAGCATTAGGAATGCAGATGGAGGACCTATTCCACATTCCAAATTGTACAAGCTATTGAATTAAATTTTAGATTGTGTAGGTAGTGTAGGATTAACCGTTTCAACAGGCTTCATAAAGCATGAAATCTAAGTTTAAAATTGGTGTGTTTCACACGTTCAATGAGTGATATTCATTGTGTAGTGCTTTAGTATTGGTTGTGTGGTGCTCGTCTTAAGAATTAACCGGATATCGCTGTGGATACTGAATTTCCCTGGGTTTCCACTGAGGATGACAACTTAGTTGCCGAAATACGTATCTGTAACTTTTTTCCGAAACGTGTAGTAAAGGTAATTTTATTTATTTTATATATTACTTTAGCCATAGTCTCCTCATTATTATTTGCTCTATTTTATGTTATTTTATTTACCCTTGAATAGTATAACGCGTGTTGTTTCATTATTTCCACGACAGCATTTATTTATTTGTTATTTTTTGAACGTATAAAAACTCGATAGACAACCAGACATCAATCCCACTGTATTTGAAACCGGAAAAAAGCTCTCAATGCATTCGAAGTTAATAACATACTCTAGATGTCCATCTACATACGAGATTACAAGAGCTTAGCAAAAAGAACCACTGCAAAAAGCTGATCTAATTGTAAGTCTTTGAACTGCGATGGACAAATGGAAGTTGCAGTCGATTGGACGAATTGACTAGTCCACATTAAAACTAAACTCAACTGGACAAGAAGCAATATATGGCAACGACAAGATTAACTTTTTCTTAATACAAAGAAAAGAGACTTCAACAGTAACCGTATCCTGTATCGCTATAATCCAATAAAATTTCTTTCCGTTACAAACGCTTCCATTCCCTTTTATAAACTTCCTATATTGTTTCATACCCATCCACATTTTCTACCCCGCCGCGTTTTCGTTCTTCTTTTAACTTTTTCTCATAACAGCGACAATATCCACGAACTTCATCATCGAAGAAGAGGTGTAGAAGCTAAAAATCTATATAAACTTAGTTCGCTTAGAGAAATTGTTTCTGTTTTCGACACATATACGACGCTTTATTACAGATTATAAAAGTTTCAGTTAAATAAATTGAAAAATAAAGCGGTTACCGGCGTCTCGGCTAGGGTACTCGGTACATCGCGGACATTATATTAAATTTTCATCGCGTACTTCTTGCCGAGCGCGTCGCAATACCGAAAAGCTCGCTAAAGATTAACTAGTTGGTGAAGTATTTGCTCTTGGAAAGTCCCGTCGCGTTCACGTAAAGAAAATAATATCCAGCAGTACAGGAAGCTTACAGGGTACGTTAGTGTCTTTGCACCGTTAAAGATGTAATGTTAAATATCTGCTGCGTTTGTTAAAAAATTTCCTTTAACGTTGCTACGCTTTCATTGATTTCTTGAGAAGTCACTGTCGCAATAGCAGCTCCTACTTTTACCACGGCGATATACACGTATATACTCCCTACCTAATCACTTTTATCCAATCAAAACTCACCTTTGTTAGTTTCATATCCGGTTTTTATTCTTGGAAACCATAACAAAATAATCTTTGCTCTTCGGTATTGAACATGATATTTCGTTTGGGAGATTAAAAGCACTCAACAATTTCTTAGGAAAATGTAGAAACATAAATTTCTCGGAAAAAGCATTAATTCCTATTTAAGTAATATTTATTTTATTATATTTAAGGAAACATCGGTGATCGTATAATGCAAATTTCCCAGAAAATCGCCTACTATATTTTGTATAAAAATAACGCGATTTTCAAACGGAAAGGTATGTCGAATAATTTCAAATATGTTAAAATATTCGAAATATGTGGAGAAAAGTCAAAATATTGTAAATATGTGATATTAAATTATTGCTAAACGCTTTTATTTACTCTAATCTTAAAGCGTTCAATTGTTCCGTTGATAGTTATCGATATCCAAGAAACATATAATCCGGTCTTTGGTAATGACTAATGACACATCTCAATAACGCCATCTAATGGTCGTTTGTCATAACGTAAAAGGTGTCCCTTGTATTATCCGAATAATCCTGTCTTTAAGAGTTCTTAAACTTGCAGTCTCTTTTGATCTTTTCCAGTTCTATATTGAGAAGTCATATGGATAGTCTAGCAAATTTTGATGGGATAAAATGAAACGTCACTTCATCAGAAACGAAGGTTTTTCTGCGCAATTTTCAGCTGAGATCTAATCGATGTAGCTTCGATTCGTGCGAAATATAAAGTAAAATAAACGCCAATTTCATTCAATACCCACCGATTTAATTAAGCTGTAAAAGAAGCAATTTTAATATTTCTACCGCTTGGATTTCGGGCAAAAAAGCGGAGCACATAACGTACATATATTTATGTAATCTAAACTAGGAAAATAATCGTAGCGATTTGGTAATTATCGTTGGTCGAAGTAAGAAATAAATATCCGTTAAGAAAAAAAAACTTAAGCGCATATTTAGTACGGGCCGGAAAGAGAAATCGCAACGATTCGATTTCATCGATCCTTTATAGCGATTATCGTAAAACGAAATAAGAAGTAAATATTTGGAGATAAACGCGCAGCATTTAAGGAAGCAATAACAATATCCATTATCGAGCGAAGTATCTTAGCGAACGAACAGTAAAGATCGGGATGGGTTTGAAAGTTTCTATTAGATTTACGTTTATTATGTGATTACGCCAATTACACGTTTAAAGGAAAACCATCAAACTTATTTAGCACCGATGCGCGAAAATAAAACGAGCCGTACGTACAAACATCTCTCTAGATATACATATGTGCGTAAATACATAGTCTTGAAGCTACGAATCGAAATTAATGCGTCACTTGTTATGTTATGTAATTACAAATAATCTAAGATTTTGATCATTGAATCAAAATCCTTTACATTAAAAAATGACTGTCACAATAACGTATTTATTGCCATTTTACAAGGACCGATTGTACAGCTAATGGAGGAAAGAAATGAAACTATTGGATGAAAGGCAAATGGGGCAATATGACATTGTTTGTCAACAAAACAGGATATCGGCGAGACAGAAAAGGTAAAGCGACAATTTTTATTAGAGCAGTGCTTCACCACAGCTGCTTATAATTAATTGTTGTATGTAATATGTTTAATTATTGTAATATGTTGTATTACGAGGGGCGCTTTTCATGCTTTTACAAACGACTACTAGGTGGCGCTATTCAAATGTGCCATTTTCATAAAATTTAACATTTGTTATTGTGAAAAAATTGGCAGCTTAGAAATGAGCCGCGTAGTTTGTCACAGTGAAAAGCTAAAAAAGATAAAAGAATAGTGTTTTTAGTGTTTTCCCCAAAATAACAGCGAGTTAAGAGTAGAGAACTTGTAACGGTGAAGAGGGTATAAAAGCTGTTGCACAGTTTTATATTAAACAGAGAGCTATAATTTAAATATTAGATTTGAATAATAATGTCATCCATAAATATGAATAAAATTCTACGTATAGTGTTCCAAATGAAAGATTTTTATGTAATTTTGAGGTGTGAACGAGTAAAAATGATAATAATTGTGGTTTTTAAGGTAAATACACAAATTTGTAATAAGAAAAGAGAACAAAATGAAAGAAAGACGAGTAAATATAGCAAATTTTTAGTGGTTTACAATTTGTTGGTTCACCACCGGCATACAAACTTAAAACGATTTCGATCCACTTTTCTTCGACGCAAATGGATGTTTTTCTTGCAAACTGGCACTTACAACGTGGGGCTAATCAAGGAACAAAACATACTCGAATATTTTTAATACATAATGTTAGTATTCAAAAAATATTCGAATAAATTTGTCACCTGTCAAAGTCGTTAAACGTAGTAATAACTTAAAGCACCTAAGAATATTGTAGTCTAGTAATACTCGAATGGTTAATTACCATTAGAAAATTCATCTTTTATGACAATTCAATATATCAAAATTCACAGTTAATGTTGGGGCTATAGTCTTCAACTGCCATACGGTTTATTTTGGGGTTCTATTTATATCTTTTCGACACCACGCCCACTACCTTTTGAGCATTTTATTACCCTACGGGTGTTAGCTTCTTATTTTAACTCCAGCCAGAGACGTTTAATGGGAGAAGAAAATGTAACTAGAAATAAAATTAATAATTATTATAAAAAGCATATATGAATGGATAGAAAGGCATTGTAAACATTCAGACACATACATACAACACTTTTACATTACCAGAAGTCATAAAAAATTACTGTAAATAACCAAGGATACATCGACATTCAATACATGTTTCTATAACAGCGGTATGCCTGGATGAACTGGAGTCAAGGTGAATTAAAGTTTTCGTTTCGTGGATAACGAAGAAATAAAGCAGTGAGGTCCTGGTTTCCAAAAATAAATAAAAAGTTTGTTTGGTTAACGACGAAAGATTGACAAGATAAGTCAACAAATAAGTCTATAAATATATTTCGAATAAAAGGGTTTTAAGACGAATTACCAGTGAATAAGAGAACCTCACCACACCGGAGAAGAAAGCATTTAAGGAAAGGAAGAAGGAATTTAAGCGACGAGACATAGGAAGAATCATCATCGAATAAAAGAAATTACACTCACACATACATCTTGATTTTATGTCAAATATTTCTCAAAATTTATAAATATAATTAGTTATAATTTATATTTTTATATCATTAATTAAGAGCTAGGCCGGTGCAATTTTGTTTAAGAAATTAATTAAATTCCCAGTACAATATCATGGCCTCCTACAGAGGCACAGTGGAACAGGAAAACATCCCTCGTATATTTACGTACAATTCATGCCTAATTTGAATATGTTTCGCCCAATTGAATTCAAAAACAAACAATAAGAACTAAATACACCCTTACAGTGGAAGGCATCACGTCAAACCCAAATTCGCTCTAAAATTTAATTTCTATCCGATCCGCGAAATTAAAATTTGGCAATCAACGCAAAAGACATATCAAGGGGTGGAAATACTAACGCTTGAATTATTAATGTGAGGGTATCGTTTTGGGCCGAGGACGTGAAATTTGTAAACTAAATTATGAAGGGACGCCATATCTAACACAAGACACCTCTGCTAAAATTAAGGGTTCGTAGTGTGCATATACAAATAAGTGTTACATTTGATTCTAACATGTTCCCGAGGACGCAAAAAGCCAATCAACTTCAATTTGATGGATGATACCCCGCTGTTTAGGGAACCGCCTTTTGATGTTAATCTTATTTGTTAAAATACATATATCATATTTTTTTCAACAAATATGCGAAATTTCATGGCTGTTTGATCTTGCTCGAAAAGAAGTTCAACTTCTTTTCATTCCCCGCCTATGCAGAAGGAAAATAGTTTGGAGTAGTTACGTTTTCTTTTTCTTGTACATCATTAATTGGTTACCTTTTTCCTTCAGTTCTTCCGGCTTCTGGTCATCTATAGTATATCTTCCTGGTATTGATATAATCGTGATGATGCCTAATTGAAGATTTCAGATAATTTCTGAAGAAAAATTTCACCTGTTTCATTACGACCACTGCAACATCCACGCAATATTTCTACGTTAAAGCAACAGCCTACATAAAAGTCCACATTCGATTTTTGATGATTTCTGATCTCGCATTTCTTTTTGCCAATTTTTGTAACTGCCCCTTCTTCAATTTAACAGTTTCTTTGTTTGTGATCAGAAGCAATTAATTAATTATCATGGATGTCCCTGTTCTAAAGACACAGATAAAACAAAATATAACACCTTAGTTGAAAATCTGGCAAAAGATCGATAAAAGAACTGAAAATATAGCTTTTAACTCCCAATTTGTTGTTCAGTTGACCTAAAAGTGGTAGGGAGTGGATATTTAACAGTTAATTACAAAGTGCGACAAATTGCACTTAGCGTGTTAAGTTTGTTACTATTTTATTACGAGAAACAGACCAACCCCGCCAGGGACATCCTCGAACCAGAACGAAAACGAATCGTGCAGCGTGGAAAAGTAATATGCACATATTTGCAAATGGGAGTAATTAGCTATTACACTATTATTATTTATTATGCTCGCATACGTTCCCTGTGCGCTTGATAAAATGCGATTCATTCGAATTATTTATGTGTGTACGTTGAAAAATTCGCAAGAATTATTACGTCTAGGATATACGGCTTCCTTATACCTTAACCGGTGATAAAATTGAACGAGTTCTCGCGGACATTTGCTTCGTCCGATACTCTGCCATAACTCTGCGAGAAATCCTTGCACAGTCTCTTTAGATCCGTGCTACTTAGTATATGTACACTTTGTCTCTTTTAAGTTTTTACCTACGTCATTGTTTTGTCGTAGGAATAAAGACAATCTATTAATTTAACTATCTTTCTCAAGTGCTGCCTCTGAAAAGAGGAAGCACGATTTGCGTTTGTCTCACAGACGAAGATCTATGGGCAAAAATTGATGACGTAGGTAAAAACTTTAATAGACGAAGCGTACCCTAGTTGGCTTTTTCGATCAAACTAACTTTATTGGAACTGGTCGAGAAATGCTGCCTTCGGAACTACCAACCCTTCGTGATGTTCTAAGATATGGGCTTCTATTAAGACATCAAAGTAGAGAGAATGTCAGAAATTACCCTGCAGCTACTGTTGCAAAGGTTATTTATTCAAAAGTGCTGGAAAAGTCGGAGGTAGCAACAGTTGTTTTGTGGTACCAATTTTAAATTCGAGAGTCACTGTTCTGAAGAAGATAGAGGAAAACTGAGAAAAGGCCAAGAACATACCACTTGGCAGAGGAAAACCGGAAGTGAAAGCGACTTTCATAGCAACGTTAGACAAGCTCTTTGACACACTGAATTACAACTGTGAGATTAAGCTATGTTCAGAGTTTGAGGGTACATGTCCAGGTAGCTGGCTGTAAACATAAAGTCCACATCTTATGCTCTTGTTGTAAGGGTATGAAGATCCCTGTCAAAGAAGTAGTATTTATTAAGAGTCAAAGAAAGAAGGTTGGATCTGGTGGACAGCATCAAATTGGATTCTACGTGACCACAGAAGACAAATTAAAAAGCAGAAGAGGCAAGAAGATGATTTAAGAAGAATTTCAGAATATCAGCAGAAAAAGAAGGAAGAGTTAACATTACAAACAAGTGAATTTATTTCCTCCGACGAAGAAGAACAGCTAACTGGTGCTTGGCTTGAAGAATCTAAAGAACCTTTGCAGATTCCATGTGTTGATTTTGATTTCCCTTGTTAATGCTTGTTAAATATATTTTCGAAGGATCTTTCATTCTTCCCTGAATCTGCAAAAAGGAAAATCGCGTTTCTATTTTCATCCCAAAAACTAATCACACCAATCTGACCGCGATTGATTACGTCATAAAAGATCAAAACCTTCTACTTGATTTCAATTCAGAGCTAATTTCGGCTCGTATATCCACTTTGTCCTGGATAGACAAAGCCCTCTCTAGCCTATCTGTCTTTTGAGCCGCGTTAGCGAACGTAAACAACATAAACGAGAGATTGCCCATCGGATGGCGAAACAGGTCCTGGCGGTCGTGCCGTACGGTTTCCGGCCTATTCAACTTAATGAGCCATCGGCGTAATTACACTCGTAAATTGGATCGGCGGTTTGAGGGATGCATCTGCGATAAGTGAATGCGTCCGTATCGTGTGCTAGCTCGATGGATCTAGATTTAGTCGCCGAATTAACGACGAGAGAGAGAATTATGATAATTCGATTTCGTTAACTGCACTACCGTCCTAGATTGTAGCGGATTTTGCGGTTGATATGGTAAAGCTGGAGGGAACGATGGGAATTTGGAGAAAACATAACGATGACGATGTTAATTTTAAGGTCAATTAGAAGATGAAAATTGAATTCTACAGAGTATCTTTCGGCACGTCATATCTCCACTATTACGGTTTCTGAACCAGTCTACTGCGCTCGGGAAAGTTCGAGATTGCATCTTGCTAGAAGGGGCGCGTGAATCATAACCAATTTCATAAGTTTCCAACTCATGTTTTTACAGTTATAAATCAAGGAACAAACTCGCCAATATAGCATTTAGCTTCGTTATCATCATCGTTATCATCTGAAGATAAATCTTTACCTATTTAGAGCAGCGTTTTATAAGCTTTTAGGTTTCGGTGCCCCGAAAAACGCCTCATCAAACGCTGCTCTAAATAGGTGAACATTAATCCACTGCAGAGATGAGAACGAAGCTAAATACTATATTGGGGAGTACTCTTCTTGAAACTGCTGCGAAAAGGTGCGTGCACAATTCTGAAGTCATCCAGAAACGTTTAGTTGTCAGATTTGGACGAAAGCACTTACAAAGAAGGGACAATTCGCCTACTTTTCGTCCGGTTACCAATTATGAAAAGCAGCAATTATCGCGAATTGTTTCATCTATATCCAGACGCGATAACAATTGATATTATAATTATAATTGCAGGTAATTACTAAGTGCGACGACCTGCACCAAGCCTTTCGAGTTCGTTACCGGTCCATTATGTAAACATGACCAAGCCCGCGAACTATCTTTGTCAACCACGACGAATCGTGCAGTATAAAAAAATATTTGCATCAGTAATTATCTGTTATGACTAATTATCGTGCACGCCTTATATACGCCGCATAAAATGCGATTCATTCGACTTATTTATATGGAGTTTAATGTTTGGGAATGTAAATTTTAGACAAATTATAGCGTCGGAGATAGACGATTCCCTTGTACGTTTTCTGTGATGGAATTAAAATAAAATATATATAGAAATAAAATAAAGACGGTCGCATAAAGTAAATATAGAACTAGTTTAACGACGTCAATGAAATTAATTTTGGTATATTTCAAGTTCAACAGTGAAAGTATTTCCCTTCTTTCAATCGGTCTTTTTATGGGTCGAAAAGCAATAAATGTGGAGAGATTTAGGGAAATGTATAAAATGCTTCTGTCTTCCACAACGTCATAATATTCATTCCGATTATCTAATCCGAAATTTAGAAAAGAGAATTTGGAAGGAATTGGAGAAATTCCTTCCCGTAAACTTTAGTTAACGCTCACTAAATACAGGGCGTGTATAAATTGACGAAAAAGCTATACGCTGCGACATCCTTCCTTTGGTTCTGAATCGAAAATCTTAATAAAAAGTTGTGCAAGTTGCAAGTTGTATCATGCTTCGTATGTTTTTAGGAAGCATTTGAAAGAAACATACATTTGGCAACATCGCACCCGCATACTACTTTAATAGTAGGTATTGTAATATTTTCTAAAATTCATTTTTCTAAAACACTTTACTCGTCATTAGTAGTAAATGAATGGGTGAATTTTATGTTTTAAGTTCGACACATTACGCGAGATATGACTTACTCTTGAAATTATTTATTGTCAAAATCATATATAATAATAATAATAATAATAATAATAATAATAATAATAATAATAATAATAATAGTAATAATAATAATAAGAAAAGAACTAAAAACACAGGAAAACAAGAACTAATCTGTTTCTTCTTATGCTTGGAACATCAAATTCCGTCGAAAAATAAAATTGTATTGTGGACTGTATAATAATAATAATAATAATAATACTTATAATATTAAATATTATCATTGCATCGTGATTAAAAAAATTTTAATCACGATGCAATTGTACAAAGCAGCAAGCTTATTACGAATGCTTGGTCATTACCCTTTACTTGCTTTTAAAACAACTCATTTACAAATTCAAGGGGCGCTGTAAGCGCGCGTAATTCAAATTGGCAATTGTGGCTTAACATAATCAAGACTATATAAATGTCAAAATTCGATAGTAATATTATTGATAGGGATCACATTCAAATACGATCTTATTCTCCTGCAAAGTTGCAAGATGTGTTTTTCGTGAAAGTATGTTAATGAAGAAATGTTAAAAACATGATTGGAAATCAAAAATAAAACGTTTACCAACAAATAGTATCAAAAATTCTTCTTTACTCTAAATTGAATCTTCATCAACAGATATTGAACAATAACGCTTATAAAAGTCCGAACTTCTAATACTTCGTGAAGAGGTATGAAGCGTGGTACAATATTTTGATATGGAGATTTTCGATTCAGAATTTCATAAGCGGTTACGTCACGTATAGCGTTTTCGCCAAGTTATACACACCCGATATATATAAATGACGAGTCACCCAGAGAAAGTTTACATTTTTGAGCTACCTTTTGTACAGATGTTTATAGTGTTAGGAATCAAAAATGATTTAAAAAATTAACAAGGGAACGATAAATCTTTGTTTGGCTTTTTGTCTCCAACTAAGATGCTCGTTTTTCTTTTCTTTATTTTCGTCTACTTCGGTTATTCGGCTGTACAGTGAGTCAAATATAGGAACGCACTTCAAGGTCGGGTGTACAATATAAGTTTCTACTAGGAAAATGGGGTACGTTGTGCAAACTTATATATTGCACCTGACATTGAAGTTCGTTTCTATATTAGACTCACTGTAACAGTCTATAATTGTGAATCCGTGTATTAAAATGCCAAGGCTTTGAAGGCAACCAAACTATCAGCAGCTAATCGATTTTGAACGGGGTCGTATTGTTGGACTACGAACAAATGAGGCAACAAATTGTATACTATACCACCAGTAACTGTTCTTCGATCCTCTAAAGCAGGAATCGGCAAACTTTTTTTTTTTTGAAAGGGAAATTTAGGCTCGCCGGACCAGAAAGGAAAGATTTACGTGGATAAATCTACTCGTAGAGTAAAAAAAACGGTTTCAATTTTTATAGATAGATTCATACACAGTTTGCTGACATTTATTAATCGACCTACTATCATACAGATTAAGTTTTCTACTAATTTACTTTTAATTGATTCTTGTGCTTCTCAGTATGTCTTCTGACAGAAAAACTAACAGATCAACAAAACGAATCCTCTACAACCTCTCAACTCGACTATCGGTCGTTGAATTACATCTCGTAATTTGATTTGTTTTATTTTATTATTTATTACCTTCACCTGAAATTTCCATACTTCCACGGAATCGCGTTTTTAAACGTTCACTGCAACCAACTGCTCTGTAAATTTCTAAGCTATTACAGTTTTTACAATAACAAATGTCAAATTTTACGAAAATGTAATGACACATCTCAATAGTGCCACCTAATGATCGTTTGTGGAAACATAAAAGGCGCCCCTCGTACATATGTATATGTAATCTATGATTTTAAATGATTGTCCTGATCCTATAGTACTTTCCACAGACGGCACATCAATATCACAGAATAGGCAGAAGCGACAAAGCGTGTCGGCAGCTTTGATGTTCATGTGGTCGATTTGAATGTCCTCGAAATAGCTCAGAAGTTAGCTAACGCCATTTTGAAAATACGAAAGGTGCACATTTGTTCGTATTAATTGAAAAATATTAGAGTTTTGGATATGTTAAAAGAATAGTATTTGCTAAAAAGTTAAATCAGTGATACACAACAATAACCGTATATTTTAATTTTAATATGCACACACCATCCCAGAATAATAACATTAATGAAGCTTGCCAAATATAACACTTTCGTCGTATTTAAAACATGGTTCCCGGTCATGCGCATACAAAATTGACCACAAGATTTTCTAACTTTGTCGCTTCTGTCTATTCTGTGTCAATATGCACTACCATTTTTCTATCTGAAGTTAGCCTTTTAGTAAGTTCTAGTGGATTTCCCTATTTCTGCCTTCATGGCTGTCATTTATTCTTCATTGGCGTACTATGCGTTTCTTTTTGAGTTAAATATTCATTACTGTTTGACGTAGCTTGATACTTTGTCCAAGTCCCTTTTAAAACTAATAATATTTATCGGTTTTCGTTCTTTTAGAAATACGTACAAATGCTATTTCCACTGAAACAGATTCTATAGTAGTTATATCGAAATAGATTTTATATAAGCAGTCGTGTACGATAGGTTGCATAATCATGCTTTATCTACGAACTGCACGTCACTGAAAAACGTTGCGTTTTAATGGAAGTAGATGTTGATGTCCGAACTGTCGAAAGTAGGACAGTCATTTAAAATCTCTCTCTCTCTAAATATATATACATCGTCCTTTTAGACGACTTCTTAAGTTTTGGCGAATTTTGGCTCTTCGAAACACTCAACATCTCGAGTTTTTACTTGGAAAGTGACAATAGGCGGTTTTATTTCTCATTAATGACAAAAATTGTTAAATTTTGTCGAGGTTCAAGTTATTTTATCCAATCCCTGTATGTACGTGGCCAAAATGGAAGCTTCGTCCTTAATTATAACAGGATATACGCATGCATACGTCGACCCTTTATATTCTGCATACCCACGTTACGTGTGTATATTTCCACATTAGCGTTAATTGCTCGAGTCATTAATGTTTCAAACTGATGCGATTTAGGGCGCGATTATTAATTCAATTTTCGATATAACACTTCCGATTGCGACCTTGTACGTAGTTAGACGAAATAATTTACATCGTCACTGCGACATTTTCGAGTATATCGGACGTACGAATACCTGGATGTTACCCGCATTTACGTCAAAATGAAATAAACCAATTTCTAAAAACTTCTCTCGTCTCAATCCCTTTTTTGAGAAATTCTGCCCGGAACTTAGGGATGATGTCAATTATGTTGGTTTAAATGTCGCAACATTCCTCGAAATAAAAACATTTTTCCTTGAATTCGTTAAACAATGCACTTGTTCTGTTAAACTTTTCAATCGGGAAATCCTCACGAAAATGAACGAAAACAATTTATAAGATCTGACATCGAAAGCTACGGCTTTTTATTGCACATTTCTCCGCACATTACTTCTTCCGGCGATATATATATATTTGTAGATAAGCGTGACGGATAACGAGAAACTCGACAGGAAACACGACAGCTTCTTTCAATCGTTCCCAAAACTTAAATAGATCAAACCACAATAGGCTTTAACGTATACGCGTACAAAGAACGATCTAAACCGCGCGGAACGAATATCCTTTGTGGATTTGTTTGTCCTGGTTTGATATAGGAAAAAGTCCTTTTTGATAAAGAGAGGTACGTCCTCACCTTCCTGAAAGAAAGCTCCCTTTGCTTAACGTATAGAAATTGAAAGAATATGTAAGATCCTATTTTCAATTTCACTCTTATTCGAATTGATATTCGTTTTAGAATAAAAGTAAATTTCAATTTCATTCGTAACGTTGCTGAGGAGATGATTGATAAGTGGAGTTGGCCGAAATCGGTTCAATCTCATCTGTGACTCGTCCGTACGGGTGACACCGCGAAATATATATGCTGCCGGTACGTCTTGTAACAAGGTATTCGTGTTGTGTATTTCGTATTTATTTACCAATGTCGCTGAAGAAACGAGTGCCCTTCATTGCGGTTTAACGAAACTCTGTTGCGCGGTTTTCGGAGGTGAAATGCAGAGCAAATCGGGTGTACTGTATCTTTCGTAATATGGAACTGTACGGTCATCATGGAAGTAGATTGAAGAAGACGAAGAGAACAATTGGGACCAATCAGCAACAGAAACACAAAATACTTAGTCTACCATCTCTAATTAATAAGAACATGTTCATATTGTGTGGCAACTAAATATTGGGACATACTGCAAATTTTTAGGCCTAAAATTGAGTCATATCGCCTTGATATTTTATAACAGCTTGAATTCGGTTGAGCATTGACTCAACTAAGGATTTTCACTTTTCAGGAGTAAATCCATTACAAAGTTGCTCTATTTTGGCTGTAAGTTCCGGTAATCTCCGTTGTGGGTTGTTTCTCAATGTGTGTTTCATTCATCATGATTTTGCCTATGTTTTCTTTTTGTTTTTCTGTCAATAGTGGATTTTCCTTTGCCTATAAGAAAATAATTTTGTTTAAAATTACACTTTGACGTTGTTGCTTGTAATTCAACCTTATAAAACTTGAATCAACTTATCCACACTTATTCCCTTGACAGATTTAACCAAGTTTTGTGATCCCATTCAACCGTGATTTGCCTTAAAATATTTCTTCCTCCTTTTCCTTTGGCAGTTTTACTAATAGCTTTTTCATATCAGAAACTATTTTTGATCTACCTCTACTTTTAAGTTTTTATCTAGGATACTTCCCGTTTCTCTTTTTCATAATACTTCTTTATATTCCATATTATATATATAAGCTTCCTTGCGGGCCTTTTAGGCCGAGAGCTTCGTTACATTTCCCCATTGTTTCCTGTCCGTAGCCTTCTTCTTCCAGTCCGGTATTCCCTTATCCTCCAGGTCCTCCAGTACCGCTTCTCACCATCTTTTCCTCGGTCTTCCTCTCTTTTTCTTATATCCTGGTATTTTCCATGCTATTTTCCTAACGGTTCTTTTTTCGTCCATTCTCTCCATGTGACCCAGCCACTGTAATCTCCTCGCTTTAATGATAAAATCTATCTGCGATTTTTTATAGGCCTCATAGACCTCTTCATTAGTTCTTCTTATATAGCCATCTTCGGTCTTTTTCCCTCCTATTATCCTACGAAGTATTTTCCTCTCCCATCTCTTTACTATTTCCTTTGTAGATTGATTCAAAACCCATGTCTCTCATCCGTATAATGCCGTCGGTCTTATTACGGTTTCGTATAACCTAAATTTCGTGCTCCTCGACATCTGTTTTGCTTTTAGTAGGTGACTCATGATTCCACCAATTCTATTGGCTTTACTCAGTCTAGCTTGAATTTCCTTTTCCTCCTCGCACGTGTTCGTTATCCGTGCTCCCAAGTAAACAAACTGATCCACCTCCTCAAAAGTCATCTCTCCCAAATGTGTATATACTTTGAACTCTCCTCCTATTTTACTACCCGCTCCCACTTTCATAATCTTACTTTACTTCTCGTTTATCTACAGTCCCAGCTGCCATGCCTCCTCTATCAATCTCTGTGTTATTTCTTTGAGTTCCTTCCCGTCTCTGGCTATAACAGCTAGGTCATCTGCGTATCCTATTATTTGGTGACTCTTATATAATATGTCTCCGTCTCTGTTGAGCCTACTGTTCCTTACTGCTTTTTCCAGCACCATGTTAAAGAGCAGTGTTGAAAGTGGGTCTCCTTGTCTAAGACCTGTTCTTACTATAAAGTCTTTCGATTCTCCTCCTCTTGTTCTTACGTTGCACGTTGTCTTCCTCAATGTCATGTTATAGTTTTAGAAATAATAAGTTCCTCCGGCACTTCACGTATTGTTTATTGCGACAACAATTTTTAAGCACTAACTCACAAATTTTTGCACTTGTAGAGATACCACCCACCATTTTGTTTAATAAACGCAGCTGTTCATTCAATACGAGTGTCTCGTTCTCCATTGTTTGCGCTAGAGTGGGTCGTTATTTAACTGTCTGCTTTTTATAACCGTTGTGGATTTAGTAACGGTTGCAACTGTTATCGGTTGTAACGGTTACTTTCGGACTGTCTTAAACTTGTACTTGTGCAAATATTTTCTAAATAATAGTGCGCACTGACATTATGAAATGTAAAATAAAAGAACAAGAAGAAGAACAGAACAAGAAAGTTACATAAAAAATATTTATAAAAACTTCAAATAAAACCGTTATATTTAATGAAACAAAATAACAATTCTAATTACAATTATAAATAAATAATAAATAAATAAAAATAAAACTCATGCTATAATGTGAATTAATCTTCAAAAACGACAATGTTGTTATCGTATGGAACTGTTGATTACGAAATAACGATAACTTGTTATGTTGCAACCGTTATTTTAAAACAACCGTAACGGTTGAAATTATTATTTTAAAATATCGATTTTTCCCATCACTAGTTTGCTCAACCAATTTGCCTTACCTCGTTTCACTTTTAAAAATTACCTTATATTGTCCCAATATTTCGTTGCCCAACAGTATGAACATTTCTCTTGTTAATTAGAGATGATAAGTATGTGTTTTTGTGTTGCTGATTGGCCCCAATCGTTGTTAATTAGCTAGTTACTTAGTACTGAATTCAAAAAAACTGTCCCAATATATAATTGTTAGGGCTTGTAAATACTACAAGAGAAAGTTTGGAATGCATAAACTTAACAAATTAAGACAAAAGAAAACATGGCGAAAATATAAAAAAGCGAAACGGTTAAAACGTATGAAATATGTATATGACACGGGATACAGAAAAAAATATTCTCAAGTTTTACATAACATAAAATATTACCAAATCCTTATTACAAGGAGAAAGAAATCCTTCGCTCCGTCCCTACTTACACCACGACTGACTTCATTTCCATTTTTTCCATCAAGATTCCATATTTAACGCTCAATTTACTTACTTACTTTGCAGCATACATTTTGCGTCGTTACGTCAGCAGAGCAGCTATAGTCACTTTCGCGGTCCGACTCGTCTTACGTGTCGCAAATACATTAGGGAGGAAATGAATAGGGTGTGTGCATGTGTGCTCGTTCGCCCACGCGTCGGAAATAGCGTCAGCTCAGAGAAAATCGCCTTTCCCTTGTGATAATTTCGATCCAGTCAACAGTTGGTTTCGACAGGTGTCGATGTTGATCGTTAATTTCGTGAGAGTGAGATTTGA
Organism: Chrysina gloriosa; assembly: GCA_038088585.1. Lineage (NCBI taxonomy): Eukaryota > Metazoa > Arthropoda > Insecta > Coleoptera > Scarabaeidae > Chrysina > Chrysina gloriosa. Next base: position 62,629,978 of record CM076091.1, on the reverse strand, counting down.
GACTTTTTCCAAGTGATGAAATAATCGTCGTGCCTGCATTTAGTTTGATTTTATCGCAACCGTTTTTGAAGATTGCTTCAATTCCAAGTTATACAGGAACTTCTTTAGTTCACAATCTCTGAAATCGGTTAAACTCACGTTTGTTCCGTAGAGTACGACCAGCCTTTGGAAATAAACTACGCAAAAACGTAGAAGGCGATGAAGAAGAGAATAAAGATAAGGAAGTTCATAAAAGAAATAGAAATGAGAAAAATGAATTAACGAAGCAAGGGAGAGAACATAATAAGAAAGAGCTAAAGAAAAATTTCTTGGCATTTCAATCCCCAGCATAATCTCATGTCTTCGCCGTTATAAACCGAAGATGGGAACGAAGAAGAGATATAGTAAAAATGACTAAACGTAGAAACTAAAAAAACGACAAACAGAAAAAATGAGATATGAGATATACGTGATAAGGACAATGAAAGCGAGATAAAATGGAAACCGAAGGAACACAATAAGAATGGAGCAATGCAGAAGCTAATGAAGAACCATAAGAACAAAAAAAGGAATAAGACTGAGGAGAAGTAGATGAAGAATAAATGGAAGATGAACAATAAAATGGAAACGAATAGATGTAGATGCTTGGTATTTTAATCCCCAGCATAATGTCACGTCTTCGCCGTTGTAAACCGAAGATGATAACGAAGAAGAGATATAATAAGAATGACAACGTAAAAACTAATGAAAGAAAGACGAACAGAAAGAATGGGATATAAGATATATGGGATAAGGACAATGAAAGGAAGATAAACCAAAGGAACACAATAAAAATGGAGCAATGCAGAAGCTAATGAAGAACCATAAGAACAAAAAAGGAATAAGACTGAGGAGAAGCTGATGAAGAATAAAGGGAAGATGAAGAATAAAATGGAAACGAATAGATGTAGATGCTTGGTATTTTAATCCCCAGCATAATGTCACGTCTCGGCCGTTGTAAACCGAAGATGATAACGAAGAGGATCTATAATAAAAATGACTCAATATAGAAACTAATGAAAATAAAGGACAAACAGAAAGAATGAGATATGAGATATATGTGATAAGGACAATGAAAGCGAGATAAAATGGAAACCGAAGGAAGACAATAAGAATCGAGCAATGTAGACGCTAATGAAGAACCATAAGAACAAAAAATGAATAAGACTGAGGAGAAGCTGATGAAGAATAAATGGAAGATGAACAATAAAATGGAAACGAATAGATGTAGATGCTTGGTATTTTAATCGCCAGCATAATGTCACGTCTTCGCCGTTGTAAATCGAAGATGATAACGAAGAAAAAGTATGATAAAAATAACTCAACGTAGAAACTAATGAAATAAGAGACAAACAGGAAGAATGGGATATAGCAGGTCTAGAAATAATTGTTTCTTAATAAGGTAATCAAATGTAACATCCAACTAGTTTGCTCTAATAGTACATCACAGTGTTAAGCGTGATCTGGTAAGCCAGGAAATTGTAAAAGAAGGGGTAGAAAAGTTTTATATTTATAGCTAAAGCGGTGGTGAAACAAACATTGTTGAGATTCCTTGAGGCTAACATGACCAACAGTTTTTGCCCCTGGGCCGAATTAGAAAGAAACCTTTTTCACGGTTCGAACCAAATATTAAATTTTAAAAAATGTTAAATACAAAAACGATTCATTTAAGTAAACAAAATTTGATCATAGGATGCACGAAAGTGCAAGAATTCCGTTTATGATACGAGTACTTACTCGCCGTTGACCGCTGCAAAATACATTACAGATCACCTTGTTCAATCTGTCGACTTTCGGCGTTAACGATAATAATAATAAATTTCCCTTTCTCCAATCGTTTTCGTCAGGTGCTAAATTATTTTGGAAGACTAAAAAGTTTCCTATTTTAAACGGAATTGCTTGGCCTTCAATGCCAAATCGTAAATAAACACCAACAGATTTTCGATAAGAACTGCTTAGGGAACAATCTGTTTCACGCCCGTAAATCAAAGGCGACACACCTCGCCGAAACTCAAACTTTACGACTAAAATCCGTCGTCACAGCCGGAAACGTTCCGGGAGAAAACACGTGGCAAAAATCATAACAAACACGCTCGACGCCCGACAAAATCGAAGCGTTTCGAAGTTTCATCGGGAGCGCCCTTTTTTCCCGGGAAAAACAACGAAAGTAGGAAATGCGTCCCATGGGAGAAATCCTCACAAACACATACACACACACATAGAAGTGGTAGCACAAACACGTGTACAACGTTGATTACAAATAACCGGACAAAGTAAATCGTGTAACATTTGTGTGCTAGTTAGAAACAATGTTTAAGTCTCTTTCTTCCCTCTATCTTACCACTTTGGAATGGGAATCTGACTTGTCTTCTTTTCTTCCCATATCCTCAAGTATCGAGGAGACATCAGAATACGGAATTGAAATTGTGTGTCAGATGCATGCCAATAAATGCTGGCCAACAACTTTAAAGTGCTTGCAACGAGATCGAAATTGCACTTTGGTTGCATGAAATATGCATATCTGACTCGTTCTGCACATTTTTGTTTTATGGAACAATTATTATTAAATATGAACATTATAAAAAATACAAAAAGCAACGTGCAAAAGTGAAAAACTTAGTGGGGCAAGCTAAACAAGTTTCTTGGGAGGAATTTGGTGTTAGGCTTGAAGAAAATAGCAATGGAAACCAGAGACTGTTGAGAAAAGTAAAAGATCAAAGATAAAATATTAAAAATTGAAGACGAAATCATCAATTGCAGCAGCAGGAATTAATGGAAAGGGGATACTCCAGTAAATACCTAAAGTTAAGCCAGAAACTTCCTGCAAAAATCAAATCATGTTCACAACTTCCTTTAACAGAAAAGTTGTTTTGGTGAACAGCAATAGTCAAACAAAGAAATTCCACCGAAAACCATACGGAAGAAGAATAATGGACGCGGTTTAACAGTGACATCAATTTTCTTCAAATAATCAAAGACAAGCATCCAAAGCTGGGAGTTGGTAATGTAATGGTAACTGTTGGAGGTGGATCCTCTAGCTAATTACTTATGTACCTATCCTAAAATTTTGGGGCAATTCGTGCATGCCAAGCAGAACCGCTTGAATCGTGCTTCTTCACCCTCAAGATTCTGCCGCAGCTTGAACTGTTAAAATATAAAGATTTGGACGAGAAACTTCCACGGCCCAGTCATCTCCTCCATAGTTTACATTATGTGGGTTTGAAAATGGCGATAAATTAAAATGGTTTTGACCAGCAAGCTGCTTGAACAACGAAATGAGGAAATTGCCGAAACTTCGCCAGAAATCCGTTAATGACGACTTAAAGCCGAATGTTGTCCGGTTTGTAATTCCCAAATCTGTACAAAATCGTTCTAACAATCACACGCGCACGACAAACATCGAACGAAAAGAAAACACCACGCTGTTTCGTCCTGCTTCGTCATACGTGGACGGCTCCTCCTTCCCGCGTAGGAATGAATGAAATTATGGCGAACACTTCGCGTAATGAATATTCCGAGGTCGAAAGACAACGATGATTCATCGTCTGTCATGAGATATGTTTGTTTCCGCGCCGGTCGTATTAATAAATTAGTAAATATAACCGCGGTTACGTTGCACATAATGCAACGTGGCGTCGAGGATGATGCATGACACGAGGTTGAATGCAGGAAGAATACCTACGTATTTGGAGTAAATTAATTAAGCTTTGACCATCCTCAAGATATTCGAGATGTTTTTCGCGCTAAATTCCACGATGCACTTCCTACTGCAAGGTCCCAGAGGTGCGATGGATAAATTCCACTTCGAAGGATTCTCCCCAAAATTTAGACTTTTAAAGTGAAAAGGATTAACGAATTAATCGAAGAGACGGAACAACAATTGAAGACCGACACAACCACTGTGTCGTCCAGTGGAAAATCCTCTTAATTGAGGATGACAGCTAGCTTTCGAACAAGAAGACGGACATAGTTAGCCGACGAGTCATGTGAAGGCATCATCTGCAAACGGTAGCCGATGATGTCTTCAGCACCACATGTTGTGAAAAATGCATAAATTGCCAGCTTCGTTTCCGTAGTTAGCAAAGAGTCCTGAAGAAACTATGCCCACAATTTGGTTAGGAGATCGACGTCATGGTATTCCCGATCTGCGCCTAAAAGAGAGAGGAAAGAGAGGTAAGAAGTAACCAGACGGACGAGTACTCCTTTTCTCTTCCGCCTAAGGTTGAGCCTAGACGAACCAACTTGTGAATTTAATCCTTTGCTTCATACTTTAAGTTCTGCATTATTCACTTTATCGTTTAGTTTTTATTTCAAACTAGATTCCTCAGTCAACAAAGATAGCAATGGTGTAGCGTTGTAGAACTGATAAATTAGACGAAAGTTGTGACATAGGAAAAGATGGAAAATACTATTACATGCGAATCAAGAGGCAGGTTTTCAATAAGTTTCCGATAAGATGGAGGAAATGCTGGTCGTCGTTGCCAAGCTGTAAATATAAGAAGAAGAGGAAAATCAGGAAAAAAGAGAATAGCTTGAGTTTTGTGGGATTTCCTTCTTGAATCTGCGCGTCACGAATGAATGATCAAGAATCGAAATTAACTGTAAAATTGACAAGTCACAAAAAGGAAATGGATTTGAGTCGGGAAATGTATCCCACAATTTTTTGCAACTTTTGAAGAGGACTATCTTAACACCAATATCTCGTCGAATTAGTTTCTGCTTTTGGCGTTGAAACACCACATAAATCTACCATTTCCAGCTGCTATACCACTCACGTGCGACGATTCCAGGACAGGTCAACCAAGAAAGGCCAGCCACACCAAAAATATCACCCATCAATTGCTAATAGGTAATGGACGATATGTGACATATTGCAAAATTGGGACATAATGCAAACGAGGACCAAGAATGGATTACGTGGTCAACGGTTTTAGTCACCGGAAAAACCAGTTGAGGCCTTCAAGATATGGCATTTTTTGCTATTCCCATTTAAGTTTGGATTATCTACTTTACCATTTGATTTGAACGAATGTGAAAACGTATCAATCTATGTTAAGGACAAATTGAAATGTTAAGCTCTCTCAGTTGACCTAGTATGGGGGCGCCATTTATGTTTTTACAAACGACCACTTACTGGTATTATTATTATTATTATTATTTATTTTCGTAAAACTCTCCGAGAAAATGATGCCTTGTCTTTCGGTTGTATTGGACATGCAACCATTCCTTTCGAGGATCAAAGACCAGTTAATGCTGAATGGCCAACAACAATTTGTTTTCCAGAAGTCTTCGACGAAATCAGGACAAAAACAACCGAAAACGTCGCATTATTCTACATCATGGTAATGCCAGCTCTCAGACAGCAAGTCAGACAATCGATTATTTTGTGGAGAAAAACATCGAATGAATGTCTCATTGTTTATATTCACCTGATTTATCTTCTGACAATTTTTTCTGTTCCCAAATGTCAAATAAAAATGCATAGATAGCGATTTTCGCCATCTCAAGAAGCTGTCAAACCTTCGAAAACGGCGTTTTTGAGATACCAACTTCAGAGGGGAAAAGATGTTTCGAGAATTGGTTTGGCCGCATGTAGAAGTGTTATACCTTAAAGACGAATATTTTGAGAACAATTAAAACAATTTGTTCCAAAAATGCGTTTATGGACTGTATGCAATACCGACTACCGAAACAATTGCTACAAAATAGCCGTCCATATCCACGGAAAACAAAGCAACGAATCCAACAATACAATCATATATCTCTTCTGCTTCGTGCTGTTCCGAACATTGACTCTGCATCGTAATAGTTTTCCCAATTTATGACCGTATTCGTGTCACTCGACGGGGTACTCCGCTTCATTTTAATCCGAATTCAGTTCGCCTCGATTCAGATTTAAATTAGATTGATTTATGAAATTCCAGGAAATAGAATGACTAAAACCGACACCTACGTGAACTTACCGCCCATCTAAATACCGCGAAAACAGAAACTAACTTTCAGCAACAGAGCAGTGATTTACTACACTTACATACGTATGTAGGTACGTCTCCGAAATGGAAAATTTAATCGCCAACGGATGCAAAAAGGGGGATGAGTTTATGTGACGGGACGTAAAGTTGCTAAAGGACGTTTTGATGGACGGTTACCTATTTCAATTTCTCGGCGAATTAGGCAATATTTAATTCGCTCGTGTTGTTTTTGTGGGTTAAATGATTTTAAGTTTAATACGTCGTGAAAGTATGTCAAAATTCATTCCTCTTCGAGATAACTGACACTAAACTTTGAAAATATTTGTTAATTAGTTCATTCTCCATTCAATTAAGAATTATTTGCTTTGTTTTTAAGGAAAAAATGTTTCCATGATTGATCTAGTAGGGTAAAAATAGGTAAATATGAATGAATTAAAATTTCCAAATTATACGAGGGGTGCCTTTTATGTTTTTATAAACGGCCACTAGGTGGCGCCATTGAGATGTGTCCTTACCACATTCGCAAAATTTGACTTGTTATTGTGAAAATAATGGCAGTTTTGAAATTAACCGAGAGTAGTATATCTACAGTGAACTTTCGAAAAAGCATTTTGGTGGAAGGATGGAAATTTGTGACTTACAATGAATGAAGCATTACTTACTTCATGTCCCATACGTCTCGTATGCGTTTCTAATTATCTAGGACTATGCCCAAGAATAAAATGTGTTTTCTTATGAACTTTACACATTTCTGCCGGAAAGCTATACTTATCTGATTTGTGAATGATAGAGTGAGAAACGTCCAAGAATTTTTTTAATGCATTAAACTTGACTAAGATGGAATTAAACAATTGAACTACTATAGATTTCAAACGACTCTCAAGAAATTCCTCAGACGAAGTCCAATCTACAATCCCCAGGAATTCTTCCACCTAATTACGAAAGTGGTGAAAAGCTAAACAACCTAACCTTATTATTCATTTCATGTGTTGTGTGGTTACTTTATTTTTTAATACTTCTTGCTTACCGTTTTTGTTTATAACGTAGTTTCCTCTTTCAACGCTAATTTCATACTATTTCAATGTCCACATTACTCAATAAGTTCGTACGATGACATATAGATAGCGCCACTATTGAAAAATCCATATGATCTTTAGGACCCGCCAACCTTCAAACGATACGCGTCAAAACTTTAATGACAATCTGAGCACTTTTTCTTTCTTCATTTGGGGCGGTTTCTTCGCAATTTCTTTCTTCAAACGCACCAATAACGGCCATGTAATATTTACCATTGTTGGATCTTCCTTTCTCAAGGTAATCGATGAATAAAATACCGGGCGCATCCCAAAATACGGAGGCCAAAATCTTACCAGTTGACATTTGCATTTCTGGTCGCTTTCAACGGCTTTCATCATTTTCTGTCCCCTCAGCTGACTGTAGGATTTGACGCTCGGGTGTAGTGATGGACTGATGGATCCATGTTTCATCCATTGTCACAGTCCGCATGAAAAATCTTGTTATTGCGTTGAAGCAGCTCCAACCAGCTCTCTGAATCATTCTGACGTGTTGTTGTTTTTGAGCGACTGTGAGCAAACCCGGCACCCATTTCGAATAGAGCTCTGTCATGCTTAAATGTTCATGCAAAATGGTAAATACAGTGATATCTTTAAGGTGTCAGCTATCTCACCCAACTTCAATTTTCGATCGGCTAAAACCGTTTTGAGGACTTTTTTATGGTTTTCTGGAACAACTGCCGAATTTGGGCGACCAAAGCGTTCAGCACCATCGGTGTTTGTACGGTCGCGTTTAAGATCAACAAACCACTTCTCTACCATTTGTCTCGATCGAGCATTTGTCAAGCCAATGCTTTGCTTGAACCGCATTGTTTCCCATTAAAAAGCAGTGCTTTATTAACACACGAAATTCAAATTTTTCCATTGTTTAAAAAATTACAAAAGTCGCGTTACTAAAGCCACGGTAATTTGTAAACTAACCGTCAGACTGTTATAAAACTTTGACACGTGTATCGTTTGAAGGTTGGTACTTCCTAGAAATCATACGGATTTGTCAATGGTGGCGCCATCTATATGTTATCCTACGAACTTATTGAGTGATGTTTCTGTTAATATTTGCACAAAACTACTGACTATATCTATTCCAAAATGATGTTCGACAACAAAGATTATTATTATTATGATTAATATCATTATTATAACGCACGCATGCATTAACATCGTTTGCCTGCCTTTAAAGGCAACGACCCATTTTCCGGCGCTCGGGGGTAATGATATTAAAATATTCCGTAGATACTCGTTACGTTTATCTAACATTTTCCGGTCGTTTCCTTCGCGTCCGTGGCCGGCCTGAAAAGCAAAACGGAAAATCAGAGGAAGGAAATAAAACCAATAAAAGCTAAATGCATAAATTTCGGGCGAAATAAATAGATCTGAAAGAATGAAATTTAAGGGCACGCCAACGTTGATGATGTAAAATACGTAATTTTTACTCTAATGGTTTTAAGTATCCCTTGGAAATTCCCGTGATGCAAATTTATCTCTTTATTGCTTTCTACTCTTCTTCTTCCACCGAGATGGGATGCATTTTGGTATTGATTGGAATAAAATGTTAAAGCAGTTATCCCGATCTTCAGCTGGCATAGTGGAAATTGCTATTTTGAAGGCAGCGAATGCTTCTTTCCTTAATTAGAACCCCATCGGCCACACAGTCAATTTTTGTTCTTTGGGAACGTAAACGAATCGTTGGGATTTAGGTCGGAATGGCCCTGCTCCAAACATCCAATTGTCTTCCAAGCCATGTGTGAACTCGCATTATTTTTGTAGAGGATGGTTCGTCGTTTTACGTTAGTTTTGAACAACACGATTATTTTTAGCGTGCAAATGGTGGTACACCAGTTACACTGGCACATTAGCTGCATTATCAACTGCTGCTTTTGTTAATTGGAATCCCGTCGAGCACAGAGTCCATTTTTGATTCTTGGGACCGTAAGAAAGTGCGTTGGGATGCAAATCAGAATTCCATGGAGGATGACTTAATGACTTGATGATCGCCTGCTGCAAAAATCCAATTGTCGTTCAAGCTGTATATGTGAACCCCCATTGTCTTAGTGGAGGATGGTTTGTCCTTTTGGGGTTGTACAAATGATGGTGTAATACTTGACATTAGTCGCTCCTCGATCATCTAAAAACTAAGCCTAGATGGGGTATGCTTTCGACACAAATGTCGTGATCATTTTCTTCGTTACACTGCTGGAACGGATGATTCTTGTTAAATTCTCCTCGTTTTAATATGATACACCCAATGGTTGATTGACTTATTTAATTTTGGACTCATAGAACTAAATCCAGAATTTACCAGCACTGATAAGGATGTAAACGCTTTTCCGACTTCCAGTCTTGAACCGGAATAAATCGACAATGAATAAATTTTGTGCAAAACGTGAATATTAAGGAAAGTTTCCTTGTAAGTTCCCGTGCAGTTAGTTAAGCGCCCTCCCCTTCAATAATTCACCGAAAACATTTCGACATAATTTTCATCCCCTGTTCGCGCGCAAACAACAAATAATTAAAAGCAAATAACTCGAGGAGATTAGCATCGCAAAGCCCTAAATTTGGTTTCTTGCCCCTGATCTAAAACCGGGCGTCTACTTAATATCGAAACTCGAAGGATAATCCCAAGATAAATTATATTAAAGGATTTAGAGGCGAACTGTAGTATTTCAACAGCAACGCCTTCTAAATATATACGATTTCCACGTTTAGGCTTCTCCAAAACTAACCCTCGGGGTATTACGTGTCTGCGCGAGTTTTACACGTTCACATTCTGATATTTCTGCTTGGAATTTCATCGGACTAGATTTAATAACTTTCGTCTTAACTATGGAATGAGTATAAATTAAAGTATGAATTAAGTTTTGGATGATGCTTTCGTCCAAGGTTTCCTTTTACGGTTATCGGTGGAAAATGGGAAGATCTACCGTTTTTTAGGGAGTAACGGATCTCGTTTCGATGACGCACTTCGGCAGAGGAAATTTAATATTTATTTCGACGTTTTCAACCGTGAGAAATAGGAGCTATCTTTTACTATCTGGCCCGTCCCGAACGTATTAGTTTGGGTTCACGAAAGCCATTCTGCGCCCGAACAGAGAAATATATACCGTTTAAGGGAAAAGAAGCGGAATCACCGCAAAGGACGATAAATGTGTAACTTTTCCCACAATGTTGATAAACTCTCGTATAGGCAAAACGTTCATACGATGTCTTCTTAGTGTTGCATGTTGTCGTATACAGGAGCGCCAAGAATGAAACTTTAAGCGTCAAAATTAACCCCAATATTGAGTTAAGGTTGTAAGGTACCTATTTTCAAGATCGCTTGAAGTTTGTGAAGCTGTATATTTTAACTTCAAAAGATATACTGTGTGTAGAAATAAAATAGTAAGTGTTTACAATTTTAAGAGCTCGGACGGGTTTAATCTTTTGTCAATAATAAGTCAAGAATCAGCAGATTTGCAGGCTTGAAATTTTGAATATAATATATTCGATAGGATGGTTTACATTTGTCAAAGAGCATTTTTGTAAATCCTTTTGTTATAATTGCCCTTTTTAAGCCAGCAATGACAGTCAGCCAATTGTCATTTTTCTATTCCTTAATTTAGATTAAATTATATTATAAATATTTTGGTGTTAATCATTATTTCACTGTGATTCAGGAATTTTCTATGTAGTGCGTAGTAGATACGGTTTGCTGCTCTTATTCTCACATTTTGTTTCATTTTAGTTCAAAATTTTCTTGATAGTGCTTCCTAGGTACCTACTTACAGTTTTGTACTTGTTCAATTTCGTCTTCGTTAACCTTTATTGTTGTTTCTGCTGCAGGTTTGCCCATTGACATGACCTTTGTTTCCGCGCTGTTTATTGTTATTGTATGTTTCATCTCTTCAGATTCCTAGGTTCGTCTACAATTTTTCCTCAAAGAAAACCGTACAATATCATCTGCAAAACCACAACCTTTCAGGAAAATGGGTTGAAGCCTCTGACAACCTATCACAAATTTTTCCATTTCATGTTGGCACTCTTTTCTAGCTTCATCTATTGTTCTTACGAATAGGAGTGGGCTAAGTACACGTCCCTTACAGACCACGTCTGTTGTTCTAATTTCTTCGGACAGTCTATTTCCTGTTCTTGCGTGGCTCCACGTTTCCTCGTAAATATTTCGTATGATTTCAATGTGTTGGTCTTCTACATTCTTTCTTCTGGAGCTTACCGCTTTCATCTTCCTACTAACACTATCACATGCCATCTTTATATCAAGAAAACACATATGTAAACTCTGGTTCTTAGCCAACTTTTCCTCTATCACTTGTTGTGCAGTAAATATGTGGTCTTCAACGCTGCATCAGGGTCCGAATCCACTTTGTATTTTAATCAGTTTACTTTCTACTAGCAATCTCACAATCAGTGTAATTTCAATTATCCGTTCAGACACTCTAAATGCTGTAGACAGAAGTATAATTCCTCTATACTTCGAGCAGTCCATTGCGCTGCCCTTTATGTAAATGGGTAGTGTGATACCAATTCTCCATTCCTCCGGTACGTCTTTTTGTTCCCCACACATACTGAGGATATTCAACAATTCTTCCTCTCCCGTTTCTCCCATATATTTGATCTTTTCAGGTCCAATTTCGTCCGCTCTTGGGGCTTTCTCAGTTTTAATTTGACTAACGACTGCTTTTAGTTATTTCCTGCTCATTTGGTTTTCGCTTCTATTACCTGTAGCGGCTCTCTCCCTTATCGCATCATTTCTTTGTCGTTCATCATTTATCTCGTTATTTAATAATTTTTCAAAGTATTCCTTCCATCCCTTCCTATGATACTCTCTTCGTTTGTGATTATTTCCCCGTCTTTTGTTTTAAGTTGTTGTAAATTGGCGTTGGGTTTGTCTCTAAATGCCTTCAGCACTCTATAAAACATTTTAATATTACTCATAACGAAAGCACGCGCATAAGAAAATGGTTAAAAGTTTAAGGTGTAAAGTCTCGAAAAACACGTCTTCAGATAACCAGCTTTTGAAATTAAACCACTCCACCTCTGAGGAATACAAACCAATTTTGGTTTGAACTGTTTTTGGATATTGAAGATAGTAGGATAGATACAACTGTTACAATTTGAATGGTTTTTGCGGTAATAAAAAAATTACATCGGAGGTTCCTGCAGGTGAATATGTACGGCCAATACTTTTAGTAATGGAAATATATACACCCCATTACAATGATAAAAATGCACAATTATTCAACGCAGTACAATCGAATAATTTCGTTCATTCTCAAAGAAATAATACAATCAGGGCTTCCTCAACGGGATTATTTAGGACCAATACTATTTTTAATCGTAATTATGCAGGAATCCTCACTTTTATTTGATCAGGGTGGAAACGTTGCTTCCCGATTCAAGCCGAAGTAGACATGAGGGACATTCGACTTTATTTGGTCGAAATTTTGCCTCTCCCTGGAATGTTTCCGATGTGACTGTCAATGTTGGCTCTGCCTGTATACCTATTATTGCAAGTTTTTCAAATTAATGGTAAAAGATGCTCTCAAGATCACTCAACGCGTCGTCTAATGATTCAATAGTTTCATTCATTCTCGATTAAGAATAAAATCGGGGGTTCCTCAACGAGGATGACTATGACCCATACTTTTTATAATTCGTAAAAATGCCCGCTTTTTATCGCAAGTTTTGAAAATTGACGAATTAAAGAATCCGTAATTACTCAACGCATCGAGAAGAGAATATAATCGGGGCTCACCGATGTGGTTCTCTAGGACCAATATTGTTTCTAATCGTCCAATCACGAAACTTACACCTGCCACTCTAAATTCGTTCAACTCGAGAAATTTCCCATTTCAGCTTTGTACCTTAACGATATAAGCTTGAAGCGTTTTTGTGGATTCCACATTGTTATTACCTGTGGAAAATATTGCTGTATCGTCAGCAAAGGTGGTAACAATGTTTCCTTCAAAATTGACAAGTCGTTGGTGGTACAACGAGGTAGAGAACTGGTCCCAATACACTTCCTGTGGGGCAGCACGACCGCTTGGATTTTCTTCAGATTAGCAAAAACATCTTCTGATTTGGGGCTTGAGGCTAAAGTATCTATCGGTCGGTGGTATAAGATTGGAGGATTTTCGACTATATTGGGCCAAAATTCAATTCATGTATCAACCCTTCGTAACTTCCCCAAAATTTACGGAACAGACTCCTTTTTCTTCTAATGTGGTTTTGTTAGATATTGCGTACTTGATGCATCGCAGAATGTTGATTCTGCAGCCCAAATTGACATTTTGGGATAAGGCTTCTTCCCCTCCTTGATAGCCTCGTTGCTACCGAAACATGTCACCCGATTTAATCAACTAATTGTGTGGTGAGTTTACCGACGTGATGTGGTGTTAATAAGTGCTATGTATGAATTTATCACAATCCATCTATGTGGAACAATTCGTATATGCGCCAACGTAATCGAGATAATATCTGACGGCAATATCGGCGCCAATACGAGTTTTGAAACGGAAAAATTCGTTTCAATTACGACGTTATGTAAAACCCGACGCAATCTGCGAAACCGCGAAAATCACATAAACCGGGCGGATCTAGAAAATTTCAGATTTTTATTCGAGCAAATTTAGCCGATATTAGCTTTCCATGCTTTTGACTTATTAGATCTACCAGGAGGCAATAATTTCAAATTAAAACTTTCGATTTACAACTTGCGTTTATTCGATTTATCGCACGCTAAGTGTTATATAATTTAATTGAATATTCGTGACGCATAGAATCGATTGGCGCATTGTTAGGGAAAACGTTAGAAATAACCTTTGGATCTTCGACGGTGATAATGGGAATTTCTGATATTGTGTGCCCGGTTGTAAATTCGATAAGTAAACGTTGCGTATAATGAGGAGAAAAAATCTTTACAAGTGTTGATGATGGCATCTATTTATATAAACGTCGATGTAAAGTCGAAATCGCGTACGCACACACGGATAGGTGTCTTATCTTCGATTTGAGAAAATTTTTGTATATAAATTTACACGCTACGTAACAATTGAAATTTTTCAGTTGACACAACTGTATAAACAATGTAGAAACGCGCTACGCAGATTCTCACGGTTAAGGTCTTTGGTATATTTACATTCGATGAGGTGTGATGAAAACGGTCACCTACAATTTTTCTAGTGAATCAGGTAATTGAATAATATTTTTTCTTTTTTTCGTTCTTTTTGAATTAAAAGTTACAAAACCACATATTTCATGCTTCGTGTCGTACTGCAAGAACAGTCATAGTCTGAGAAGTCACGTGAAGCTTTTCGCTTTCAACAGCAATACATAGAATTTTAATGTATAAAGAAAAAGGAAAGGTATTTCATTTCGAAACCGATGGTAAATTAATGGAAGTTGAATTTGAAGTAAATTCGAGTCCGAATAATGAGAGCGCCATCTGATGGGGGAGGCGCAAATACGGCGAATTTCATAGTTGCTCCTGCGATGAGTATGTGTGTATGCGTGTGACATAAAGAACTAATGAAAGAAAAACGTCTAATGACGATTTCAAGCGTTTCACCTTTTCCCAGTTAACTCTCGCCGCAAAACCTCACTAAAAGAGCTTCGCTCTAAAAATATATACCTAAATTTACTTATATTTGGAAATTAATCAGGGAAATTATATGAATGAACATGAACTACGTTGAGATTTATATTCGCATATTTGTACGGATGGAGCCAATTTGTTATTGGCCTCCAACAAAGGAGCAACATCAGGAATAATTTCAATTGCCCCGCACATTAAACATTCTCAAATTGAATTGAAATTTTATAAAATCCAGATCATGAAATTTGAGATTATTTGCTTTATAATGCAACCATAGAACTCTGCTCTTAGATTTGGAAGTCCGATGGTTATCGAAAGCAAAAGTCTTAAAACGATTTTTTGAGTTAAAAGATGAAGTATGTAATTATTCTTTCAAGGAACGAAGCTATGACTATGCTCCAAAATTACGTGATGAAATATGGATTGCAATTTTTGTCCTATTTAGCAGACATGCTTCTTCATAGACTGAACGTATGTATGTACATATTACAAAAATTGGAGAAAAAGTGAATGCATCGGTTTTAAAACTTAACATGTGGTGATCATATGTCAAGGAGAATGGCGTGCAATGCTTTGCAAAACTAAACAGTTTCCAAGTTAATTGAATTTAGGCGACAGTGTTAAAAATTATATAATGGAACACCTTTGTCAACTGAGGAAAACTATAAAACAATATTTGCCAGGAGAGGAAACAAGGTCTGACTGGATGAAAAATTCTGCTACGATAAATAAGAAGGCTTGCCGATGAAGGAAAGGATAGAACTTATCGACATATCAACAGATTCGACGTTAAACACAAAATTTAAGCAAGATCAGCTCCTAAATTTTTGGTTAGGGATTCACACAGAATACCCAGAAGTTTCTCGCACAAGTAAAATGGAACCACGTCAATCTTCACTTGCAAATTCTAATAGCTTCCAGACAAATACAACAATGTACTGCCAAAGTAATTTCAAAGTTACTGTTATATACATTGGAAAAGTTCGAACTTTCAACAAACCAATCATAGATAAAGTATATAAGCTCGGCCTCTCTCTTAGAATTTTTCGTGCTCAAATGCGCCGCTATAATTTCGTGACCGGACTGATAACTAAAACTAAAACCCGCGAACTATGAAATATGAAAATTTGTAGTTTGTTAATTGGTAAATGCTGCAAACTTGCGATTTTCGTTGTTACAATAGGTAAATCAACAAATAGTATGTCAGAAGCTTAAACCGGCCCATTTTTAAAGTCGACAATCCGAAATTTACTTAATTTTACAATGCCCTTGAATACTTCTGTATATTTAATATTAAAAAAGTAAAACAAACAAAATATCATGTATAGCAGTTTATTAAAATCCACTTTTATGTAATTTTAAGTGAAACAATTACAAAACAAGTTAGGGACATAGGTTTCATCTTCAAAGTGTATAATACACACTGTGTATCTTGATTGTTTTGTAAGATCTATGTCGATCAGATCTCTTCTTCCTACACCATTTTCTGCGAAGCTGAATGTACACAATTAATATTGTACAATATCTACACAAGATCGTGGGCTAATATTTCAATAAATAATCTATAACTGAAAGCAAAGACTGTGGTGTAGTATAAATGATATCAAAGTATATGGTGCAAAGTATACCGATATAGTGAGGCGTCAGTAAATAACCTTTAAAAACAATTCACCTTTATGTCAAGTATACTTACCTCTTTATCTTTCGGAATTGTATGCAAAATCGCATCTTTCGATAAATTTTTGCACGTTAAGAAACAACAAAATACCATATTTGTAACCTCACACGTTTGATAGCAATACACTTTTGGATACGAACACAATGAATTAATGGAGGACGCCACAAACTTGTACACAGTTGCCACAAGAACTAAATTAAAATAAATTGGCGCCAATTTTAAAATTAGAAAACTAGCGCCACAAGTGATGAGACATAAGATACCAGCCCATGAAACCAACTGTTAACGTTTATGATCAGTGATGGTGTTGCAAACATGTTGTCTGTAGGCCGGCCTCTTAAAAACATTATGCTAACTTGTTACATGTTACGTATAAGATTCATGCTTTCAGTCTTGTGGCAGATAGTATTAGAAAATTTTATTCTGAGGTAGTCGCTTTAATAGCGCATGAAAAACAGTATTTGTCATATCGCCAAAACGTATTCGCGAATTTCACAGGTTGTGCCTCGATATGTCTGAGCCTCCAGAGCCTCCAGAGCCGATTTTTAGATGGTTGTTATTTTTGCATAGTTAAACCTGCTAAAAGATGTAAAGGCAAAAATGCGATATCCATCGAATATCCTGACCTTGCGTCATCTTCTGCTCCAATCTCACATAGTCAACAACTTCCAATACCTGAACCTCCTCCAAGAATGTCTCAATCAGGCTTATCTGAGAGTTCAAATAAAAATATTGAAGATGAAGAATTTGTGCTGTCATAGAAACCACCAAAACCCCATTTCCTTACCTCAGAAGACTTTAATGACTTAATAAGAGATTTGAATTTGCCGAAGAGTAAGGCAGAGCTTCTGGGTTTTCGTTTGAAGCAATGGAATTTGCTTATTGATGTCAAAATAGCAGATCAACGAAGTCGGCATAAGACATTTGCTACGTTCTTCACTAAAGAAGATTGACTTTGCTACTGTAACGATATAAGAGGTTTGTTTGGAGCAATTGGGATGCCCTGTGTTACCAGTGAGTGGCGTTTATTCATTGACAGCTCGACGAAAAGTTTGAAAGCAATTTTATTACATAACGGAAATAAATTTCCATCTCTTCCAGTCGCTCATGCTGTACATCTGAAGGAAAACTATGAAAGTGTTAAAATTTTACTCGAAGCTTTGAAATATGAAATGTATAAGTGGCAGTTCATTAGAGATTTCAAGATGGTAGGATTTTTAATGGGACTACAAGGTGGATATAGAAAATATCCGTGTTATCTCTGTTTCTGGGATAGTAGAGCGGATGTTCAACACTATCATCAACGACCATGGCCACCAAGAACCGAATTTTGTGTTGGAAACCGAAACGTTAAATGTGAACCTATCGCTAAATCTGAAAATATATTAATGCCGCCTTTATACATCAAGTTAGGACATCAAACAATTTGTAAAATAGCTAGATGAAAGATCTGAAGCTTTTACATTTTTTAAAAACTTTTTCCAAAGTTGTCAGATGCAAAGGTTAAAGCTGGAATTTTTGTTGGTTCACAAATTAAAAACTTTTTGCCAATGAAGAACTTCCAAAATTACTTACTGGTGGTCAACAAAAAAATTGGAGTAGTTTTAAAGAAGTAGTTTCTGGATTTATAGGGAACAACAGAGTTGAAAATTACGTAGAACTAGTTAACAACATGTTAGAAGATTTTAAAACTATGGGTTGCAGAATGTCTCTAAAAGTACACATGCTGCATGCTCATTTAGATAAATTTGAAAACATAGGGGCGTACTCTGAGAACAAGGAGAACGTTTTATCAAAATATCATGGACTTCGAACAACGTTAGTAGGGCCAATACAACGAAAATATGATGGCAGACTACATTTGGGGTTTAGTGAGAGAAAGTACTTATGAAGATGAAAGAAAAAGTTAAAGAGTTCACTTTTAAACTTTTTTCTACTATTTTGTAATTGGATATGATAGTAAATGTTGATAAAAATTTATATATAAATATATTTCTTTCGGTTTATCAATAAATAAAAATTTAAACTATGGATTTTCTGAAATATTGATCAACCGTTCTCCTGGATACAAAACCAAACTTTTTCAGGTCGTATAATTTTTTTTTCGTCTTACTATCGATAAATCTATCAAAATTTCATATCCATTTATCAAAGTAAAAATTCGTGTTGACCTGTGTTATTTCTCATCGTTTCCAACTTTTGTACTCGCCTGTGTACCACAGACCGCCTCTAACACGTCTAACGTTACTTACTAATAATGGTTTGTGATCACACCTATCGGGCTACCTGTTGTACCGAAGTGCCAAGTGTCGACCGCGACCAATCTTATCTCTAAAAATTTAAACGTCTCAACATCGTTCGCACACATTTGTCGACTATCTCCAGGCGCACGAGGTTCTACTATATTCTGTACGAAGTAAACACGTCCGTCAGGAGCGTGTTCTGACGACGTTCGCGGATAATAATGAACGCGCGTCTAGTACTCAACTTTTATATTGCATTCGGACGCGTTTTATTATGCTTCGCGTTTAAAATTTGAAAAGAAATCGGTTAAAATTAGCACTGTTGTTATATGTCTGGACTATGAAAATAGCAATAATATTCCTGTATGCCGCAAGTGTTGTAAATGTTATTCGGAAGATTTGAACTGCGCTCGACAAAAACACATGTTAGTGGTTAGTTAGTGCGTGCTCTTCCGGTAGGATTAGTGATTAATACGGTGGTAGTGATTTGATGGTGCGCTGGTGTGTGTGTGAGCACGCCGTTGTGACTCGATATTTTCGAAAGGATTAAGTTGGATTATCTTTAGCGTAGCTTTGATGGATTATGGATAATGTCGATTTTAGAAAAAAAAATTGTAAGGTAAGTTAGGTCTGAAGTGGCGGAGAATCCCATCCGTTATCTGCTGAGGGAATTATGATTGAAAGTTAACCCTCTAGGATGGCCAAGTAAAGAAATCAAAACGGTTCCTTTGTTTCTACCTGAGGATGTGAACTTTGTTGTCGAAATCCGTACGCGGCATCTTTTTCTCGTGGTAAAACAAATGATTGGTTGTGATTTCTTCCCTTCCTCATTGAGGATGGAGGAATTGGTTGATGATTCTATAATCAAATGTTCCTCATATGTACTGTATGTACTTATAACGCATTCGTCTGTAATTTTGATGAAAACAATTAAAAAAGTTAAAAAAGTTAAGAGAAATAATTGCGTTTTTAAAAACGATGAATCAAAGGTGTTGGAAGTTGATATAGGTTTGTATCACAAAGAATTCTTTTCGGTGGAAATCTAATCTCATCGAAATTGGATCACTACCTATTACCTAAAGTATCGCGCGATAGAACGCGTGCTCCTCAAGTAGATAAATGTAACATATTCCGCAAAAAGTCACTTTTCACGATTAAAATCGCTCAGGATCTTAATCCACTTTATTTTTTGTGTACCTACCCATAGAGCTATGGATCTTGACTTCGCTAACGTTCGCCTTAGAAACTTAGACAATTATGTTAACATTCTCCTAACATAAACGTCTACGAGGGGGATTGATATGTAAAGTCTCCAAGTCGATAAAATAAGAATAAGAATTCTCTCCAGCCTTACTCTACAGATACGATTTTTTAGACAACATAAAGTTTTGCAGTATCTTAGTGAATTAATCGTTGATCCCTTCGGCAGATATCCTGTATGAATGACTCCCTCTCTATCCCAGAAAATGAAAGCTTGCTTTTTTGCGCTGAAGATAAAAATTGTGTCACGGATCGTTGCTTCGTACGCATCTCAGAAATCGAACTCATGATAAATGACTTTGGGTTGACAAAAGAGTGGGTGACCTGTTATCATTACAATTTGTTAAAAGGTGGATGACGTGCTATCATTAAGTAGTGTAAATCGGACTGATGCTATCACTCCCCCAAATTTTATTATTCAATGATAAGTTGTCACTGATGATAAAATTCCGAGTGACAGCGTCAATCCGATTTACACCACGTAATGATAACACGCCATCCACCTTTCTAACAAAATCTAGTTATTATCAAATAGTGTAAACAAAGGTCTTCACTCCAACTCAATCGAAGATAACTTACGGGGCTAACTTCACACCAGTTTTCCCCCGTTACGTACAAGGCGCGAAATTTAAATTATAAACTGCAGGCCCCTACAATAATTAAATATGAAAAACTTTTCGCCATATATAAGACAATTCATTCGGTTCTTGAAAAATATATATATAAGTACTAGGAATTTTCTAATACCATGCATTATTTTAAGAATGCAGTAAATCATGCCCTGTTAGGGATAAAATAAACGTCAGATAAATCGACTTGACGAGATAATGTTACTAAAAGTTTTATCCTGGGATTAAATTACATTGTTGTTGTATTTTAATTTTATTGTAACTACATTTGTAGACATGGGTTGCACAATAAAGACACTTTATTATTATTATTATTATTATTATTATTATTATTATTATTATTATTATTATTATTGTATAAAAATAGTTAAGAAACGATGCCGACTTTATTGTCAAATGATATCCACATTGCATTATTGTATATTCATTATAAATTACAATTACTGTGACCTCGAAATGGAAGTGATCTCTTGCGCAAGTTGTACCACCAGCTGCTTAATACCCTCTTGGAAAGTTAACCATGAAAAGTTTGAAATCGTCGAAGGTCTTGTAATCATCATATACGCTGTGACACCTCAAAAAAAAACTTTTGAGTTTCCCAGAGAGATACACTTCCACTTCACTGACTTCAAGTGAGCCAATCATTCAAATACTGACAGGTCTAAAAGTAGTCCATTTTGACAAATATACTAAATTAGGATGGCCAACTCCAAAATGCCAATTTCCTTTCGCGAAAATAGCTTATTATTTTATTTATCTTTTATGATAATGTCAGTTACTTTAATGATATTTAGTTAGCCTATGATACTAGGGAATTTTTAATTTTACGTTCATGTCCAATTTGAAGTTGACTTAACAGTCTTTCCAACTTAAAATTACAATTCAACCAAAAGTAGTCCATTTTAACAAATACAATGAATTAGAATGGCCAACGAGAAATGCCAATCTCTCTTTCCAAAACTAGCCTATTGTTTCGTAAAAACATTGATAACTATAATAACTTTAGGTTAGCCAAATAGTCAACTGTTTTACTATCAACTTTAAAATAATAAGTTGTCAAATTTGACAGACGAAGCAATATTAGAATTTCCAAAATCTTCCAAACCATTATCATTTCATATGTTTATTGAATTCAAGCTTGCCAACTCTTCGGATACTAAGAACAATAATTTCTGTAATTGGCCAATCTTGCAAGGTATCACAATGTCCGGGACGCCAACCTCTCAATGTGGTTCCTACCTGCCAAAAGAAGTTGTTGCTTTCGAAATCATTTTGGTAACATTTAAGTTAGCCAACCGTTCAAACCATGACGATTCTAAAATAATTCGTATTATTACAACAATTAACAATTAACATTAACAATTTTGACAGATATAGTGAGATATCAAAATCACCAGTCTTTAAATATGAGTTTCATTTCAGAAGATGACTTGTTCTCTGGTAAAAGAAAATTATTCAAATGATGCCGACTGCAAAATAATTTTTATTTGATCATTTGTAAATGATCAATTTTGACTTCGATACGTATGGTAGAAAAGATTAAAGAATAAGTAAATAAGCGATTAATTTTAACAGAAACAATAACACCATGATTACCAACTTTGAAATGTAAAATGTGAACTTCATTTCCCTTCATAGTTCTCGATTTTGATAGATGCAGTAATATCATGGTAGCCATCCTCCAATTGCAAATTCCATTTCGATAATCGTCAATTTTGGCAGATGCAGTAATATCAAGGGTAACAACTGCAAAAAGTCAATCTCACATGCAAAAATAACATATTCTTTTATTTATCTTTTTCTGATAACGTCTGCAAGTTCAATGATATCAAGTTAGCCAACCGATCAAATATTGACAACTCTACATATGTACTTACATCTCTACGATTACAGAGTATTGTTAACCTTATGTTCATTTCCAGCTCGAAGTTTACTTAACAGTGTTTACAATTTAAGATTACAAATAAATCTGCTGTATAAACCAAAAATAGTTCATTTTGACAATAATACTCAATTCGTATGGCCAACCCCACAGTACCAATTTCTCTTCCCAAAAATAGGCTGCTGCTCAACTGTTCAACTACCAACTCTAAAATGTTTTAATAATTATTTTAAAGGTTTTAATTTTAAACTGCAGTAACTTTGCGAAGTCAGAAAACCAGCATTTTAACGATAAAAACGATAATACTAAAGCGTGCAAGTAATGCACTTAACGAATAACTTGATTTCCGAATTTCAACATCGATTTCCAAAACAATAAATTTCGTGAAAATGGACCTTAATGGACGCCCATTGAAATTGCACTTCAGCGATTGCTCAAATACTAAATCCGACTAATGCGTTTTTAAAACCGATCGAATACGATTTGAATTAACGTAAAAATCAGATCATTTTGCGGAATTTATTACGTATTCACGTAAAACCGCTATCGGGGAAGTAAATCTACAGTTCGTCGTGGACCGTTTCCGATAAGTTCGACTTCCTTTTTCCCTTTTTATAACTGAACCCTTTCCTTTGGTTCTAGATTTCCTGCTTCAACTAAAAAGTCGATAAGGATAAATTATAACATCGACGTGCACATCAGGTTATTCTAGCTCGTTTCAGAACGTCAAATTTAGAAAAATTTTTATTTCATCCTCGAAGAGCACTTTCCACTTTTCCATTTAGATATGTATGTTTCCTACTTGTTTTGCGCTCTAACATGTGCACAGATAGAAATCATCAAGAAATTAGAAGTAAACTACAGTAAATACAGCTGCATTTCTTATCAAACCTCTACATTAAAATTCTACGTAAGTCGGTTATAATCTCGTTACTTATAAATCAAATCGGTGTCAGAACGTATTAATCTTAGGATCCATATCAGATACACTCTCAATTCAAAAATAGCTGTACGTGCGCAAGTGTACGAGGGGAATTTTACCGATTTAGTTTACAAGACGCTGATGATTCCGATGGATACGTTTTTTATCGCATTTTCGAACACGGCTCGTTCTAATTCCATTTCGAAAAGGTTCAAGTATTGAAATCAAACTCAATCCTGATCTTCCCTTTCGTCACCCACCGTACCTTTTCTTAAGTGAATTTCTTCGAACTCATGAATAGGGTTGACTAACGCGGGATGAATACATGAGCGTTACAAAAGGGAGCAAGTGTGGGCTTGTATTGCTAACGTTTAACCTTCCTATACTCACGCATACTTATATAGTATAGTATACGTCTTTCATTTTGACGTGAGTATAGGAAGGTTAAGTAAGATGACTTCTACTCGTTCTCAACTTTCTAGGACACTTAACTCGAACCAATTTACTTAACCATTACGAAGTATTGCAACCGATTCTTATTTCTAAATGACATAGGCCACCCAATTTGCAAGAAATGGATTCCACAGATAAAATTTGGCATATAATCCAATTAAAAATCAAAAATTTAAAAAACACTTAGCTGAATTTCACTAGTCTTATTTAGATTGCTCTGACAATCGTTTCGGTGGAATATGTCATATTTCAGTCTTTGAGAATGATATGTAATCATACCAAAACAATCTAAAATAAAACTAGTGAAATTCAGCCAAGTGTGTTTTTATTTTTGATTATGAATCACGAAGATGTTTCACCAAGAACCAACGGCTACATCAATAGATATTATAGTATGTAATCCAAGATGAAATTATATGAAACAAGTATATTTTATCTTGGAAGGTAGTTTGAAAAGAATTTCAACAGCTAAGTCGGAATTAAGTGTTATCCATAAAAATTGAGTTAGTCGTCGTGAAATAAATTATAAAACGGAAAGAAATTAGGGAACAATGCAAACAACATCCACAATTTTAAGGCAAAAGAGAAATTACAACAACTTTTGATCGAATAGAATTAATTTTATTCAGTAATTTATTATTATTGTCCATGGTTATCAATGACCTTTTGCTATCTATCAAACCACACCATAACTGGACGTTTATAAAACTTCTCATTACCATCAACACCTCAACTAAATGTGGTCATCATCATTATAAGAAACATTTATCATTCAAGAAATTTTACAAAGGACAAAATATATTATGAGTGTCAATCAATGACGAAAGACACTTGTTGATTTTCATTAATCGCATTCGTATCTTCCGGGTTGAAAGTTAAAACTACGCTGTTCACTATGTTGAAATACTTCCATAATATAAACCCTGCATCAAGCCACATTCCCCATCTCTCATTATAACGGGCTGTAGTGGTATCGGAATTCCTGGACACAAGTTATAAAATGCCCCA
Organism: Chrysina gloriosa; assembly: GCA_038088585.1. Taxonomy (NCBI): domain Eukaryota; kingdom Metazoa; phylum Arthropoda; class Insecta; order Coleoptera; family Scarabaeidae; genus Chrysina; species Chrysina gloriosa. Next base: position 62,605,252 of record CM076091.1, on the reverse strand, counting down.
ATTCGATAAAATGGGACGGTATTGCGAAAATCTTAAGGAAAGGAGTAGCCCTCTTAGTCCCGACTCTCTTTTTAGTATTCATTAATGATCTGCCATCCCATCTATCTAATTCCAATACTCGTTCAAATTATTCAATTTTAATAAATGACGCTAATACTATTACACTTCATATAACTTTAAAATAATTCATTCATCGTTTTAAATATGCGCTTAAATTATTTCTTTCTTAATATTGTAGCCAACATCTGTATGTTATATTCAGTTGAAGGACAGTTATGTTTAGAATTCATTTTTACAATTTCAGGTAGTACGTTCTAAAATATTTTTCCCCAATTCTATTGTGACCTCGTACCCTTACCGATCGTTTGGAGGTAGAAAGGGTGTGAATATTGTTGTAGACGTGACCATCCTCACTTTCTATTTCATCGGCCCGTTAGTTAACCTCTACACTGTTTAGCTCCATTTAAAAACGAACGCGCCAATTTTTTACTCACTTATGCTTGGTGCCAATAAGTACTACATGATTTGCACGATTACCACCAGAATGTCCGTTTCCGACATTTTTGCTACCCAGCAAAATCTACGACATACACTGCATACAAATGCCCACTTTCGCTTCGAAGCCCTATCTTCAAGCTAAGATAGCACACAGTCAGTCACCCCGTATCGTTCTAATTTACCTTTATCTTTCTTATCATTACTCCACACCACGCATTTCACACACAAAACGTACTGCCACGCGTTTTCCAAATTTCCATTACATTTGATTATTGCTTATTTACATTTGCTTTAATCATTTAACGAATTAATTAATATAATTATTCAACATTCTCAAAGGACAGTGTTTGTTTTATTTGCATTCCCAATCAATCAAATACATACGTGTTTTAGTTGGGTTGCATTTAAACCTTTTTCTGGCATAACACCCCTCCACTTTCACCTTTTGCTAAATAAAATTACTTATTAATGTTAACGCTTAAAGGGAGGTGTCCTATCAATTTTTTACAACAATTGTCTAGTTTCACGAATTTTTATCCTGGTGTATAAAAATCATGTATCCCTAACAATTGTTTAACCAAGTAGATATTTTAAGTCCGATTGTCGATACTGTGCAGAAAATCTTTTGGCCATGTTTAACCATCGCTTGAAATTTAATTAGGGCATTACAAAAATTATTAACCAAAGTTATTCCTTTCAGAATTGATCAGGAGAATAATGCATGAGATGGTCAAACATGGTCAAACGTTGTTTAGCTCAGTATCGACTTTAATACTGAAAAAATAATTTTAGTATATAAATAAAGATAACGTCCAACATAAGAACAAGAGGAGGAGAATCAGAAGACTTTATAGTAAGAACAGGTCTTAGACAAAGAGACCCACTTTCAACACTGCTCTTTAACATGGTGCTGGAAAAGGAAGTAAGGAACAGTAGACACAACAAAGACGGAGACATATTGTATAAGACTCACCAAATAATAGTATACGCAGATGACCTAGCTGTTATAGTCAGAGACGGAAAGGAGCTCAAAGAAATAACACAGAGATTGATAGAGGAGGCATGGCAGCTGGGATTGCAGATAAACGAGAAGAAAAGTAAGGTTATGAAAGTAGGAGCGGGTAGTAAAATAGGAGCAGAGTTCAAAGCATATACACATTTGGGAGAGATGAATTTTGGGAAGGTGGATCAGTTTGTTTACTTGGGAGTACGGATAACGAACACGTGCGAGGAAGAAAAGGAAATTCAAGGTAGACTGAGTAAAGCCAATAGAATTGCTGGAATCATGAGTCACCTACTAAGAGCAAAACAGATGTCGAGGAGCACGAAATTTAGGTTATACGAAACCGTAATAAGACCGACGGCATTATACGGATGTGAGACATGGGTTTTGAATCAATCTACAAAGGAAATAGTAAAGAGATGGGAGAGGAAAATACTTCGTAGGATAATAGGAGGGAAAAAGACCGAAGATGGCTATGTAAGAAGAACTAATGAAGAGGTCTATGAGGCCTATAAAAAAACCGCAGATAGATTTTATCATCAAAGCAAGGAGATTACAGTGGCTGGGTCACATGGAGCGAATGGACGAAAAAGAACGGTTAGAAAGATATCATGGAAAACACCAGGATATAAGAAAAAGAGAGGAAGACCGAGGAAGAGATGGCGAGACGCGGTATTGGAGGACCTGGAGGATAAGGGAATATCGGACTGGAGAAGGAGGGCTACGGACAGGAAACAATGGAAAGGTGTAACGAAGTTCTGGGCCCAAAAGGCCTGCAAAGAAGTTTATATATATATATGTATATATATGTATATAAATAATTTATGTTATGCCCTAATGAAATTTCAGGCATGGTCAAACGTGGTCAAACGATTTTCTGTACAGTTTTAACGTTAAATCCTTAATTATCTACAATGAATAATTTTGTTCAATAAATAAATAATTTCTATTACTCTTAAGTAAAAAATTAATGAGGTGATCAAACATGGTCAAATGATTATCTAAACGGCTTTGACTCCCAATCTGAAAGCATCCATTTTACCAAGCAATTTTTATAAATAAATAATATTTATTGAACTTTATCAAAATGCTAAGCAGTGGTCAAACGTAGCTAAACGATTTGCTACACGTGGGAAATATTTTACCATCAATTATTGATTGATATTGGCGATAATGAAGGGTGGTCAAACAAATCTATTTTGTGGTCAAACATGGTCAAACAATATTCAAACAAATATGTACTTACCAACGATTTTGTTCTATTTTGCGATGCCCACTTCAGAGACCTGGTTGTGGGAGCACATGCAAAGTACGTTGACGCTGACATAATTGGTGGGGGTCAACATCCCTAGACTTTTAGGTATCTAGTCGTCAGCTTCAACTAGACCTAAAGTTCTTAACCTTTGGGGTCAATAGACCGATTTCAGAGGGTATGTTTCAACATATCATAAAAGACTTGATTCTCTCGATTTACTCCAATAAAAGCTATGTCTAGGTAATTTTATCTCCTGTATTTTAAAATATTCTGGGAAGGGGTACGTAACCTTTACTTTACTGTCAAACTTCACTGAAAAAGAAGGTTAAGGAACCCTGAACTAGACGATCTAAACATTTTACCGATGCCCATTTACCGGTGTGAATCAATAAATTTCCTGTAATTAAAGAGAAATGTCATTCTACAATTTTTCGAAGAAACCACACTAAATTGCAATACAACGCTTCAATTTATCGAGCTTATACTTAATAAGATAATTGATGGGTTGTAAATGATTTATCTCAGACATGTTCAGAAAAAGCGAAAACTCGTATACATTTGCCACAATTACCGGTAATGAATCATTACAATTACAGAAGAAAAAAAGATAAATCGTTGCGTGCTATAACTACTCTGTTTGCATTTTAAATGTTTTCCTTTTTTTCTTAGTTTTAAGTACGTCTACATACATTATTATCACTTACTGGTCGTAATAAACATATTAGGTGTGTATGCTAAACGTGTACGTTTCGAACGGCCGACTTTCCAGATAAGGAGAACCGATAAATATTTAAATAGGCTAGTTAGCAGATAAAATAAATACCCACATCGACGGACGGGAGATACGTTATCATTAGCGCTAGGCGCGTTAGCATTCGGGAAACGTTAGATAAGATGCAATCGATCAATTGGAAATAATCCCGAAAGGATTGTGGTCGATTAAAATCCTCTTCCAACTACGAAATGAGATAAAATTATTTTAAAAAAAACGTGTGTTCAGGATGTTTTACTGTTAGTGTTTGTAAACATTTTGACATGTTCACTTAAAGTTGCATTTTACCAACCAAATCATTTCCCGAGTCGCCTGGTCAGCGCTTGTCAAAAGGTTTTCTTTGTCTTTTTAAGGTTGTAAGGCACTTTCTTTCAAGATCGGTTAAACTTAATTTTGTTTTATTGGTTCCAAAACTATTTTGAAGATTGTGAATCTGACCTTTAAAAGTAGTGTGTATAATAATAAAATACGAGTTTCTTACAATGTTCAGAGCTTATACAGCTCTTTTTTCAATAATAAGTGAATAACCAGTAAGTTTACGTGCTCGAAATTTTGCATACCGCGTATTCGTTACGATAGCTACGACTTATCGACGAGCTTTTTAGTAAATTCCTTGTTTGTTGTTGAATTTAACTTCAGTTAAGGAATAGAAAAATAACCATGAGCTTACCGCCATTTTCAGACTTCAAGAAAGCAACGATAACAAAGGAATTGGCAAAAATGCTCTTCGACAAGTCTTAGCTACCGTATCGAATATGTGGTATTCAAAATTTCAAGCCTGCAAACCTGCTGGTTTTGCACTTATTATTGTCGAAAGATTAGACCTGCCTGAGTTCATAAAATTCTAAAGAATTAGTATTTTATCGTTGTACATACATTTTTAGAGCTAGAAAATACAAGTTTCGAAATAGTCGAACCGACTCAAAAAATTAATTTCAAGCGATCTTGAAAATAAGTACTTTACAGCCTTAAACTCGTGGTTTTCCTTATAGACCGGTGTAAAGTTAGCCATAAATTTCATCCATAAAATTTTTCTTTCAATCACATAACCAACCCTAGTAAGTAAGTTTATTATGTTAAAAGTTATTATTATGAAATTGCGTGATTCCTATACTCTGTTCATTCAATAGAAATAGTTAAGCCACTCCCTACAAAAGCGCGCAATATTTGAATAAAATATTTCTATTGGTCGTATATCTAAAATTCCATATCAGATCAAAATGTGCGCTTCTGCTGCGATGAGCTGGCCAAGATCAAAGGCCATTTTGTTTCGAGGTTTTGACAGTTGCTTCGTTAATGAATTGATATGGGGGCAACTAAAAGGGAAAGCACCTAGAAGCAACTTTCAACCCACTATTTGACCATGCAGTGAGCAATATTTCTGCCGAAAACTGGAAGAATGTCATTCATCAGGCTCAAGGAGAAGAAGAATAACTGTGGTAGCTTGGCATTGCAGTGGACTTCTTAGTAAAGCCACTGATTATTCGTGTGGAGGGATGATTCTTCTTCGCCCGAAGGAAATGTCTGCACAATTATTTTAGTTTCCCGAATAAAACAGTTTTAACAATAGAATGAAATACATATGTACTTTTTAAAAAATAATTTTTACTATGACAATTTATATATTCGTCATAGTAATTTTTGGTTGTTGTAAATAACTATTGTTTTTATATTGCTTATTATATGCTTATTGGTGTAAGGTATAGCCTTAAGTTGGCATTAGTTACTGTTAGTGCTATTAGTTCTTAAGTTGGTAACACAATGACATGAAGTAGTATAATAGTGGAATAGAATGAATATGTCGGCGAGAACTGAAATGTGACCGCAATGTAAAGACCAAGAATATATATATATTTATTTTTGTTGAAGTTAGTTTTATTAAAAATATCGTGAATGAGGCCTCTGACCTAGAATTATTGCAGCGTTTCGTTAATAAATAAATTAAATGTATATATATATATATTTCATGACCTTTTATACTTATCTTATATGATAGATCTCTACCACTAATAGGTCAATAAAACAAGGCTGGTTTGAATGATAGTTATATTTTCAGAACGTTTACAAACGTTTTCGGAACACCTTCGTCAGTGAAAATATCACTATATAATATTTTCACTGACGAAGGTGTTCCGAAAACGTTTGTAAACGTTCTGAAAATAAAACTATCGTTCAAACCAGCCTTGTTTTATTGACCTATTAGTGGTAGAGATCTATCATATAAGGTTAATAAATTTCGAAGAATTTCAAATTTCATATCCCAATTTCAAATTTGCCGGGCTTTTACTAATTCGTACCATGTAAAACTGTCTGTAGCGCTCATTGGTATAAATATACGGGGAGTGGCTTAACTATTTCTGTTGAATGAACAGACTATAACATCGGAAAACTATCAATAAGCACAGATAAATTGATGAAATCAAATTTTTTACAAAGTGCGGTCGCAGATATTTGAATTCTGACTTTACAGGCTCAAAAGAACGTAAGTACACATCGATCGCCAATCTTTAGGACCTAGGAACAACAGATCGGGGATAAGAATTTACTGTCACTGAATTCAATGAAAATCTTTGAATTTTTGCGGACGTCCAAATTCGGGAAGGAGCTGTAGCTTAAGCTGAGCTCAACGCGACCCTAGTGGGAGAGGAAGGGGGGAGGGAACAAAACATATTCTAAGAAGGGGCGAATTGTCTCAATCACTCCGCTGAATACCAAATTAAAGTTATTGATCTGTAGATATAAATCTTTTGTTTTGCTTCTAAAAATATTGTTACTGTGATAACGCTGTACAACTTATTACAGTGAGGAATAAATAAATATCAAATAGATTATTGGGGCGTTGCTTTTAGCCACACATCCCCAAATGAATCTCCATCGAACTGCTAATGTCACATGAATCTAATCTTCTGACCATCAAGGACCAAATTTCGTTCAAATTGGATCAATTTAGAATGCAGGTTTTCCATCTTTATACTTGCGAATTGTGTTATAGGCCAAATTAAAGTTGTCTTTAAAGAGGAAATGGAATCTTTCATCCTTTTTCGTTTTCGAAAATCCAATTTTATGTATATTCAAATTCAACTTTAAGCACCAAAATCATTTCTGACTCAAAACTATTCCTCCAAACTTCGTTTGTACCTTCCACTTTTATGAATAAACGTGCTTTCTAGAACTATAGAACCTGAAGGCTACTTTATGTTCTATCAATATTCCCCTTTCAAAAATTGAATAGAACTGGCTTTTACCTGGTAAAGATCAGTAATAATAATAATAATGAATAAAATTCGTAGAGTAACAAAAAAATTGTAACGTTCGTTTCGCCGACGCAGTGGCTTCGTCAGACTATATCATCAAACTAACTCTATTACACAGATGACAACTGAACATATATACACTAATAACCTTAATTATATACTAATGACTTCCAAGAAAAGTGCAAAAGGAACTACCCAAAATTATAAGAGCCAACCATAAATACATTATACTTAATCACTAAATCCTGAAACCCGTTTGACCGTGAAGTGTCGGGTTAGAAACACATTATAACAATTGAATTTCATTGAAAATCGAAGACATTTTATTGTAATGTCTAGACCCCGGAAAGTATAGGGAGGTTGACCCTGACCAATTACGTCAGCAAGGTACATAGCATAACAACGCCCCCGTGTGGTTTTGGGGGCGCATCATTCACTAATAGTAGGGCATGGTTTCCTTATCAACCTCCCTCAATTTTCTAGGTCTGGTATGATTATTATTATTACCATCATATATATTTGATAAAAACTACAAACTCTAATAAACTTCTGTTTCCGTCTAGTCCGTTTCCCTTGACGTAGATGAATGATTATAATCGTGAAATCTAGATACTTATAATTACATAGTTTCCTGTTTGAACGTTTTCAAAGACAAAAACGAAAGCAATTCTTGAATGATTCACATTTATTTATAGACGTTTGCAACAAAATATTATTACACCCCGAAACAAAAAAACGACGTAAATAATTGTGATAAAAAAATTATTGCAAGTCCTTATCGAAGCGCGAGCCAGAAATTTATTACCTCCTTTATGATTAAGCAAATGAAACATAAAATAAAAAATTAAACGTCCTCTATGAGTATTTTACGATATCAATTAATTTGTACGCCGTAATTAGCTACCAATTTGCACCTGAACAAGACATGAATTAAAATGGACAGTCAATATCGGATATAATTATGGCTTTACGAGTCGGGGAATTAAATTCGCCCAATAAAAACGTCGATTTTCTAATTGCCAGCGCTTATTCATATAAACGTAATGAATGAAAAATTATACGATGACCTCGCTCACTCGAAAAAGATCGATGTGGGATCGAGTGAGGTACCTTTTGATTTTACAATCACAAAAAATCCTCTCAAACAAACAGTCGGATGAAAAGATCTAGCTCAACAAAATAAATTAATTCTTTTGAGCCCAAACTCTACCCTAATAGACCAGCAAGAAGCGATAATAAAATAAAATCTGGAGGACTCTTTATGTAACGACCTAATAAATTAGGTGCGTTAATGGACAGCCAAGGAGTAACTGTGCACAAGCTTACAAAGTAAGCACAATTTGCATACGCCAATAATCCGTTAGGAGAATAAGCTTTGTCAATCGCAGATCGCTCAAAAATAGTTGACTATTTAAGAAGTAATAAGTTTGGATCAAAATATTCTTGAGTAGATACACAAAAAGGAAAGCGACTTTCTTATCATTCGAATTTTATCAAGAACGATACCACCCAACGCAATTCTCAGTACAAATCATCCAGTATACACATATTCGCAATTCCAATTTAACTTATCGCAATAAAATAAAAAAGGAAAAAGCAGATAACTACGTCACCTCCCTCTTAACAAGTGTTCGCCAATTTTTCCCTCTTCGACAGAACCTAATCTCCGTTCGCCGAATGTAACTTCGGAGTTCCTTTACGTTGCTTATCGATATTTCGAGCTTGGCGACGTAGATTACCGGGGATTGGATCGAATATTGATCCTTTCCGCCGGAAATTCCGCCAATAAGTCCAAATATTTATTTAGGGAGTTCCTCATGTTCCATTTATGATGAAATATGATTAGGAGCTGATTAAACGAAACGTCAGAAAGATTGGTTTTGCGAGCGAGGAACGTGCGTACATATAACCTGAATAATAAACTACCCCGGATATTCATATGCCGTTACGGTCACTAGTTCTTGTCCATTTATTTCTGTTAGTCTAATGTCGTTCTTAATTTTGTTATTTATTATCGTAGTTTTAGGTTACTTACATTTATTTCCAAAACAATGGAGAATAAAAGGATAAAATCACGACGACTAGTTCTTTCTTTTGAGAAATCGTGACACTTCCCCTATGACCCTCTTTTCCTTTATGGTTGCCAAAATCGGTACAATAAACGATAATTTATTTAAGTTACTATTTCTAGCATCTAAGCACAAATAGACACATTACTCTGTGTGTCAGTGAAATAGAGAAACCACTATCGAAAGAATTCAAAGGAAGAGTATAAACAAAGTTGTCAAAAATACTGGACATCCACATCTACAAAACGTTAAGTAAGTAGAAACAATGAACAACGTACGAGGTACGATCCAGAAGTTCTGTACAGCGAAAGCAAAACAAAATACCGACGGGCGTCGATAGGTGGCGGTAGCTCTACGTGCCTAATGAATATGTGTGACAAGTTTCAACTCGCACGGTATAGTAGAAGTTGCTATATGCGTGTTTGCGTAAAGCAATATTGGTGTGGCATTGCTAATTTTAAAAATGGATGAAAAATTAGAAAAACTTGCTTGCATTACATTTGTTTTAATCTTTAAAACAACTACAAGTACAATGCATGGAATCATTCAGGAAGTTTTTAGGGAACGTTCACTAAGCCGTATGCAATTTTTTGAGAGGTATGCCCGGTTTAAAGCCGGCAGAACAGTGCTTGGAGATGACAAGCGAAAAGGAAAGCCTTTGACGTCAACCGCGCCTGAAAGTATCGCACAAACTGAGCAATGTACCGGTGAAGATTGTCCTCAGACAACTCGAGATATTGCGGATAAATTTGGAGTTGGCCACAGAACATGTCAGTGAATTTTTAGTGAGAAATTGGGGATAAGCCCAATCGCAGCAAAATTTGCCCCAAGACTGTTGGCCGCTGGTCACAAGCAAAACCGAGTTAATGTGTGCACTGAACTGAAGTGAATGGCCTTGAATGATGAAACCTTCTTATCTACAATTATAGCATGTCGATGGAAGAGTCCCGATACAAGCCCGAAGAAATGTAGATAAGTGAGAAGCAATGCGAAGAGCTTGCCCATTGTTTTTCTTTTTACGTAAAAGACATTGTGCACCGTGAATTTTTGCCACCTGTTCTATTGCAATGTTTTGAGACGGCTTCGAGAAGACATCAAACGCATAAGACTAGAACTTCGGTAATACGAAAGTTGGCGTTGCACCACTACAATGCCTGGTGCACAGCTCCTTGGCCACACAATCATTTTTAACAACAAATACAATGATTGATTGATTACCCTTATCCTTCATATTCATCAGACTTAACACTTAGCGACTTTGGTCTATTTCCCAAACTGAAAATTAAGTGGAACGGTGACGTTTTGATACGTTCGAAGAAATTTAGGCCGAATCGTAGACTGTGGTGCACTTATTTACAGAAAAATTTTCTAATAGTGGAAAAAGCGTTGGTAACGGTGACTACGTGTGAGTGGGTGAGGTAGGAAGGGGGTAATTTGAAAGCCACAGCAGCCACGAAGCTTAAAACTAATAAGAATATTTGGATATTCATGGAACCAGCCCGGGAACTTTTGGATTGCACTCCGTACGAGTTTTAGAATTCGCTAAAATTGTCTACATTTCCAGTGAAATATTTGACTATACATCGATCATACTCATTGGGTGTAGCACTAACAGGTAATCATCTTGGTATGAGAAACAATAGACAGGTGAAGAATATATAAGAGATGAAGATTTTTGGTTGAAGGAGACCAGAAAGAAGTTAAGATTAGTAGAGTATGGAAGCATCCAGCGTATAGTAGGAGAAGACTGAGAGATATCAGAGGAAACCTAGGAATATCAACGCAGAATGAGAAATAATAACCAGGTCAAAATATGTGATAGATGAAGATGACAGATTAGAATTTGCTTTGAAAGAAGCTTATTCCATCGTTATCCGAGAATAAATAACTTCGTGAGTGTAAATTGAAGCTTTGCATTTTATAAATCGAACGCAACCGTTACCACAATGGCAGAAACTGCAAAGGAAAGATAGCGTAGGGACTTATAGTGGGAAATTCATGAGGTTACAAGCTCTGATAAATCAGGGCAAAACATACAAGGTCCTTGATTATATCTGTAAGTATAGGAAATTTTGCTGGTTTTCAATATCGTCCATTTCTGATAGTCGTGGCGAGATGAAACTAGGCCACCTTATAGAATTCATCGTGCTGATTTAAATGAAGTAAACCGTACTTTTCTGCGACGTAGCCTTTCGCAGATATAACACTACAAAGCTTGGACATTTTCTTTATGTTCAAAATCGTCTTTCGACTATAGCGCAAAAACGGCTACAAATAGCGTTTTCCATCTTTCATTCATTTGAATCTCACTCGCAATTTGCTTCGAAAGAAGCTTACTCTATCGTGATCCGAGAATAAATGACACCGCGAGGACAATTTGAAGTTTTGTTGTTTGTGCTAATAGACATACAAGGTTAGTAAATCGCTCATACAGAGCACCGGAAATAGAATCTTTACAGCGCATTGAAAAACGCAAAATCTCTTAAAGTACTTAAAACTGAAACAAATACGATACGACGAGTACCGCAAAAAAATTAAAACCACGAACAGATTGAAGACTTCCAATTTAATTGCTATTTAAAAATTTTAATTGGACGACGGGCATCTGGTCCCGTGATCTGAAGCCTAGATTAGTGTATAATTGGGGAGGCTGTGGCATACCAGAGTAAATCTTGGAACATCAACGCAGAATTGAAAATAATAAGCAGGACAAGAATATGTGGTAGATAAAGATTCCTGGTTTAGGGAAACCAAGAAGAAGCCAAGATTAGTCAAGCGTATAATACGAGGAGGCTGGGAGATATCAGAGGAAATCTTAAGATCCCAACGCAGAATAGGAAACAATAAACGCGTCAATAATATGTGGTAGATGAAGATTTCTGGGTTAAGGAGACCAGGAGGAAGCCAAGATTAGTCCAACGTATAATAGGAGGAGGCTGGGAGACGCCAGAGGAAATCTTGGAATATCAACGGAGAATGCGAAATGAATATATGGAAGACAAAGATTTCTGGCAGGAAGAAGGTTAGTCGAGGGTAAAGTCGACCGGTGTATAATAGGATGAAACTAGGAGACACCACAGGAAATATTGAGATATCCACACATAAACAAGTGAAGAATATGTTGAATATGAAGGATCCTGGTTGAAGGAGACCAGGAAGAAGCTAAGATTAGTGACATAATAGGAGGAGACTGGGGGTCACCAAAGAAAACGGTAAGCGCTGGGAGAAATATGTCGAAAGAAAAAAATCATTTAAATTGTATCTAACTTCAATAGTCTACAGTTAAATCGGAAAAACACTTTAGTTCCACTCCAATTCCTCTTTGGTGCTCTAATCTTCGGGTAATTCATAAAAACCTCTCTATCCAACGAAGCCCGACAACATCCATAAACTAATTACAAACGCACACATGTTTGCCAACCGACGATTATCATCCATTACAATCAGGAAGTCAAATTAAAGGGAATTACACGACGAGTAGCCTTTTCGTCGTTATTTATCCCTGCATTATTTATTTACCCTATCTCTGTGCCTACATATGTTGTATGTATCATAAACACAAATACGTCGGTGATGGAATTCGTTCTCGGAACGTTCGCGTGGGTGTAGGAACGTAGGAAGCAATTTGTCTACTTTGCGTTGTCGTTGTATCAAGCAATTGTCGGCAAACAATAGGCGAATAAACATAACGCGGGGAACTTCAAGCTCATTGAATTATCGAGGAGAGAGGTTCTCCGCACTCGCGAACCCGCCGGCCTTTTCCGTAAGACAAACGCGCGTTTCGGGGTTAATGCTGGAAATAAATGTTTGTATTGATGTACTGACAAAGTCAATAGGTACATATCGATCGACGTGTATGGGGAAAGTGATTTCGTGTTATGAAATGCAAATATGCATACCGGTAACTTTGCGTTAGGCAATTGGATTCTCTTTGTGTAGCATATTTTATTATTTATATAGTACACAAGATGTGATCGGATGTCAAGAGTATTGTACTACATTAAAAGTCACTAGAAATAAAATTATTAATTTTTATAAAAAGCATATATTAATGGATAAAAGTGCATTGTTAACATTCAGATACCTACATCCTACATACAACATTTATACATTACAAGAATTCATAAAAAATTACTGGAAATAACGAAGGATACATCGACGTTCAGTACAGGTTTCTATAACGGCGATATACCTCGATGAACTGGAGTCAAGGTGAATTAAAGTTTTCATTTCGTGGACAACTCAGAAATAAAGCAGTGTAGTCCTGGTTTCGAAAAGAAATAAAAAGTTTGTTTGGTTAACGACGTATTAATGGACAAGATAATCAGTCAATAAATATATTTGTAATACAAGGGTTTTAAGAAGAAGTACCAGTAAATAAAAGAACCTCACCATACAGAAGAAGAAAGAAAGCTGTATCGAGAAAAGAAGTGAAGAGAGGAGATATTGGAAGAACCGTCAACGGAAAAGAAATTACACTTACACACACACACACACTAAGTAATTATTTTGATTTTATGTTCAATATTTTTCAAAATTTATAAATATAATTTGTTGTAATTTATGCTTTTTATATCTCTATTTATGAGCTAGACCGGTGCAATTTTCTTTAAGAAATTTAACTAAATTCTCAGTACAGTATCTTTCTTACCCTTCTTGGGAATAAAAATGATGGTTCTGAAGAAACAAATAAACTTAGAAATATACCAAAATCTATAATTTAGATGAAGTCCAAATAGGATGGTTCAAAGTACTTTCTTTGTTGTCTGTACTGAGGATCGTTGGAGTCGCTTATATGCATATACACTCGAGATGTGAACAACTTATTATAAAGATGTTACGTCATTTTAATGTGATACTCAAATCCAAATTAATTACAATTTTCAAAAAATTTGACATTTGTTATTGTATAAACATTGGCTGCGTGGAAATTGACCGATTAGTTTGTTTACGATCAAAGTTTAGAAATAAGAGCAATTTTGTGAAAGAATCGAAATTTCTCTTGAAGGTTGTCGTTGGATGATTTATTACGATTTTCTCAACAACAATAAATAGAATCGCTTCATTCAACTTCTGATAATAACGCACCGTAAGTTGGTTTGGTAAAATTTCGTCATGTGATGAATTGCCCGAAGGTCGACCTAAATCGGTTGTTATTCCAAAAAGAAACATGATTACATTCGACTTTGCACCAGCACATGAGGAAAAGGGTCAGTTCCAGACGGATTCCGCATGAAACTCAAAAGAGACTCGCGTTAATTGGTATAAGGAAATGCTCAAAAAATTCGCCCGAGGACCTGCAACATCGTAAGAGGTGACGAAACTCGGATGTATTGGTATAAACCATAAACTAAGCAACAATTCACATGTTTGGGTGTTCCAAGATGAATTAAATCCCACAAAAGTTGTTCGTTCACGAAACACTCCCAATAAAATGATCGCCAGTTTCTTCGATTGTCCTGGACGTGTCACAACTATTCCCTCATTATTCCTCGTATTATTGGTTATCACCAATTGACACGCATCAAGGACTTCTTTGAACCCAGAAGAAGATGATATTGTCTTTGATGGACAGGAATTGTCTATTAGGGTTTTCTTGGGAATGAGTTAAACCCAAAATCTCTGCTGCGCTCTATTGTGAACAGCTTCAGCGAATACAAGCAGCACTCATCCAGAAACAGTCTGCTTTGATCAAGGGGAAAAAAGTACTACTTCTACAGCACAAGGCTAGACCTGATACCGCTACATTTATTATAATATAATTGATGGTGAAGGACCAGTTTACAACAATCTCGATGGAAAACGTCGTGAAACAAACGAGATAGTACAGTTCAAACAATATCCAGAGGTTGTGTCGTTAAAATTTTGTCATACAATCAAACAATCAACTCAGATCTCTGGATTCAACTCAAAGAATTGAACAACTCCATTCAAGAAAAACGATCAAAATCTGCAAATTGTAAACGTTCGTATTTCATCATGACAATGTAAGACGACATAGTCGTAAGATATTATTGGATTTTGGTTGAACACTTGAAGTCGGTTATTTTAGTTGAAAGTAAAGAAACAGCTACAACGCACAAAAATGTGAAATCTGGGATTTCGAAAGGTGGGTAAGGACACCTAGGTGGTATATTCGTCAGGAAAGGACTTCCTCTTACATTAGAGAAATTCCCAAAATTTTCAGAAAATCTTTGGAAGCAACTAGTTAGAACCTTCCATTTCTTAATTTTTCGGAACAACTTCAAGCCACTTAAACACTTGAATTCCGTTATTTTCATTAATAAAAGGAAACAGCTGCGACGAGAGTTCCTCAAAATGGATGGTTGGGGCTCCTGTAATTGACGAAATCTGTCATTACAAAAGTCCAAAATGTGAGACGTCAATGAAAAAAGAAAAACCTGAAATTAAAAAATGCGACTGGAAACATTCCGTTGGTGAATTCGCCAGAGAAGGTTTCTTTTAAAAATTTTAAGAAAATTTTTGGAAGCAACTTTCAATGTTTGAATTTTTCGGAACTTCAAGCAACTTGGGTGCTTGAAATCCGAATTTTGGGTGAGAACATCTAGTTGGTGTATTCGACAGAAATTTTCAGAAAATTTTGGGAATGACTAGTCACACCTTTTCATTATTGAGTTTTCTTAAAACTTCAAAACTTGAAAATCGTTATTTTTGTTTATAGAGAGTAACAGCTGCAAAGGGAGCTCCTCAAAGTGGATATCTGGGGCCCAATGTGATTGACGAAATTTGGCAATGTAAACGTAAGAAATATTAGATCTCAATTAAAAAAAAAAAAGGATAAATCCGGTATTTCGAACATTGAGGTGGTGTATTAGGCAGAAGATTTTTTTAGAAATTTCCAAAATCTCTTTCCCAAAAAATCCAAAATGTTTCGAAGAAGCTACTCCACAACTTTCCATTTTACAATGTTCCAGAACTCAAAACGACTTGAATACTTGAAATCAGTTATTTCTGTTAATAAATATAAAGCGGCAACGGGAGCTCTTCAAAATGGATGCCTGAGGTCGGACGAAATCTTTCATTACTAACGTTCAAAATGTGCTATCTCAATTAAAAACACTTTATTATGTTCCAATTTTATTCACTTTTGTATAAATTTTGAACCTGCTTTATATTATGTTTTACTTGACTAAAATCAATTACTATTGTATATAATATTGATATAAATAAATGAAATGAAAAAGGAAGAAACTGAGAATTTGCGAAGTGCGGGTCTTCGTTGTCCTTCAGTTAATTTAATCAGCAGAAAAAGTCGAATTTCTCAGTATTTATGTCAATTCGAATGCTTAAAATTGATTATTTTTCGAATGCGAAACAAGAAGAAACAGCTGCCTTGGGTATTCCCCAAGAGAGAAGCTTGAGGCCAGTGCAATTGACAAAATCTGATGATCACAGTGTAATAAATATTTGGTCTTTTTCATTTTGGAAAAAAGAACTTATGACGTCAAAATTGTGCACTTGTCAAAATTTTCAGGTTTCTTCTAATACGTCTATTCGGACGGAAACTTTATCACGCCCTCTTTATACTCCGAAAATTTAGTGCTTACCATCCGCTCCTATCTCTTGATAAGTGTATGAAGTCAAAAATCCGTAGACTTCAGTGACATCGGCATACAAAAATTGGGACCACGTTGGCAAACGGTCATTGGGTGTGATGATAATGACTTTAATGAATAATACAGTATTTCTGGTCTGTAAGAAATTTCTATATTTTTTCCATCGAAGACCGCACTAACCTTCTAGGTTACCTGATACATTTAACATTGTATGTAATGCAATAACAATAATAACCACCCACGAGGACTAAATATACATTACGATGTGTAAGGGTCATGGTATAAGCACACTTACATCCAAGGACAACGGTCAAGTAATTACTGCGAATTAACATATCGAACGAGTGGGACGCAACAATTATTACCTTTACGTAATTGGAGTACGTATTGATTGCAAGTATAACATTACCGTACGGCTTGACAAGTTGCGATTAGATTTGTGCATATATGTTGCGCATGTACGCCGATCGCTAATTTAGTTCAAATTCAACTTTAACTTATCTAGCATCAATTTGGAAATGAAATACCTTCTCTTTATACATTGATTATTTTTATTAAATTTTAGAAGTTTACCTTTTATTCAAATAAGCGTAATTTTTTCATTCTTTTCTTTCATTAGTTCTTTCCCTCACGCATATACACACATACTCATCGCAGGAGCAACTATGGAATGAGCCATATTTCCATCTCCCCGCATCAGATGGCGCTCTTGTTACTTGAACTCCAATTTACTTCAAATTCAACTTCCATTTATTTATCATCGGCTTCGAAATGAAATAATTTTTCTTTATAGATTCAATTATAGAATATGACCTTTTATTCAAATAAGCATCAAATGCGTAAAAACTTTGCTCTTGTCGGGTATCCCACGACACCTCTTCTCTTTCTTATATGTTCCTAAATGTCCTAAATGTTTGTACTTTGGGACCTTTGTTAAAGTTTATGGTTTGTTATATTTCAAGTATACCTAATGTTTGTTTTAAAATAGGTTTTTATAATATGCCCTAAATTTTTAAAAATCGTCCAAGCCGTACAAGGATCTCCCTATTATACGAGAGGCAATTTCTATATTTTTACAAACGACCACCAGGTAGTGCTATCGAGATCTGTCATTATTGCTTTCGTAAAATTTGACATTTGTTATTGGGAATTTACATTAGGAAGACGCCACCATGCGAACTTTAAAACTACCACTGAGGGTATACTTCGTAGGCGAATATTTTGGAGGACAAACGCAAAGTAATTCGCGCCCTGCGTAATACATGTTAAGTATACGTTAATCTGCTTCGAATTTTCGCTTTCTTTCGCCCTGTCGTTTGTAGTCGACTAGGGAATGTTCTTCGATTCGCGTCCAAATATAGATAGTCAACTATGTATCGAAAAATTGTCTTCAGCGAGAAAGCTCATTTTTGGCTCAATGGGTACGTCAACAAACTGAATTGCCGAATTTGGTGTGAAGAGCAGCCAGAGCCAGTACAAGACCCTGAAAGATGCACTGTTTGGTGCGGTTTGTGGGCCGGCGGCATCATTGGATCGTACTTCTTCAAGAACGATAAAAATCGCAACGTTACAGTCAATGGAGCAAGGTACCGTGCGATGATTACCGACTTTTTTGCCCAAAATGGAAGAATTGAACTTGGTTGGCATGTGGTTTCAACAAGAAAGTGCCACATGCCACACGGCACGCGATACCATGAACCGATTGAGAGGCGAGTTTGGTGAGCAATTAGTCTCACGTTTTGGAGCAGTCCATTGACCGCACAAGATAATGCGATTTGAACCCACTAGACCATTTTTTGTGGAGATACGTGAAGTCTCTCGTGTACAGGGAGAAGCCATCCACAATTCCAGCCCTAGAGAACAACATTACAGCTGCGATTGGTGAGATACCGGCCGAAATGCTGGAAAAAGTATACCAAAATTGGTCACGGATGGACCACGTACGGCGTAAGCGCGGGCAACATTTACATGAAATAATCTTTAAAAAGTAAGTGGCAGGCATTCATTTATCGGCCCAAATAAATATTTCATTCACTTATGCAAATTTTCTGTGTTTTTTCCCATTTTTCAAAACCCAAACGGTTAAAAATCACCCATTAGTTTTCGGCCTTGTCATTCCCCGAGCAAGTTTGTTATTGCTTGTCAGGACGCACCCCAAATTTTTTTTTCCTTCACAAATATGCTTTTTAATTTCGGCTTCACCGAAACGAAGGATTTTTTCACACAGGTACTTGAATCCTGATCGATTCTTATCCGTGGCGTTGACTAAGCTTTTGATACGGTCGAGGTTGATGTGTAAAAAGAGGAATGATAATTTTGTGCCCATCTACAAACGGCGACTGCTGTGCATTTGTGTCTCCAGGCTTAAAGGATGCTCGGTGTGAGTAGTTAAAATTTCTAATTTTTCACCCATTTTGATTTCAAGAACGGTGCATTTATCTGTTATTTATGCTATTTTTTAAGTTTTTGAAAGCATGTTATAATTGTCCTTTTTCTCAAAGCATTGATAGTGATTCGAAATTTGCTAACTTTCCCGAGGCTCAGTGGTGCCTCTGATATTTTGTTCTATTTTTTTTTCTGAAGAATTTTCTCCTTTTTTTCTTTCGTTTTAATTTGATGTTTACTAAAAGACTAATGCGTGCTTGTATATCCTAATCCACCAACTTCCTTTCAAAGGAAACGAGATCTACTATATCAAAACTCCAAAACATGTAACATGACGGGCGATTCGAAAACGCCAGTATCGAAATTCAAACGGAATTCCTCCTTTAATGTGGTTTAAAGTGCAACGGACGACTCTTTTAGATCTTCGCGAAATGGCAGCAATATAAAAACGCTGTTTGGTTATTTATTTACGTATTTCTCTTTTTTTTGAGCAGTCCATAACCGAAATATCTCTCCGACCAAAGATACGTACGTACGTGTGCTACTTTCGATTTCAAAGCGATCGCCCGACATCCCGATAAATAAAGTAATTAATGTCGTTTCGAGCCTACGCATATAAAATCGCAACCGTAAAACATCTGCCGTTCAAACAATAGAGGATCATTTAATAGCGTTCTTATACGCATACTTAGAATTTCGACGTCGGTCGGATACACAAACAGCGAAATAGTTTAAATATTTAGATGCGTAGGTATGTGTGTATACATGTCAAACGTGCAGCATACCACACGCGATTACGCGTACACGCACTTCCTTGCTATTTGGATTTATTTATTACTGCTGTTATGTACGTTGTGAATTGGAGGTCTTAATTTAGGATGGTTTTGTCATTGAGATATTAAAATATCGTCATCGGAAAATTTGAGGTCCTCTAATTATCCGAGGGGAATCGCCCAAAGTTGTCCATCCTTACTTTTGGGGTCATACATCCAAAGACCACACAAACAAAAATTTTGAATTTCAATCAATCAGTTCATAACGATTCCCATCCTTACCGCACCGATTTGGAAACTTACCCCAAACACGTATTTCGACAACTAATTGTTAGTAAACAGGCGGTTTAAGTAGTGGCGTTTGAAATAATAATTGTCTGGGAGATCCCCAACTCAATAGTTAGGTGTTAATAAATGAATAAATATTTCTGTGGCTGATTTCCAAATACATATTTAAACAACTAAGTTGTCGTCTACTTGTCAACGATATTTCAGATCCTCACCTAAATAAGTAGTTCTCTTCTTTTCAGTTTAGCTCTAGGAAATTTTCAGTGAAATGTATTATTCGATAGAAACTTTTTACACTTCACCTCTTTTTATTCCCGAAATGTATTAGTTGGAACTAATACTAAAGCTCCTGCTGTTTGTGGAGTGATATATTGGCATGCATCAAAATTATTGCTGGATGATCCCCAAATATTTCATTATTTGCCATTGTATTCTCATCTGAATTGAGATTTAGTTTCAATTCACTGATGACGGATATGATCCTATGATTACGAGGGTAGATTGAAAAGTTTCCGGAACGATAATAAAAACAAAATAATTCGTATTCTAGTTAAATTCTAGTTTTCAATACAATCCCCTCGAAGCTCAACACACTTGGTCCAACATTTCTCTAGCTTCTCGATACCCTACCGGAAGTGACTTTCTTTGAGGTTCCCAAAATAATCGTTTACAGCCTCTGTCAGTTCTTTATTTGACCAAAATCTCTTTCCACCCAGAAATGTTTGAGTTTCAATAACAGTTGGAAGTCTAACGGGGGCAAATTGGGCGAATAGGGCGCATAGGGAAGGATTTCGTACTTTAATTCTGTCAATTTTTGCTGAACGATTGCAGTTGGATGAGCGGGCACATTGTGGTAAACCAACACCTTTTTCTTTACCATTTCCGGACGTTTTCCCTGAATTACTGCTTTCAATATAGCTAAAAGTATTGCACAATCTTGGCCAGTAACAGTTTTGCCCTTGCCAAAATAACCAATTAGCAAAATTCCTTTTGCTTTCCAATAAACATTTCCACCCGTGTGAATGGTCCTTGCCTTCTTCTTGAACCATTTCACCGCGAGCAATTCGCCCTCTTGATTGGATTTTTGTTTTTGGTATGTAGTAATGAATCCAGGTCTCATCTAGGGTCACCAATCGTCTTTTCAAATCCGTTGCATTCCTCGTAAACACTTCCAAACAATCGGGTGAGGTTCGAGCTCGAATGCGCTTTTGTCGAATTGAGCAAGTGCGGCACCCATCTTGCAGAACGACTTTTTATACGTCGTTCATTACGTAAAATACGAACTAGTCGTGCATAGGAGATGCCCACGGCTTCCTCAATTTCACTTTTATTAGGCGATCTGACAACATCAAGCGTGGATCTTTTCCACAATGTCATGGTAGCCGCTTCTTGGACGCCCTGAACCTGGTTTGTTACCTGTGTACGTGTAGTCGCGCTTAAATTTCGAAACCAAAATTTTCACGGTGGAAAATGAAGGTGACAAATCCCCAAGAACGGCATCTAACCTCGATTTGATTTCCGTCGCGGTTTTTCCTTGCAAATAGAAAAATTCGATGGGCACTCGAACTTCGTTTATATTCATAATTGAAAGCACTAAAAGGTACTGGCACAGAACACCTTAAATAGAATAGTAACTCAAACAACCAACTAGGGACCATATTTAGAGCCATCTGTTGAGTATACTAGTAGTTAAGTTTCGCGTGGATTATTTAAATTGTAGTTTTCATTCATTTTCATTAAATTCAGACTGAAATTCATGAGTAGATTGGACAAGTGTGCGACACGATGAGCCATCTGTCCTCTGTAATATATTACATTGTGAAAACAGCACATGACAATTTAGATGTTGAATAAATCTCACATTATAAATTACGTAAATCATGAAATAATTTTGTTGTCTCCATTCGTAATTAATAATACTTAGAACATAAATTTGTCTTGACAAAAATATTTGATTTGTTGGAAGGGTTTAAATCAGAACAAAGAAAGCATGATTTTTTCGAATATTTTTTATAAGATAGTAAGCTTACATTGTTCATTATTATAATATCATCTTAGACAGCCTATTACAAACTCACTACTTTTCTTCAAATCACAATTGCTAGTCCTGCGCACAACCCTCCTCCTTTTTCAGCCGGCCTGGGCACTTTTTACAATACTTTGCTGTCTTTCACTTCTTTGATATTTTTTAATTCGGAAGTACACACAAGTCTACTACGCGTTTCCTGCGATTCTGACGTTTGAGGACTATTTGACAGATCGATTTAACATTTGGAGTCAATTGATATGAAAGACTTACCAACACAGCGACATAAAGTATTTGGGAAAATAGCAACCTCCTAGTAGCCCTTGTAGTTATGTATGTAGATACATATGCCTAAGATCAAGAAATTTCGCCAATTACGCTAATTTTCGTAATTTCTGTTATTGCCATAACAACATACAAACATACATATTCTAGAATATAATTGCATTGTAATTCCTGTACATAAATAAGTAAGAAATTTTAAAGTGACAGCGTAATTGTCATTTTGACACATCTCAATAGCGCCACCTAGTGATAGGTTGTAAAACCATAAAAGGCGCCCCTCATAACCAGGTTTTCATTATTCTTCGATCTCGCAGAGCGTGCCCCGTCGGTCTCTTGAAGAATAGTTTTTCTAACCACTTCTGCCCTGTTCGATTATTTGCAGCATCATCTTCGAATGGGATGCATAGTTTTCTCGTCGACTTAGTTGCTTTGGTACCGAGTTGGTACTCGAAGAGTAAGCAACCTCAAAGTAAAGTTTTGTTCATTATCGTTTCAATTTATTTAAAAAAGATAGGAATTAAACAATAGGCGCTCATTTGTATGTATCACATGATGACAGATTAATAGTCTTGAAAAGCAGCGGTAATTTCGAAATAAGTTACGAAAACCTACATATATACTACTCGCATACAGCTAGATAAGGCGACGGAGAGTCAGCGATGCTGTCGTAACTTATTTCGTAATTGTACGCTGTTACCGCTGTTTGTCCAGGTTACGGATTAATCTTAAAGAAAACCTATATAAACATGTGCTGTTGACCAAAAGCCTGGAAATCTGTATTAAATGAAACTAGACGAACTTTTTGATAGGATAGGGCAATAAATAAAGACTAATAATTATTATAAAAGAAAGTTCTTTTAGTTTATATCAACTCGCACAAGGAAAAGAACACGACCGTTTATTTTAGAGAAGACGCATGCAAAGTTTATAACGCATCCACATACATACGAGGGCTGTGTATATTGAACGGTACGATACATCTCATACTGGCCCTCTCCCATTGGCCCTAGCAGGCATCTTATGTTTCCCTTTTAAATACATAATTTACGACGGGCCTATGTGTTTAGGTATCAATTCATTTTTGACGTGTGTTATCGGTAAGCGACGTTCGACTCGCATTGTTTCGCGGGGATATAATTATTCCACTTGAGTTTTCCAACAGTACCCGATACATAATTTAATTTCTATAATACCTATCTCGACAATTAAGTTGTCATCTTCAATGAAAAACATGAAAAATCGGTGTGATAGGAGTACGAACTTTATTTACTTAAGTTTATACGTAACCATAAAATAAATTGATATGCACTCAACACTACATGAATACGACCAACCATGTATGCTTCGAGGGAAAAATATTAAAATGGAATTGAAAAAACTCCTCACACGAACATTCATCAAAACCTAACTGACCCTGCATAGAAAACAGCGGCGCGTCGAGAGTTCCCTTTTTCCCCATCTTCGCTCTTTATCTTCACGTTCGTGGCAGTGCGTCATATGGCTGTCAAATTGTCGCCGCGCTAAATATAAAATAAGCTCTCCGGCCACACGCAGAACCTTTCCCCCGAATTTCAGTCGAATGGGACTCGAATCGAGTGGAGTGAATTTTTATTCGCGTCTAACCGAAGAGGGCTCAGCAGATCCGGATATTCGATGTTTCGAAGTGCTTACGTACACCCCGTGATATCCCTCTGCGTGGTGCCGGATCCTTCCCAAGTAAATCTCGAGGGTGCGATCTCCCAAAAGAAAAATATATATATATAAAAGCTATGGACGCGAATTGGTGTGTGGGGTGAGAAGGATTTCGGACGAGGAAAAAGAGACAATACCGGAAGCACGGCGATTTGTTTGCGGAGTATTAACCGATTACAGAGGGTTACGTCGGGGTCGTTTAAAATAAAAGAGAATTCAGGGCGATTTGTTTTGGGGAGGATAATCTTCGTTATCGCAGATGCGTATTCGAATATAATCCTTCAATTTTAAAAGGATGTAGAAATCTAAACAATTTCTTTAAAATTATCCACACCAGTTTCCAACATCCGAGCTCCCCGTACGCCCATTTTCGCCCGCGAGATTCATACGCGCGCCCTGCATTTTTAAAACGGTCGTCAAAAATTTACTCGTAAAAAATCATGAAAATTCCCGACGCACTCGTAAAAAGCGACCGTGTCCAAACAAGCGATAAAAAATACGCAACGCGTGCTCGAAACAGTTGCTAGTACGTATGTGTGTTAGTACGTTCCTAACGAAGGATGATGACGACGTACGCGCGTTTTTTACGCTCATTTGCTCGTGTTTATCATTTATTTACGCCGAACATTACCGCAATAAATGGCAGCGTATTTGTATTTAGGACACTCGTTGGTGCTATACAATTCTTTAAAAAAAGGAACAGGGGGAACATCGACGTAAAAAGTTGGACAATTCCGAAGCGGATAGCGGGCGCGAGCTTTATTCCGAACCGGTTCGTTCGGTAATTGGGTTTGCTCGCCGAAACAATTTTGTTGATCGACGTGGAATAATGATGGCGAGTTCAGGTACAATTCGAGAAGGAAAAGTTTCTAGAGCAACGGAACCCTTACAGCGCCTTCCGAAAATAATTCCATATACGTATTTCGGCAATTAAGTTGCTATCCTCAGTGGAAAACAAGGGTAATTCAGTATCACCAGCGATATCCGGCTAACGCCCAAGACTAACACCACTCAACAAGCACTCTACAATTCTAAAGCCCTGCACAATGAACATCGCACACTGCACGCCATGCAAAACACACCAAAACACTGTTGACACCGCAGCGCTTTAGAGTTCTGCAGTACTGGTTGTGTGATATTAGTCTTGGGCATTAGTCGGATATCGCTGGCGATACTAAATTTCCCCAGTTTTCCACTGAGGATGGCAACTTAGTTGTCGAAATACGTATCAATGAGAAAGTGAAAAGTGGTTCTGGACGAATCGCTCTGGTACGCGTTAGCACGCAAACGAAGCAAATTTCACGAGTTTTGACGTCAAAATCGTATTCTACACCTTCGAAAACATCTGTAAACAGAATTTCGTCTAATTTAGAACATATTATTTTTTCTAAAGTTTCAAAGGGGTACCCCTTTCAAATTTCGAAGAAAATCGAAATGGTCGGAAGTACCACTTATTACACATCAAATTAAAGCTCTTCTTGTGCAGATTTTGGATAAAATAATTTCGGGTACGATAGACTGTTCATTGAGAAAATATTCAATGAGAAAGTGAAAAGTAGTTCTTGACAAATCGCTCTGGTACGCTCTAGCACCCAAAACGAAGCAAATTTCACGAGTTTTGACGTCAAAATCGTATTCTACTCCTTAGAAAACATATGTACACCGATTTTCGTCTAATTTAGAACATATTACTTTTTTTCTGAAGTTTTAAAATTGGCCCAAATTCAAGGAATTATTTGTTATTGTATTTGTTGTTGTCCTCCATACATTCAAACACACAAATGTTATTAATTTTTTTTTTGATTAATTTTATGGAGTAGGAAGGACACAATTTGTGTTATTATTATTAGAAATCTTCGCTGTATTCTCCAGGAATCCGTCCCGGGAACACTTCTTTTTGTAATATACAGGATTTTTTACAATCACAAGGAAATTCGAAATAAATAAAACTAACATTTTTAAGAGGAAAATATTCGTACAGCAAGAAGGAAAGAAGAACATTTATCACTTATTGTTAGATAAAAAAGAAACTGCAAATGCTAATCAAATTCGTCCCATATTTTAAGCAAGGTCAAATGAGTGTGATACGTATTTTGTACCCTCCTGCACATAGCGAATGCACTGTTTAATATCGAATTAACGGATAAATCATCAAGAAGAATTTCCTCCGTGATAATTAGAGTTGCTCAATTTACGCCAATAGTACTAACAATAAGACTATCTGAAATGTTCAGTGTATAGTATAAAGCCATCTCTATTGGTACAGGCAAAATTTATTTTATTCTAGTACAGTCATTTCAGATAGTCTTATTGTTAGTACTACTGGCGTAAATTGAACAACTCTAATTATCACGGAGGAAATTCTGTTTTAGGCATAGTGATTCATATCTTGGATCTCGTTAATACTTTTCTATTTAGAACACATGAAGATCAAGCAGCAAGACTATTTTATTTCTCTGGGTTCTACTCACTGATCTCGTATTACGAATGCAAAAGTATATCTTTGTGGAGAATATTTTGAAAAACAATTGCTTTGGAAAAGAAATCATGGTTTCCTGCAATCTAACACCCCATATCCAGATTAGAAAATCTTTAATCGATTATGTAGTGGGCAACACTCTAATTTCACCGGATTTAACTTTAGAACACCGAAGTTTTCAATAAGTATTTTATCCAAGCCCGAATTAGAACTGCGTTATCGCTGAAAAGCAAGAAGTTAAATGGATAAATTCGCTCGTTTCCCCATAAAACGTATCCCGTCGGAAAACCATTATTACATTACATTTACAGCCAAAATACACCGTCGGATCGGACACGGCGTTACTCGAAATGTATAAACCGGGTGATTAAGCAAAAATCTATTGCAGGTATCGCAGGATAAAGTTCTGCGGGCGGAACTCACGAACGCCGGCCCGTTAATTGTACACAAGCGTACAATTGCTGCACGTACATATGTACAATATTTCTGTATGGGGATTCGCATATAAATGAAATTTTAGAATTGGATTGTATATGTGCGATGTTTATGAATGTATTTGTATTTTTGTATTTTTTCTTTTCGTAAAGGAAACCGATGGGGATTTTGTACTGAGAATTTAGTTAAATTTCTTAAACAAAATTGCACCGGCCTAGCTCTTAATTAATGATATGAAAAGCATAAATTGTAACAAATTATATTTATAAATTTTGAGAAATATTTAACATAAAATCAGAATAATTACCTAGTGTTGTGTGTGTGAGTGTAATTTCTTTTTCGTTGATGGTTCTTCCTATATCTCCTCTCTTAACTTCTATTCTCGATGCACCTTTAATTTCTACGGATTCTTCCCCTTCTTAGATTCTATCTTCTCCGGTATGGTGAGGTTCTTTTGTTCACTGGTACTTCTTCTTAAAACCCTTTTATTCCAAATATACTTATTGACTTATCTATCTCGGCAATTTTCCTCGTCGTTAACCAAACAAATTTTTTATCTCTTTTGGAAACCAGGACTACACTGCTTTATTTCTAAGTTGTCCACGAAATGAAAACTTTAATTCACCTTGACTCCAGTTCATCCAGGAATATCGCTGTTATAGAAACCTGTATTGAATGTCGATCTATCCTTGGTTACTTCCAGTAATTTTTTATGAATCCTTGTAATGTAAAAGTGTTGTATGTATGTGTCCAAATGATAACAATGCTTTTCTGTCTATTAACCGATGCTTTTTATAATAATTCATAATTTTATTCCTAGCTACATTTTTTCTCCCAATAAACGTCTATGGCTGGACTTAAAATATGAAGCTAACACCCGTAGGGTAATAAAATGCTCAAAAGGTGATGGGCGTGGTGTCGAAAAGGTATAAATAGAACCCCAAAATAAACCATATGACAATTGAAGATCATAACCCCAACATTAACTGTAAATTTTTATATATTGAATTGTAATAAAAGATTAATTTTCTAATGGTAATTAACCATTCGAGTATTACTATACTACAATATGCACTTCTTGTCATATGGAAAACCAATATTTACGGAATGGTCAATGACCAAAAGTCTTTTCGCATCTACCTTTTTTAAGAGTTTGTTTTGTTTTTGTTTTGTTTTGATAATTGTTCATATTTTAATTCTTGAAATAACGTTTTACACAGAAATATTTCCCAGTAAACAAACAAAAACTGCGAAAATGTCGTCTAGAGAACACAGTATGTTGTAAAACAAAATGTAGATAACGAGCGACACATATTAAGATGATTTTTTAATCGTGAGATTCGTGAGAGAATTTTATATGCCGTTAGAATCCGTACAAATTTTAAAAAGGACTAAATGTTTTTATCACATGTTTAGAAAGTTTGTGACCGCAGATGTTAGAGGTAATTAATAAATTAATACAAATGCTATTTTCTTTTGGTACGCGAAGTGCAACATTCACCATCGCATTTCCATCAGGCGCGAGACTAAAAGTTTTAATTTTCTCAATCAAAACAATAAACATATAAAAATAAATTCGGGAGTAAATATTTTGAAAAGAAAACTAATAATCCATCGCCGCCTAAACAGATTAAAATGAGAAACGTAAACCAATCGGAAAAAATTCTAAATAGAATAGAGAATAAAACGAAAATACGCGAAATAAAAATAATTAAAAATTTGGCACCGTCAAGAGAAAATGCTAATAAACAAATACGAACGTCGATTTAAATTGAGCAGAAGCAGAAATTACCCCGGACAATAAATTATTAATTATTACCCATATTTCGTTAGTTACGGATGTAAACTACATAAGATGTGAATGATATAACACCGACTTTTAGAGTTTCAACTTTAACGTTCTCCCATAATATTAAAGACGGCGCGGCATTTTTATTTTCCTTTCAGCTGGCGGTTCTTGCACCTTCGACCGTGTACTATTACACGTTTGTTTACATAAAGGCGCCTCGGTGTCCGTTCGTAACTTTTACACTTCGACGTAAAATTTTACAATTCCACGTCGAAACGTCCTTTTTACGAGTCGTTTCGAATCGGAATCGCAAAGCTAAATGATTAATATTGTAAGGGAGGTTTAAGGAAATAACTGGAGGATCGGAATGTGTTAGGATAGAAAGATGATGGTTGTTAAAAGATGAAAGTTGCTTTGGAAAGAAAATTCGGAATAAGAAAGTAACATTTTAGCCCAAAATTGGTGTTTGGTTTTAAGTGGGATTTTCAGAAGGAAGTTCAACATTCGCCCTTCACAATACATATGCATACAGTCATCAACCCATTTCATTATGTGTCAGGAAGAATCCAGAATTTCTTTTATTATTATGTTATTATGATATAGGACGAACTCAAGTCTGGAACATACAAATAATAGCTGGTAAATCCTCTTCGAGAAAAAAAAAGAAGAAACCTTCCCACGACAGTACGAAAATCCATCAACTTTCTGTCTTTACTTTTGACCATTTCCCCTTAAATTTTTCGCAGGTTTTTCTTCCTATTCTTTCAAATAATATCCTCAAAGCCATTCCATTATACGAGGTGTATAAATAAGGTAATGAGACTGGTGGCATAGTGTTCGATCGGGCAACGCTGGTGATGTGGGATTAGGAGGGGAGGCAAATGGACACGTGATACGAAATCAGTGCGAGTTTGAACTCGCTAGAATCACGTTGCTTGTCCCTAGCGATTGTTTTGCTTGTGCGTTCTGACAATGTGTAACACGGATTTCGATTAACGGTGTGCGATCCGGCAACCAAGCGCATCAGCATGAATGGCACATTCCAGGCTCTCCAAAAAGGCCAAAATAAAAACAAGAATGAGTAAGTCAAAGATCAAAGACATATTGATTTGCTTCGTGATAGCCAAGAAATCGTTCACAAAGGGGTCTGTGCCTCCAGACCAAGGGGTTAATCAACACTTTTACCGAAAGGTTCCTGAAAGACTTCGAAAAATGGGTCAAGCGTGTGAGACCAAACATCAAAAAGAAGTTGGTGTTGCATCACGACAATTCGCCTTATCACGCAGCAATTTCAGGAAACCGCTTTTTGACCTAGAAACAACATTCTTGTGGATCCTCTAGCATCCTTATTCACATTCATATTCATATTCTTTATTAATATCTTGCTACTGAGCAGATATGCGTTTATAATGTACAATGTTTAATCGTATAAGAAATATAATGCGTACATGTAAGAAAATGCCAGCGAAAAAATAAAATGACAGGAAATAAAATGGGTGGATCAACTTATGCCGTTATCACAATTCAAAAAGTCCCCCATTCCTTGCTTATCAAAAAGTGTCTAGTCCACTGGACTACAACTATTCTTTATTTGTTTTTGAAGGGATTTTATTGTTAAAGAAGGCAGCCTTTTTACAGAAAGGAATTCGTTCTGTTGAGAGGGATGGAATAAGTCTTTTTCCCTCCAGAAGTTTGGGCAATGATAATCGTATAAGTTTGTGAAGTTCTCCGGATTTGCCAATACGTATTTTATTGCCTCGAGAATGTATACACAAGGAACAGTTAAAATTTTGCAATCGAGAAATAGTTGTTTAGCTCCTGCATGACCGGGCTGGCGCCTCAAGTATTCCAATTTTTAGTTTCCAGTCCGACCTGAATTCCTGCGATTTTCTTGTCTTCCCGAGATTGAAACAACACCCCAAGGGGCGTCGTTTTGGGGCACTGGACAACTTTGAAACAGCTGTAACGGACCAGGTAAAGACCATTCTAGTATTGGGATTCCAGCTATGAGGAGTGCAAGATACGTCCCCAACGCTGCGCAGCTTCCCAAGACAGTTACTTTGAAGAGGTCAATATTAAATCGTGTGTAAAAGAAGTGAAAAATAACCGGTCTCATTACTTTATTTACACACCTCGTATATAATCTAAAACCTTTCTACCATTTGGGGTAAGATTTACATTTCATATTTCATATGTTAGGTTCTATCTAGTTCTATGTTGTTGCATCCATCCACAAATTTCGCCTATTCCTTTTTATTCTTTGCTTTTATCTCCGCTTCTCTCCACGTGATGTTCTTTTCTTGAATAGTTCTGCCACTACGTCATTCCGTTCCTTCTTTGCTCGTCCTCGTCCTCTTCTACTTTATACTCTTGCCTTCCATACTTGTTTAATCTGACTTTCCTCCTTCATTCTGCACATGTGGCCAAACCATTTCAGTGCGTTGTTTCAAGTACGTCCATAATCGGGTCCACTTACACTACAGTATTTCTGATTTTGTCTCTCTTCGTAATCCCTTCACTCTTTCATGTCTATAGCATTTATTGTGCTTTTCATTCCTTCCGTTAACACCCAACTCTCACTGTCATAGGTCAGAATAGGTCTAAAGAAAGTCTTTTCTCTGACTTTCTTTTTGTTGATAAAAGATCTGTTCAAGATGTGATACATTCTTGATGCATTTTTTATTCTCTCATCGATTACCTCTTCTATGTTTCCGTCTCTGCTTATGTTGATTCCCCAGGTATTTGTACGTTGCCATTTGTTGTTGCTTGGAAACAGTGGGTAAGGTCAAAATCGTTATTGCGCATGGAGACCGACTCGTCCTGCGCACATTTGACTTTATTGTTTCTATTCTATGTCATTTGTCCCAGCATCATTAATATTTTTTTGGTGTACTTAATTTTTCTAATACTTCATAGATCTTTTGCGATGTGTAGTGTATATGTCTGTCGAAAGTTTGTATAATTCCAAGTTTTGTTCGTGACTATTATTCCGTGTCGTTTTCAGCAAAAATATTTGGTCTGTGGCCGATCGCGACGTCCTGAATCCTCCTTGATATTCTCCTCCTATTTGCGTGGCATATATTTTTAGCACGCTGGACGAGTAGTGAAGTTGATGGTGGAGGGAGAGACAGGAATGATAATAAGAAGAGGGGGCAAGGAAAGATGGTTGCTTGCAGTGGAAGAGCCCCTATAAATTATGGGAGTAAAGAAGATGGAGAACAACAGCAACCAATAAAAAGAGTGGAAGAAAAATACCCAAGCCATGCGCTGACTGGGCCGAGAGGGCGTGCAAAGCTAACTATATTTATTATTATCTTTTTAGCCTAGTTCGTATAATTTTTCCCAACACTATAGATACGTCGTCCAATAAGGCAATCCCTCTATAATTTTCGCACCGCGTCTTATCTCCTTCTTCTTGAAAATTGGGCAAATATTGAGGTTACTTCATCGCTTTGGCATCAATTCTTCTCGCCGTTTAGTATTAATAAATGCATAGAATCTTTCATTAAGTCTTAAGTCTTTTTCTCCAAATTTTAAGACTGTCGTGGGAATGACATTATCTCCTCCTCTTCCATTATTCTTCAATCCTATCATTTGTCGGATTTCCTAGTCTGTCGGCTTCCTGAATGTCTTTCTGTGTGCTATTTTCAGGTGATTCTAGTCTTTCAGTTCGTACTGGCCGTCCATCTCGTTTTTCCTGTCCACATTTTGAGACTTTTACTTCTTTTCATCTTCTTCCATCGTAGTTCTTTTCATTCGATTTCTTTTATCACTGTATTCTTTCGTAATCTTCTCGGATGTTCCTCAGCTGCTAAAATTTTCGCTGTTTCACTGTTTTCAATAGTATTCTAGGAGTTTGGAATTTGGAAAAATGTTTCGAGAGGTCTAAAAGAAAGAAGTATGCCAAGCGATAAATTTAGACTGTAAGACAAAATATGAAAAATGACAACCGCCCCGTGGTTTGTTCTCTTTCATTATCCTTTAATTCTATCATTTGTCGGATTTCCTGTTCTGTCGGCTTCCTGAATATCATCCTGTGTGCTATTTTCCGGTGATTCTGGTCTTCTAGTGCGTACTGGTCGTTGTTCTCATTCCTCGTCTTTATTTAATATTTTAATGAAGGTGATTCTAAGGACTGTGCTTCATAGTACTAGTTGCTGACACTTTATCACATCGGCTAACTCTTCACCAGGAATTGTTTAAACAATCAATTTGGTGACACGTGTTTCGCTAGCACGAAGCAAGCATTACCAAAATCGTAAACCCCAGATCTGTTTTACGGTTTTGATAATGGTCGCCTCGTGCTAGCGAAATACGTGTTAGAGATCTTATTATTTTTAAGCAATTGTTTGGTGAGGAGTTTACCTTCTCCGAAATATATTGTTCAGTTTTCCAATTTTCCTGTTGTATCGCCCAGAAGCAACCCCTTTTTTATTTCTGCAATGCACCATCTATTCCAACTATGTATCTTAAAATTCTTCCGACAACTCGAAATGCAAGCGCTTACGTATGGCATGCATACAACCATATAGTACCGTGCTATGATACGAGATGAAACGTCTTCACGGTGCATAAACATCAGAGATCGCCGTTCCGTCTCCGCGCTCCAACCGACATCTGTAAATCGTTATTTAGTGAAAAACGAAAAGCAAATTCTAATTTCAACCTTTAGACGTACTCATCAAAGGCGTCACTCGCTAAATTAAACATAATCTACGCCAAGGCTGTTTATATTGGACAAACCCGAACGCTTATTTACACGGGAAAACGATTCCGCGACAATAAATTTCGCAATTATCGAATATAATTTTGTTTATTTATAGCGGAGGAGGCTAGTTGAAAACGGGATCGTTTCAACTGAAAGGATGCGGTCCTTTAGTTAATAGGATTTGGAGTCGTGTATATGAAGGAGTGTTTCTTTAATGTTTCTTTATCTTCTAGGCATCGATTAGGAAAAAGAAAGGAAAATTGTGATGTATGATTTCGTTTTATTTCAGTTTATAGAACAGTCTAGGATAGTAGTTCTTTAGAGCAAGTGGTAATCAAAATTTAAGAACGTTACCTTCCTCCATGGAGGATGACGGACCACTCATTTATCGAAATACGTACCTATATTTAAGTATCAATTCATTCTAAACCGCAATTGGAGACTTTCACTCCCTTTCTTCTTTTTCTTCCATCGTGTTTTTTTCGTTCGATTTCTTTTATCAGTGAATTGTTTCGTAATCTTCTCAGAGGTTGTTCAGTTGTTAAGAGTTTCGCTTCAAAAGAAACATACACTGTTTCCAAAAGTATTTGAAGAAATTTGGCATTTGGAAAAACATTTCGAAAGGTCTAAAAAAGAAATATGCCAAAGGATAAATCTAGACTGTAACACAAAATGTTAAGGATGATGGCAATCGCTTTGATCAGCTGGTGAAATCACATTGGAGAAGGTAAAAAAAGCGGACAACCTGGTAAAGAGCCACCAGTTATTACGTTAATTCATAGAAAACTATTTTGAAAAAAAAAACTTGAGGGAATCGAAATTACCAATGAATAAAAAAAAGGTAGATGATAGGTCTTTCATTGGAGAGTTATGTAGTCATTCTACACTCGCCGATTTCAATTTGGATATTACATATTGTCACAAAATAAAAGTTTCTTTGGTCAGAAAATATGAACATCCACTATATACTGCTTTTGCACCTAACCTACAGTAAATGTTAGGGCACTGAGTCATCGAATCTAATGGCAAAGCAAAGTCTACTACGCAGGATCTATTCTGTACCATTATCAACCCAAACATGCACTGCAAATTCGCTGAGAAAGCAACACTCCAAATATTGGTCGAGTTTGAGGATTTCTTAAACATCCCCTGAATGAAGCAATTATTGCAAATGAATAAAATTAAGAAAATTCGCAGCTCCAATTCGTGTTTGTACGAGGGAAGCTTTTTCAGTTGTTACAAAAACTGGGAAAGAACTTTTTTGGAACAAACTGTTTTATGCCTTTCCATAATATTCGCCTTTAAGATCTCTATCCTTTTGCATGCGTTGGGACCAATTCTCGAAACATCTTTTCCATTCTGAACTTGATATCTTAAAAACATGCTTTTTGAAGGCTTGGATAGCTACTCGAGGTGGTGAAAATCTTTGTCCACGCATTATTTCACAATCGGGAACAGAGTGAAATCGTTAGGTGATAAATCAGGTGAATACAAACAATGAAACATTAATTCGTTTGTTTTTCTCCCCCAAATTAAGTAATTTCTAAGCGTTAAAGCGGGAATTGTATTCTTTTTCGCCACGTTTAGACGTTTTCTGGTTCTGCAGCGGAAATAACGTCATTACATCGCGGAGATCGAATAGACAGCAAATAGTACGTAGTTTTTGTCGTAGTTCGTCGGCTACTCAACAAGTTGCGCGAAAAGCTAGATTTGGCTAAACTCACTAGATATATAAAGTACTGCAATTATCCGCCATTTTGGGGCAAAAAATTGCGGGAATTTTGAAACTTAAAAGAAGCAATATATGGCTAATTCTCTAATAATGTGTTCTTTGGTATGAAATGAATAAAGCAGTGATATCGAAATATGGATGAACATTTTCTGAGCAGCATCCAATATGGGAAATATATTTATTTAAAAAAGAAAGAGAAAACAATAATTCCCAGTAAACGTTTTTCAAATTTCGCGGCTAGTTTAAGTTGGTAGTTCCGGCTATAATGAACATATCAACTTAAACTGTCCGCGAAATTAAAAATGTTTGGTGGGAAGGTGCATACATATTTATTTTAAACTTATTACATTATTCTTTTAACTTTTTACAATTATTGTAATGGAGACGGCTGGTAAAGGTTTAATAAGTTAAAGGTATAATTTCAGTCGGAATCAAAAATCTCAACCACACAAACGTGGAACAAACTTCAAAAATATAGGTTAATTTTACTTTTTACCGTATTCGACGAAATATTTTGGTGAAATGTTTAAAGCACTAAAAAGTCACTAGAAAAGCCGCCATCTTGGATCAAAAATATAGCTTTCTCTTTTTAACACATTGGCCTCATAAATTACCCATCTAGTGGGTAAAGTAGGTATATAAAGCACCGCAATTATCCACCATTTTGGGCCAAAAATTGCGGGAACTTTGAAACGTAAAAAAAAACAATATATGACTAATTCTATAATAATTTGTACAATCCCCGATTTCGGGGTACAGCCCCCTCCAATAATTTGTACGATTTTCTAATCTTTGTAAATATCTCGTAAACCATCACAGATATCTCTCTTCTTTTAGAAAATCTTTGTTTATTGATATCTATCTACATTAAGGACTTATGTAAGTACTTAATCCATTTATATCTGAATATATTTCGTATTTCTTTCAAACGTTACGAAAATAATTAGCAATTCAAGGTATTTTATGTTTAGAACGCTACTTATCTATGCACATCAATTAATGACAATTAAAACGTTATTATCGTTTTCCAATATCTTTTCTATTAGCTGTCTAAATTTGTTATTCTCTACGTAAAACCGACTTTATTGGTGGTGAATAAGAAAGAAACTTTTAAAAAGGAGGGGTAACAGACCCTCAGTTGCCCGTTATTTAATTTTGGCGAAGATAATTTGCGCCATCCTTGAGACTATGTAATATACTTCGAATTACGTATATTCTAAAAAAAAGAAAGATATCTGAGATAGTTTCCGAGATATATACAAAAGTTCAAAAATCAAATGCAAATTTTGAGAGAGGGTTTAACCCCAAAATCGGGGGATTTGTGTTCTAAAAGAAATTGCGTTGTTCTTATAGCAAGGTGCTGTTTCAGAGTATATAGTTTCATCGAAATCAGAATTTCTCAGTTGCCCGAGTTCCCTTGTAAGTGGTCGTTTGAAAAACCATAAAAGACGCACTCGTATATCTACTGATGGAACCAAGTAGCCTCAGAATTTTGAAAAAACATCTCCACTCCATCAAGATGAAAGAAAACAATGAATTACTGTGGTAATGAAAGTCCTATAAATTTCTTGCGATGATGTCTAAAGAGAAACCCTTGAGGTCTACTTGAAAGCAACCTTTCTTTAACATTCGTACGACTGCTCTCTTAATTACGCTATTACGCAATAGCGATCTTTCCTGTCCTTAACGTTCGAGATACCAAAGGGCCATCTGGAGGTTTCTCACTACATTTCTCCATAATTAAAACCTACGATGTTTCATTCCAGCGCTCAAATTCATCGTACAATTTACATTGGACGACGGCCACACGGTTCTCGGGAGCGATCTATTTAAAACGCGACATTTTCTGCATCCGGCGGGCACGTCCGGAACGGAAATCGTTAATTCCTCGCATCTCCGTAATAATTACCGTCGCAGAGCTCGCGGATCGCAGCTTTAAATTTAAAATTACTAGGTCAAGCGAAGAAGAGAACATCTGTCCCGGAGGTATACGAAGATTTACTACGTAGAAGTTTGTTTACTAGATTAAACGGACGGAGAGGAAAGTTGATCGGAGCATAAGATCGTGTCTTGCGGACGTACGATCAATTCCGTTGTTTGATTAAGCTGAATGAAATACATAATTCATATGCATGCAAATTACCCCACGTTGCGTTGATAAGTCGTGGGAATGTCAGAGGTGAGTTGCCCGTTCTCCCACCATCCTCGAGGGTAAAATCGCGATGTTTACGAAAAACACTAAGAAATCCCTAATGTATACATCACAACCGCGCCACGTTCAAGTCGCTTTGAATATGAAAAAATTGTTGTTTTCCTTTGTCTTTCTTTCGGGCTCGTCGCACCGGAACAAACAAATCCGGAAAATCTCCAGTCATTCGCTTTTCACCAGGAAACGACACAATGGAACGTTACATTCGCGTAGTATTGACTTCGGCTCCGGGAGAAATTCCACCGAGATGGGTAAAGGAATGTGAATAGGTCGGCGTGACCCATTGTATTTTTGTCACAGATGTCGGAAATATCACGCAAACTCGCTCTCGGTACTTCGTCCTACCCGTCAATAAAAATCAACGTACACCAGGGGTTTATCGAACTCCCAAAGTATTTCGTACGATTATTATTTTCCGACTTCACAAAATTATTATCGAATATTGTGGTTGTAGAAACAATTATTGAAAAATAAAAACAAATTACCATGTATAAAAAATTTCTAATGGCTGTACTTCGTTTGAAGGCGGAAATTAAGAGAAATAAAGTTGGTACTAAAATTATTTAAAGGAATCAGACTTCATTCTCGTTTACGACCGGTTCTTAAGCAATTTCCGTAAATCACTTACGACAATATGAGATCCAATCGCCCGTAATATTAACGAATGTACTCGTATTTATAGTATTCAACGACGGTGCTTAATTTTTTGGAATCGATAAACAAATAACGGCGGGAAAAAATATTTGCTTTCGTTAAAATCGTATTTGAATTTCTGGAGAAACTAAATATTTGAGTTACTCGGATAATAAATGTGAATTTGATGAATCAAAATAATTTTTAAGAAATCAATTTATATAATGAAAAATCGTATTTATTGGGCAGATACATGAAGAAACTCCATATTCACCAAATACAATCATAAGCTTGTTTGAGTTGACTGGATATATTGTAACCTACGAAAATTGTTATGCGTTCCACGTTCGAACCGACATGTTCTACGTAAGTACCGATTCGAATATGTATATTTTGGCGCAAAATAATTGCGATATTCGAACATGAATTTTTCGTCAAATGACCAATATTGCATCAAAAACAGTGATTTTCATTTTGGGCAAAATTTCAAATCTCCCTCACAGCTTTATTTATAGTTCCATCGCGATCGAATAGACTTTTCTATAAGCAGATTTTTCCTAGGAATCGAATGGAACAAGAACGAATGCTCTATCTCTAATACTTTTCGCGCTAGAACGAAATTATGGTAATTCTAGGTAAGAGATTTTTTCAAATTTTAAAGTACCATATCTCCGGAACGGTAAGACTTAGGAACCCGCGGTTAGTTTCATTTTAATCAGCTCCTCGAGTAGTTTAAGCCTACCTAGTTTGAACTCGCTACGGCTATCAGAAGTATGCTATTTTTTGAGGTAGAAATTCATTCCGACAAAATATCGTTGCGTCGAATCGCGTTCGAAATAAGCCTATCCGATAGATTTTGGCCCGTAGAATTCAAATCTTCCATCCCGGACGCCGTATCTCTTACCATTCTCGAGCTAAAGAAAAGTTCACCCGATCGCGTTCGAAATAAGTCTATCGGATAGGTCTCGACGAGTAGATTCCAAATATAGCATTATATACATATATGCTGTAGCTTCAACCGTTACGGAGCTATGGACGTTTAAAGTTAACTACGTCAATCTAACTGTCAATTATTTGTCAAAATATGGTTTGAATCCTCAAAATGTTTTGCACGTGTCATTGCTGTGTCCAATATTTTGAACCACACCACAAATCAGTCAAAATTTAAACTAAACTGTCGACATATTGACGAAATTTCATTAGTTTCTTTCATTGAAAACAATTATTGTTAATTACATGTCAAAATTTGGATTGAATTATCAAATAGCTATCAAATTCCTTAGATATTGTCATTTTTCTGTCGAAAATTTATGTTAAACTATCAATTGTTTGACAAAGTTTGCGTCAAACTGGCAGTTCCTTAACAAAACGTTTTATACGTCAAAGTTTTAATTCGACTGTCAAACTAACTGTCAAAATTTGGTTTAACAATTAAGTATCAAAATGAAAGTTAAACTACAAATCGAACTGGCAAAATTGGGTTTCAATCATCAAAAAATGTTTATCACGTGTCGCTATTGTATCTAAAATTTAGGACCAACACATCAAACTAGTCAAAATTTAGACTAAACTGTCAACATATTGACAAGAAATGTCATTATTTTCTTTCACTCAAATACATTTGTGAATTACTTGCAAAAGTTTCGATTAAATCATCAAATTACTGGAGTATTGTCATTTTCCTGTCAAAAACTTGGACCGAACTATGAATTATTTAACCTGTTCCTTTACGCTTTGTTATTTATACCTCAACATTGCGATTAGACTATCAGTTACTTGCCAAAACTTAGATTAAACTGTCATAATGTTTACAGAATGACATTATTTTAAAAAGTTTAATACAAGGGTCAATTACTTGTCAAAGTTTGAGTAGAATTATCAAATAGCTGCCAAACTAATTGGGTATTGTCATTCTTCTGTCAAAACAATTGAATCGAACTGTCAATTTTTCGAGAAAATTTTTACGCTTTGTTATTTATACCTCCACATTGCAATTAGGCTACCACCTACTTGCTAAAATGTAGATTAAACTATCAAAATGTTGTATGAATTGTCGTTTTTTTTTATTTCAATACAACTGTACTTGTCCAAATTTGAATTGAATTACCAAATACCTGCCAAACTCATTGGACATCGTCATTTTTCTGTCAAAAATTTGTGCCAAACTATCAATTCATTCGACGAAATCTTTTCGAGTTGTTAGTTATCTTCTTCTTCTTCTTCTTAATCTTTTTACCCTTTCTACCTTTCGGTGTAAGGGTATATATTGTTAGTTATACGACACTAATTCGACTGTCAGTCCTCAAAATTTAGCCCACACCGTCACAATGTATACGAATTATCATTTGCTTTCTGAAAAGTTACGAATTACTTGTCAAAATTTAAGTAAAATTCTGTCGAAGTCTTTACGATTTGTCATTCATTTTCTAAATTGTGCACTAAATAATTAATTACTTGTCAACATTTGGACTGAATGTCAAAATCCTTGTAAATTGTCAATTATGTAACAAAAATTCAGATCAAACTGTAACTGACTTGTTAGTTCGTATTGCCAAAACCTTAACGATTATGACAAACATAAATCAAACCGTCAATTACTGTCAAAATTTGGTCTGATTTGTCCCAATTGTTACCAAATGTCATTGTTATATCAAAATTTGGAAAAATTTTGGACTTAATTATCAAATATGTGGTTAAAATCGTTGGAAATTGTCTCGGAATTTTTTTACGAATAGTTTTTTATAAGTTAACTTAAATTAGATTATAAATTACTTGTCAAACTTTAGTTTAAACTGTCAAAATCTTGACTAGTTATCATTTATATTCGAAATTGTGAGTTAAATCGTTGTCAATTATTTTCTGTACTTGTCAAAATCTTTGCAAAGTTTCAGTTAACTGTAACAGTGTTTGGGAGTTGTCATATATTTCAAAAATTTTAGCCACACCATCAATGTGTCATCAAAATATTAGGAATTGTTGTTCATACGTCAAAATTTGTATTCCATTACCAATTACATATGAAACTTTAGTTCAAACTCTCAAAATGCTTACGAATTGCCATTTGTGTGCCAATTTGTGAATTAAACTGTCAAATACTTGTCAAAATTTGGATCTCGCGATCTTATTGACCTTTCTATAAGCAAATTGATGAAGAACAATGACTAATGACTTTACCTCTAATAGTTTTGCGCTAGAACAAAATTACGATAATGTCAAGTACTTTCAATCTTACTACGGTGACGTTGGTTAAAAATGAAAATTGCCTAGGCCAACAAAGGATATACAACTTTTGATGAAATTAAATTACCATTAAAGTATTCGCGATTTATACCAACGATGGAAGTGCTGTAAACTTTGCCAACATGACCTCCAACAGACTGATACTCAGAGATAACAGTCGATCATGAAAACTGTGATATTAGAGGTAGAGGACAAGTATTTGCGTTCCACTGTGATGATAAGCTTTAACTAAATCAGAAGAGCGCGTCAATTTAAATTATTTATAATCCTATATTCCATTCCAAATTTATTCTAAATATATTCATTTAAACGAAGCATTTTTACATAACATCAAGCAAAATAGAGCTATTTACTGGGAAAATTTATAAAAATTTTGAATTAATGGTGTTAAGAAGACGAGTGAAGTTTTCCCTTTTCAGCAGCAATATAGACGGTCGGAACGATGAAAAGTGAAATAACACCCTCTCGTAAGGCAGATAACATAATTCTCAAATAAATTTTCGAACACCCCGCTCCCCTCAGAATACCTAATATTCCCCGCACGACCGTAAAGATCGCGATGTAATTTCTCCCCGTAGCGGAATATTATTGCACCAACGAGCGCATTTACCCCCGTGGAATTTAGCCTAATTCACTTACTTAACACCCCATGAACTTCCGTCCCTCCTCGTCGACATGCATGCAAACGATGTGTTCCCGTTAATACTGTTTAAGCACGTTTCTTGGCTCCTCGTTCTGCCCTAAGTCTAATATAATTTTACGCGGGTAGTTCTTTTACCACTTACTAAGACTGGCTCGTTAAAATTATGCGTATTACGTCAGAAATCCGGATTTAGGGTAAGTATGTTAAGGCACGAAGTATATTGTTCAGCATGGATTATAGTACAATAGAAATAAATGTGTAGGCGGTTATTACGGTACGCACGAATGTTGTATCTGGGGTAATTTCGCTTTCAAGCTCCTGCTGTAAAAGGAGGTAATTGCAATGAAGGTGGTAACTTGAAGGTATAGCACGAACAAAATATTCAATTCGTGTTAAAGTATGAGTTTCAGATTTCGTCCTATACGATGTATGATATTTCTTAGTTTATTTGAAAAACGAAGCACTTCAATGATTTAAAACAGAAGATTTTACTCTTGGAAATCTCAAAAACAATAAAATCAATCGCTAATTGCAGTATGAATTAGATTTTAACTTGGGATGTGTAAGTCATTTGATCGATCTCGAATTTTTTAGATTTGGGTCTCAGAGGACTGAGAAACTTTTTCGGAGCATAAAAACGAAACAAATTTTGAAATTAAATAAATTAATTCATAGCAACATATAATATTTGCCAGTTTGACAAGGGATTTTTGGACAAATGTGACACAAAAATGACACTTCCAATATCGACCTTTCTTCAGAGTTTAAGCACATTTTGGCCCTTGGCCCCAAGTTTTCTTTCCCTAATATACAGTTTGATCCTTCGAGTATGGTTAATGTTTTGAGTTATCTGGAGTTTGGAATTAAATCACTTACAGGAAATGATCAAATCAATATTAGAAATAATGTTTGTAACCTATTATAAAACTACATCAGTAATTTGAACGAAAGTGTTGTTACCACCAAATATAAGAATGTCATTAAGGACATAGTGAATGCCAAAAGATTTTTAAAAGAACACCCTGATTTATTGGTCACCATTGATGACAAAGGAGGCAAAACTGTTATTTTAAGTAAACAGGAGTACATAACGAAGACCTCGGAATTGCTGTCTGATACCGCCACTTACCAGAGGATCGCCAATGAGAATCCTATCAGAGGAAATTCTTTTCTCTCATTAATACGTTGAAGGACTGTCCCGAAATTAGTTTCGACTTACCCCTCAGATTAAAACTACAGCATCCAGTCTTCCCAAACATCCATAAGAAGAACGTACCTCCTTGTCCTTGTTGTCTCCGTTAATAGTCCAACTTATAACATCTCCAAGTATCTGGCTTCCATCTTACGTACTGTAGTCATTGAGACTCCACATTTTCTTTTAAACTTTTTGAGTTTATCGAAAGAATAAGAACTTTAACATTAGCATCGAACCACGTTTGTATATCTTTGGACGTAGTATCTCTGTTCACGAACGTGGCTCTCGAACTAGTTCTAGATGCCATTGAAGAAAAATGGTCTGAGATTAAAGGATTTACTGGCATCAGAAAATCGAACTTCTTGTGATTAATTAAGTTTTGCTTTGATACAACTTATTTCACCTTCAATGACACTTTTTACATACAAAAGGTTGATGCTCCCATGGGGTCTCCATTATCCCCAGTGTTGGTTGAGATTTTATTTTCACAAACGTTTCCTTTATTCTTGTTCTCTACCTAGTTTACGTCGATGATACTTTCATGGTTCTGCCTGAACAATATATTCAACTCGCTCTGGAATGTTTTAACTCATACCACAATAGACTTAAATTTATTTTGGAAAAGAGGTCAATTACTCCACCAATTTTTTGGATGTCATCATCATTAGGAGGAACACGACTTTGATGACCAATTGGTATAGAAAAGAGACTTGGTCGGGTAGATATATTTACTTTTTTTCTTACGCTCCTAGGCAGCAAAAGATAAATATATTGATCACTTTGATTGACAGAGCAGTTTTACTTTCCAGTTCCAGAACCTTAACATCATTAAATGTACATTGTCCAAAAATGGTTATCCTCTAGACTTGATCAAATCTGTTATTCAAAATAGAACAGCTTTCTTCGCTAACAGAGTCGGAAAGTCCAGCTTGTCAAATCGATCGGAGACATTGGGATAAAGGTTTATAACCATGCCCTACGTTGAACCTATCTTTAATCGGTACAAAGAACTTTTGGCAGATGTAATCTTTTGGTGGCAATCAGAAAATACGACTTCCACGCTTCTCCAGAAGCTCAAAACTAAAACACTCATTTTAAGTAAATCTAATGTATTATATCAAATCTCTTGCAATGATTGCGACAAAGTATACGTAGGTAAAGCGCTTAGCACAACATAGGCTCAACAGACTTCATACCGGCCAGGCACAAAGCACTTTGCCTGACCACATTGTTAGTCAAGACCTTACCTTCTGTTTTGAAAATTGTATATTAAAAGGAACAACACAAAGAGGAAATTTGTCGCTGTTTTATTCAAATGAATTCTAAGTCTGTTAACAGAGGATCAGAGTTTAGAAATCTACATTTGTCGTATCAATTTTTTGGGCATGTTTGCTCTTTAGAGGATTCTCCTTTCTTTTTCTCTGTTAGGTTAAGTTTGCTTTACAATTGAACTGCTGTATGATTTTGCCTTCCCCTGTATCTAAAGTAATGGTCTGGTTTTCTGGATGATACTTCCTTCCTTCCTTCCCTTGTCACAGTTTCCCTGCCTTAATGCTTGAGTCTCTCTCTTCCCTTCTGCGTCTCGCTTGGTTTGGATTTTACAAAGTATTGGCACGTGCTCGCCGCCTGACGTGTTCTCTTGTCTCTTCGCCCGGCGCCTTGCGATTGAGCGGCCTAGATTGTTACTTCATTTTATTTTATTGTACATTTTAAACAGAATTTCATCACAATACTTTTAATAATCAAAATTTTTATTGATAATTTGGAATATTGAGATAAAGGTTGGAATTATTAGAT
Organism: Chrysina gloriosa; assembly: GCA_038088585.1. Classification (NCBI taxonomy): domain Eukaryota; kingdom Metazoa; phylum Arthropoda; class Insecta; order Coleoptera; family Scarabaeidae; genus Chrysina; species Chrysina gloriosa. Next base: position 62,560,515 of record CM076091.1, on the reverse strand, counting down.
TCGTTGCAATCTCCCTTTGTCTTTTTCTCCATCACCATATTACCTTTAATTTAATTGTAATTGTGGCATTTTGATGTTAATTTTTAGACATTGATAATGAGAGAAATCTAACCTCGAAACGTCTGTCAGGTTTCTTTCCACCTGTACTATTACCAGTAAATTGACTGTTTACTCAGAAACTGCTTTTTTGCACATTTCTCATCAACCAAGAACCTTCAATGTCAAGTGTCAAGGTAGACCCTTTGTTTATGGCCATGACTGTAATTTTATCTGTAAAAACTTTTTACTTTTACAGTCATTTTTACTAAAAAGGCTTATGCCAAATTTAATGTACAAGATTTCATGATTACGGTACACACTGTATATAATCTTCCATAAACGTCAAAGTATCGATAAAGCGAGGTTAGGGGACAAAAGACTGGGGATATTACTGGCAAGAAGTATGTATGTATATGTAAGAGTATCCGTTTGTTTGGAATGCTGACAGAGTATTTGAGTAGAGTGAATGAGACTGGAGAACAACGCATGATTGCGAGATTTAGGTGTGGGAGTGAGGAACGACGAGGTCGATATTGGATGAAGGAGAAGGAAAGAAAGTATGTAGTGCATGGGGAGGAAGAGGAAATCTGGATGCACTGGAGGGAATGGTGTGGTCAGACGCAGAGAGAGAAATTTTGAGCAATTGGCGGTGGTGTTTAAATGAGAAAGGGAGCGGGAGATTGAATTACAAAAAGTTCAGCAGCTAAGTTTAATTGCTGTTAGTCTTGGGATTGTTCTTTGTTTTTCTTTTCCTTTTGTTTAGTTTAGTTTAGTCTTTCATTTGCTTTTTTTTGTATTTTGTATTTAGTTCTTTTCATGTTAATTTATGTGATGCATTGATTGCAAACCTCTGTGACATGATAAATATGTAAATGAAGCATGCCAATAAATGTTCTATATATTTATATATATAAGTTTATATACTGGCACTACATCCCATGGGTAAACTCCTCACCCCAAACCGAATGAATTCGGTAGGATAAGGTTAGAAGATGCTAGCCTGGTTGCTAGTGAAACACGTGTCACCGGATTTAACTAAATAATTGTGATACGTGCTACCAAAAAAAAAAAAATTGAATTTTAAGCCCTCGCTTAAAACTACCATTTACATATATCCATATATACATAGATCGATTTTAGATTTTCCGCCAAAAATCCTCAATTCCAAATTCCGCAAGCTGCAATGCGCCTCGATAACGGCGACGATAATCCACAACCTGGTACAAATTTTCGCTTCCAACGAAATCGATAACGCTCAGGATTGAATTCGAATCGAACAGAGGTAATGATGAAATGTCATTTTATGTCGCGAACAGGACAACAATAGCCAAACACGAACGACAATAGCGAGCGATCGCTGGTCGTATCGGAAAAACCGGCTGGATACGCCGATTATTTTCGATAAACGGCGGCTAATCTCGCTAAAAGGTCTATTTAAATGTATTGAAATGTAGTCCCGAGCGAAATTGTTTCCTTTTATCGCGTCTAATTCGATAGAAAGGAGAATAGAAAAAGTAATTATTTTCATAAAGACCGGGGGCGGTGTTTCAGTCCACCGAGGAAATTGAATGTCGTTTCTTTATAAATTCTTCTGGTCATTTTCTTTTTCCTTTAGGGCGGGCTGGGAAAACCTTAAAACAATAAACGGTCGCAAAAAGACGAAGGAACAGACGCAGGAAAGATAGACCGTGACATAGAAGACAAAGTAATAAAAGGAAAGGGAGCCATTTATGCTCTACGTGGGACGATTTGGAATAGGCGCCTCACTAAAGACACGAAAAGAAATATATTTCATACAATAATAGAAGGTATATGGAGTAGAAATGTGGCGGTTAACAAACAAAATCAAAATTAGAACAATAGGATTAGACTATATGAGAAGATGTCTACAATTCACTCGCAAAGACAAAATAGGAACAAAACAGTTTTGGAGAGAAATTGAAATGAAAACATCGATTACCAGCAGATTAGAAAATAGAGCATTGAAATTGTACGGACACGTAAATCGAATGGAGGATGAGAGATGACCAAAGAAGATCTTAAACTAATCACGGAGAGGAAAACAATGGAAGATAAGGTGTTATAACGGTAATGGGTTCCAGTAAAATAGATCACACTTCGTATTCACTTTATTTTAAAACAGTTTCCATTACATTCTTAGAACCTAGACATGCTTATACTTATTCCTACTCACACTGTTGCTTACTTCCCTCCATTCCGTTCAGATAGCAAGCAATGTGAGTAGGGCACGTTCCTAAACTCATGTATGGTATTAAACATATCATAAGGCATTAAACGAGGAAGATTTGGCAGACAGATAATGTTGGAATCTGAGGACGGCTAACCTGCAAAGGAAAAGAAAGGCAAAGAGAGAAGAGAGAAAGATGAATTCAGCATAATAGAAAGCATACCTATGTAGTATTCAGAAGTTCGAATTTATATTTGCCGCGTAATTTTAAGTTGGCACTACTGACCAGGTTGGTGGGGAACAACGACGTGTAGTTAGTCCCGAGAGAAGTTAGGTGTGTTCAAGATTATGTTATAAAGACGACGAGTGAATAAACGTGCCGAGATTGTGTTGTTATTTTTATGTAGAATCGAACAACATTACGATTAAAAGATAGCTTTATTCTTCTTCTACACTTATAATGGAGTATTGCACTACGACGTGAAAAAGGGACGACTACCATGGGGTAAATCATCGGTTAAATCTCTGGAAAGATTATGGAGCGTCGCGTTCAGAAAAATCCAGGACAAAATCCAAAAATGACACCGTCCAATTCTTCGAAGAGGACAAAAATCCGTTTCACAAACGATGTTAGAATCTAAACACCCTGCACCTGCCATTGCCACTATACCTTGTTTCAGAAATAGAGAGACGAATTTCTGAACACACCACTTTTATAGTAAATTCTGATTGGTCGAAAGCAGCACCAAATTACAATGCACCAATCCTGCTATAATCGTGTCGTGTACGTAATTCTGTCAAATGTATTGACATTTGTTTATTACCGCTAGTTTTTGTGCTGTTACTATTATATTTTTCTGTTTTCTCTGCCTCTTTCCAAGTATCGCTTTAATTTGTCGCGTAAATTTTATTCTAGGTTTCATAGTGTGTAATTTGGGCTTGGGGTTCGTTCAGAAATTCGTCTCTCTGTTTCTGAAACAAGGTATAATCAATGGATTATGTTGAGCACAGAAAATTCCACCTACGTTCTATGAACGAAAATGCTTGAAGTGAATAGCGATCCATGATACAACCCCCAAAACAAGATTTTCTTGCGCATTTGCCAATAGGTGTGATCATTGGCCATTAATTCTAGATCGTTAGATACTACTGTATTGACTGGTACACTGTGATCAAGTGCAATTGTCACGAATTTTTGTTGTGGCAAGACTGAATTATTGGTGAACTTAGTTAAAATTGAACAAAAATTCAGTGTCGTTCCAACGAGAAATTACTTTCTCAATATTACATTTACGAAGGCAATTCGCAAGTGAAAATGTACAAATTGCAATTGTTATCGATAAAATATATTACGGTTTGCCCAGCTGAGTCGGTGTTTACGTCTGGGTCACGTTCGAGTCTTAGTGCTTAGTGCTGGTCTAGACGAATAAGAAGACATTCTTTTAAAAGCCTCCATCGTCTGCGCTTTATTTTCAGTATATTTTGCTTTTTCCTAGCGTTATATTTTCGTTCATTAATTAAATTAAATTTTGCTTGACTTCTCTCGATTTAATTGTTTACATAATTACTTTTAAATTTGAAGTTTTTATGTTGATGAGCGTTTGGGCTACTGATCACTAAAACGAACTGATGCTGTCCCTCCAGCGCTTGCCCCCAAAAAAAGTTTGAAACGTTACCACTTCTGGCCAAATACGGGTAGATAGTAAACCCGTTTGAAGTTACACTTACAGATTTACTGCTGGAAGAAGAATAATAATTTATTAATTTAACATCAAATACAGGAAAGAAGAAACAATTTTAATCGACCATCATTACCGAGTTTTATCTTTGCAAGAGGAATTTCCGGCGCTACTGAAGAGAGCTATGCAGGATATATCGCCATTTTCTACATCTTATCTGTGGAATTTGGTTTCTCTGCAGTGGCTTGTATAAAATCGCCATACAGAAACCGGCTGAACATCAAACGTGAACTAAGGGTAGCGAATGCTCATTTATAGGCTGGACAAATATGCGGTATGATGAATCATTTGTCCTTGGTCCTCTCTAATATAGTACATTACGTTGTGAAAAGGACAGATGACTCATCATACCGCATATTTCCCAGTTTACTCATTTAGAACCAACCTTGGATAAGTTGTGTAGTTCAAGGCAGGGCGTTTTGTTTAAGTTTGTTTGCGTCTGTAATTGTAACCGAAACCGACTGTTTTAGAAATGATAACCATTTGAAGAAGTTATGTTTGAGTAATAATTAACTTCTTTAGTACCTAGCAATTTTTAAAAAAAAAAGGAACAAAACTCCCGTCCATGTAATAACTTCCTGCATATGCACATAATTCAACACACGTAAAAATGTTATAAAACGAAACGAATCGCTTACGTTACGTCTTCCGATGTGAAATATAAAAACGGCGATTGTAAAGTCGGTAATGTAATTAACTTCACTTTACTACGAAGTTCTAACGTTACCTGTGTGCAGAGAGAAACATCTGTAATTTTTCCGCGAACAAGCAATGATTCCGCACGAACAAAAATAATGCTGTTAACTCAACGGCAGTAACTTACTAATGAGACTTTTTTACGATTACGCTGATGTTATTATTCTATAAAATTGATTTATTTCTTATCGTAAGATGTATTCCAGATGGCCCATCTTGTGTGTAATAAAAATAAGCAACGCGGAGAGATTACTCATTTCGGTTTGATGGTCTGTTCTTAAATAACATATTTCATGCAATGTATTACGAGAACCACACAATGAAAGATTAACACTTACTACATACGAGGAAGCATCGGAAAGTAAATTACACGCCCTCGTTTCTGATCCTTCCTCGTATGTTATAAATTTTCTTCGTTCAGCTTTACAGATTTTTAAATCTTGATTGGAAGAAGCGACCCCACAAGGGAAGAAAATGGATCCTGAATGAATTGGAACATTTTTTTGTCGAAGTTAACGATTTAACGAGCCCGCCTCCTTTCCCGGAAACTTGACGTAATTTGTAACGAGATTATCCTAATTTCGACGAAAAGAGGGGAAAAAACATCCATCAAAAAAAACAGACAAGACGGATACAATTATTTCTAGCACCGGATCTCCCTTAACAAGGAAAAACAATTTTCACGCGAAACAAGTATAATTTCCCCATTTCTCTTCGAGGTCCACGTCGGTCGAGGCCATACCTCAACAACTGAAAAAATAGACACAAAGAAAAAATGAAAAATCTCGCGAATACAACAAAGGAAAATATGATTTGCGCGCCCGTTCTTTGCTTTCCTTTTCCCTTCCTCAAACATTTGGATTTGTGAAGTTAATATTGACTTTACCCGAACGAGACGAGGTCCTCCCAGTAAAAGCCGAACGTCTAAATAAACAATCCGGATTCTATTCTACGAAAGAAAGAATGCTTATTACAATATTTATCGGTGTGCGATTAGGTTTTACATATAATTTTTTTAACTAAAGATAGTAAAATCCAGACGAGATTTTCAAGGAAAATATTCCGAATTTAGTGAGTTCGTACGTACGTAGATGTTTTAATTTTGCTCTGTAGATTTTCCAACAGATTGCGAACGATACTTTAGCGGGAATCGCAAAGAAGAAGAAAAATCGTTTCAACCGGAAAATATGCGCGGCGTTTGAAGACGAAGGCGGCGCAACGGACGGGACGGGTGGATATTTTCCGACCGAGCGACATGTTTGGCTTGCGATACCAGGCAGGTCCTTTCAAGTCGTCGAGCTTTTCACGGACGCTTCATCGAAGTGCCACTTCAAAGCGCTTCATTTTGACGTAATATTTACTTTCGGTGCAATGAGAGCTCGAATAATACGTGGTACGAATATTGTTTGCGAGATAGATACGAATCCGAACTGCTGGGAATAGAGATTGATAGATTTTTATCGATCTTTAGCTGATGGTTATAAATAGGTATTGTCTTTTTGTCGAAAGATGGTGGATAAATGGTGGAATTAATTTTGGAGAAGGCGAAGTACCCAACTCTAATTAGTAGGTCGAAACATAAGGCAAGAAGGGGAGAAGCGAGAAACCGGAAGAAGATGAGGATCCCCCTTTCCATTTTCTTCACCTTTTTCTCCTACCTCCTGTTCATATTGTAGTATATCAAAATTCACAGTTAATGTTGGGGTTATGGTCTTCAATTGTCATACGGTTTATTTTTGGGTTTTATTTATACCTTTTCGACACCACGCCCACCACCTTTTAAGCATTTTATTACTCTACGGGTGTCAGCTTCTTATTTTAACTCCAGCCAGAGACGTTTAATGGAAGAAACAAATGTCACTAGAAATAAAATTACTAATTTTTATAAAAATCATCGGTTAATATGCAGAAAAGCATTGTTAACTTTCAGACATACACAGATTAGTCAATAAATAAGTCGATAAATATATTTGGAATAAAACGGTTTTAAGAAGAAGTACCAGTAAATAAAAGAACCTCACCATATCGGGCAAGATAGAATCTAAGAAGGGGAAGAATCTATAGAAATTAAAGTTGCATCGAGAATAGAACTTAAGAGAGGAAATATAGGAAGAACCATCATCAAGAAAGAAATTACACTCATACACACACACAACACTAGGTAATTATCTTGATTTTATGTTAAGTATTTCTCAAAATTTATAAATATAATTTTTTATCATTAATTAAGAGCTAGGTCGGTGCAATTTTGTTTAAGAAATTAACTAAATTTTCAGTACAATATCATCATCATCGTCAGTATCGTCATCAGGTCTTCAAGGCCCTGGGCTTGCTTGACTACTTACTTCCAAGTAGTCCGATGTTTTGCTCTTTCGTCCGTTTTGTCACCTTCAACTTGTCCAAGTCCGAGACCTGCTTCAATCTAATTAAGTTTCTTTCGATGTATGCCTTCTGCTTCATCGTCCACGTCGTATGTTTCATATATTTGTTTGACTTTGATAGTACTGAGCTTTTATCTTTTTCTGTTTGCTAAAATATGGAAATACCAAATTCTTCCTCTTCTATCTATAGTTCCAGTTCATCGGTGTCTGCAGACCAACTTAGCGGTTACTTTATACGTGAGGACATAAATCAAGACGCCGTAAGGCCGCACAATTTTATGAATTTCCTAAAGAATATGAACATAGACAATGTAGATTGTTGTTATTCTATCCGTTAACATCCGATGAACTGTATGCAATAGTAAGCAAAATAAAAGCAAAAAAGACCAAGGGTCCTTATAATATGTCTACCAAATTTTTACTATAAATAGTTAGCAGCATAAGCGAACTATTAATCATATATTTTAAATATATGATTGTCTGAGGGAACCGTTCCCGGAAAACTAAAAACATCAGTATTTAAGATGAATGATGTGAATGACCCACAGAATTATAGAGCTATTTCCATACTGCCATCTAAAAAGTTTTCAAACATGTCATCGCAAACGGATTAGTAAGCTTTTTTGAAAGAAATGGTTATTTCAACACATCGCAAAAATAGGTCTACTACCACAGCACAGCACAGAAATTTATAATGCTTTAGATGAAAAGCAAAGTAATTAGACAAAGGTGTTGTGATCTGAGCAGATGCTGTTGATCATTCCATTTTGTTGGAGAAACTGTTCAAAATAAAGGGAAACGGACATACACTTACACGCTTTTATCTAGCGAATAGATGTATGTTGCAGAAGACATCTCGGAAACTAGATGTATCACACCAGGTGTGCCGCAAGGATGGGGAGCTCTGCTTTTGTAATATACACTAACAACCTTCCAGATAGCATGACCATTCTTCAACTTCTGATTTTGAGCAGATTTTCTGCCGTCTTACCAGGTTTCTCGAATTCACGAATTCTCCTACTTAGTTATTGTGGTATTTGTCATGAAGATAATTCACAATTGGGAGGGCTTGAATACGCGAGAACGAAGCACAACATCAGAAGTGCGTCTGAAGCGACAATTTTTGCAAAGAGAAATGAAAATGTCGGATTCTTCTTCTTCTGTGGTGTTACACACATTAACGTCGTTGGATTTTTTACTCTGCACTTGTATATTTTCCTTACCTCACCAATTCCATATCTTGAGCAGATTTTACTGCCTTTTCTGGTCTTCTTACAGATCGTTTACACTGAATTCTACTATTCGTCCTTTTTCTCTCATCCTAATCGGAAAGGAGTTTAAGGAAATCCATAATCGATAAGGGTTCGAGGAAATGTAGGTGAGTTCGTCGAAGTGAAATAATGGTTCAACCTTTTCTCACATTAAATTCTCAAACTTTCTTCACATTTATAAAGCATTCTTTTCTCATCCCGACAGTCCTTCTTCATCTATAGACGAAAAATACAGGAGGGACAGTTGAAGTGGTTTGGTCATGTGTGCCGTATGCACAGTGACAGGCTGGTCAAAAAGTTAAAAAATAAAAGGGGCGAATGGTGTGCGAGTGGAAGGAGAAAAAAGAGGAATAAGAGCAATTGGGCAGACCGCACAAGATAGAAAACTATGGAGAGAGAAGTGTGGACGGCAACAGTAAACTCAACCGCACCCGTCTTAAACCTAACGGTGAAAACACATGATTAAGAAGGAAGGAGAAGAAGAAAGGAGAAGAAGAAGTATCGGGTAGCATCGTGACAATTAGATTCTGGCGTCGTTTCCTTCCTCTCTCACATACTCTGCTTCCTTAAATTCGCCCTCGTTTCCGAAACTAATAACACCAGTATTGAAATTTAATGAAATTTATTGCGGTACACGTTTCTGATTTCCTTCTTTTTCACATAAACTTCCTTCCCTCAACTTCAGTTAGTTTCTTGTTTCTCTATTTCACCACTTCTTCAATCTTTAATAACTTCCGTCTCGTAACTTCGCCGGTTATTAATTTTCCCTCGAACTTATTCGCTCGCAATTAACTTCCCCATTCACGTCATTAATAGATGACTAATTTCGCCAAGATCAATTCGAATTAACCTCCTAAAACCCCGAGAGTAATTTCGTTGATCAACTGCGCGCCGAAGCCCCCAGATTGGAATGGATGGATTCGCGTACTAGCAGTACGAGCGTTTCCGGTTATTCGTCTATTTGGCGATACGGACTAACTCGGATTGATGTAGCATAATAATTCATCCTGTAAGCGAATTACGTTCTGATTATATCGATTATGATCGGAATAGATTCAATTATGGGCTTCCCACGAGGAATTCCTCTGGATTTTGATTGCAGAAGTGCGTACTACATAAGTGCGAGGGCGGATCAGAAACCAAGCTAATCTTATGGCGTGTTCCTAAAGTAAAAGCAGTAAGATGATGTCTTGTAGTGGTAACGCTGCCTATCTTGTTGTTTCCTCATTCGCCAAGTGGCAATGCTGTACGTCATTCAGTAGGTGTGTTTGAGAGGGAAAGAACGAATTTAATTGGTAAGCAGCGTCATGGACGTGCTTTAACTGCGAATACGGCTAACAACGCAGAACGCATAAATGAAGTGATTCTGATCAACCCCCACTTAAAAGTTAAACTGATTACAAGTGCAACCAAAAAAATTCAACGTTTTGAGTCTCCTCCTTTCCTTTCTCCATCGTTATTCCAGCTTTTTTTGAGAAAATCATTACGAGAGATGAGAACTGGGTGCTTCTTTACACTTCGTTTATTATTAATATTAATACAATATTTTTAATACATTTGGTTCCTCTGTTCCTGCCCCTTCTGAGGATTTTCAATGTCTTGTAGAACATCTTTTGGTTAGTCCTAAAATACCTCTCTATTTTGTCACCAAATTCTTCCCATGATTTCTTCTTAGCTTTTAATACTTCTTTTTAACAAGTTATTGTTGTTGTTTGTATGTACATGTTTTATTGCTCAAGTATTTTTGCCATCTTGTTTTCTTCCTTCGTACTTGTTCTTTTATTTCCACGGAACACCAATCATTACGGAAGATGAGACCTGCGTGCTCGTCTATTATTCATAGTAATACAATATTTTTAATACATTTGATTCCTCTGTTCCTGCCTCTTCTGAGGATTTTCAATGTCTTGTCGAACATCTTCTGGTTAGTCCTACCCTCTCTCTTTATTTTGTCTCCAAATTCTCGCCATAATTTCTTCTTAGCTCTTAATACTTCTTTTTAACAAGTTGTCGTTGTTGTTTTTATGTACATGTTTTATTGCTCAAATATTTCTGCAATCTTGTTTTCTTCCTTCGTACTTATTCTTTTATTTCTTCGGACCACCATGCAGTCTGATTTCTTGTGTTAGTTGTTCTGCTTAACCCGCATGCTTTTTTGCCGAGTTTATTACAATTTCCTTGAAATTCTCCCGTTGTTCTGCTAAGTTTTCATTTTTTGTATAGGCTTCACAGTACGCAATATGGCTTTTAGGAAACGAGATCTTCTTCCTATCTTCAATAAAGCACGTTAGATTTCCTTCTGAAAGCCGTTTTTATTCAAAATAATCCCTATTTAACTCAATACAACGTATGGAGTAGTCAATTAATTTTTCCATAGATTTTTTAGTCATTTATTAGCACCTGTATCACGGCCGCTTGAATCGCTGGAACATCATCATAGAATGATCCCTTCGTGGCCAATTTCAGCTTAGGGAAGAGAAAATAGTCACATGGTGACAGATCAGGTTTATCTTTCGACTTCCATTCCATACTTCGACGCCTTGTTCGAGGGTACGTACTTGAAACACCACGTTTCATCACCAGTTACAATGAAGTCTAAAAACGAATAACATAAATCAAGCCCAAGAAGTTTTTAATCTTTTTGCGGTTTTAATCATGCCTTTCGAATATGGAGCGTCCCTTTAATCGTCTGTGAATTCGTGTGGAACAAACTAACACAAACGTTCTCTGATTTCTTCAAATCATCACGTAAAATTTTCCAAATTGAGCCTTTACTTGTATCACACTCTTCAGCCGACATTCTAACAGTGATATTTCCATCCATAGCAATCATTTCACGCACCTTTTCGACTAATTCTGAATGGTTTCGGCCTGGCGGGCGGCCAGCCCTTTCATCGTCTTCCAAGTCCTCAAGGTTATCTTTAAATCTTCAATACCACGCAAAAACTCCTACTCTATTCATACACTCATCACCATGAAGTTTTTATAATGAATTATAAGTCTCAGTACATGTTTCTCCAAGTTTAAAACAAAATTTTGTATTAGGTCTTTGTTTCATGGTTAGTAGAGTTTGTTAGGAATGTGGGTGACGTGTTATCATTAAGTAGTGTAAACGCCCTTACTTCTCCGCATTGTAATGTCGCTCCTTGCACGTAAGTGGAGACAAAGACCGGTTTACACAACTTAATGATAACACGTCATCCACTCTTTTATCTAACCTTACTCATTACTTTATTTACAACCTCGTACACCAGAACCGCCGACCTTCCACACCACCTTAGGACTGCTGAAAAGTTATTTTTAACCCATGCGTTATTTTTGTTACTTTTTATGTAGGTATGTTTCATTAAAATTTATTGGGGTTTATGTATTATAACAACATATATTTAACCAATTTATTCATTAAATTTGATTTAAAAGCAAAATATTTTTAATATTAAAAAAACAAATTACATACAGAAAATAATCAGAGCAATATGTTTTAGTCATTTCTTTTCCTATACACTTTTTAGAGGTGACTTTTTATACATCTTGAAGATACTCTGCTTGCTTTATTTCCACTGCATGACCGTTTTATTTGGCATTACACCACACATCAAGCTTGCCATCACAATCTTTTACCTCCACCTCTTCTTGCTGTTGCTGATTACCATGCGTTAGCTGATCGCGTTACCGAATAGTTGTTTGCAAGTTCCTCGTCACGTCTCTATCTAACACCCATGAATTTATCCCGGCTAAGTCGAAAATATGTTACAAAACGAGGTGCAACTCCATACTTACTATCGTTATAGAATTTGATTGTTTACGATTTTCAATTTTTACCTGAACCAATCCCAACATCACGATACATGGTACTCAGAAGAAAGACATTTTTCGCCGGTTTTCCGACGTCGCTGGCTCATTACGTACCCAAATAAGCATTAGGACGCAAATTATATCAGAAATAAAGAGAAGTACCTGGTGGACCGAGCCTTGCTCGGAGTTCCCAAAATTTTTTGAATAATTTTGAAACAAATAACGCCCTTTATTTTAGTTTTGATATTTAATTTATATTATATATTTCAAGTATATATAGTCGCACATATATATTATAAGTTTATAAGGTTAAAAATATGTGAATTTACATGTTGTTGTTAGTTTTCGTAGATATTTTTCTTTTATTAACATACTACTTTTAGCGCCATCTATGATTTAGTAGTCAAATTTTAATTACTTATAATTTCGCTTGGCTGCATGATGTTAAAAAAGTTGCTAACCCACGTTTAGGCCGAAATTGGTGAAAATCTGGAATAAATGGATTGAATCGAGACCGGGACCATGCTATATCGGTTTTTCGTCTCCAAAAACTCGCAGATACTAAATTGTAACAAAATCTTGAGAGTAATTTTCGATAACACCTTTTATGTACCGCAGAAATAGGTAAAAGCGGGACAAAAGAGTCAAAAATGCCCTTCGGCGCTTCTAGGTAAAAGTGTGTCTAAAATTGTAGTTATCTAATCTAAAATGTTCTGACGGAAGGGGCATAGAGTTATAAAAGATTCATAAATAGTCGTGGCAGACATACTTGTATATAAATATAAGAATGAAGAGTCGATAGGGCCATGAATGTTCAAAAGGGTCAAAATTGACCCCTGGGCTGTTCCAGTGTTAAAAAGATACGTTGAATTAACTACAACGTCCTGCCTTCGGCGAGTTGTCAACTTATTTATTGTAGTCCCTAACAGATGTATGTTCTTTGTCGTTAAATCAACATATTCTTCCCCTAAACGTATGCTTATTTCATAGACACGGAGTGCAACGTAGTTTCTGATCGTCCCTCGTACGAAGCTAATACGTTTTTAGGCAATTCGAGATCGTATCAATTTCGTCGTGAGTGATTCAGATTTTACATGCAAAAGACCTAAACCTCTCGTTGGTAAATGAAAACGCGGGAATTCCAACTTTCAACGAAAACGAGGAAAAAAAGCGCGAATTATGTACCATCTTTTACGCTTTACTTACTTACTTACTTCTCTAATTCATGCTTCGTGGGATAGGAACTCCGTTTTTTCTAACCCGCGAATAAAATTCCGCTAAGAGAGTGCCCTCGAGAATCTACGAGCTTCGATAAGAACAGAAGGAGGCATTGCTTAATAAGTTTACGTAAGTTACTATCCAGGTAGACGTTTTCCTATTTTCCCCATGGAAATTATCGTAATCCCGCTTCTTACGTTTTATCTCTCGAGTTCTATTGTTTGCGATCGAAAAGTGCTGAACTTTACCGTTTTATTCGAGGCGAATCGCAATATTCGAAGTCTGAACTTGAATACTTTCCCGGCGTAATTGGCTACAGTTCGCGATTTCAAGACCTGATTCCGTTGAAGCAATAAATACAACATCCGGTACCGAAAAGGGGAGCGCGTGTCTTCGATTCGTAAGTGTTTATTTGCACCAATTCACATCGAGTTCCTTACAAAATAGTCGTACATTCCCGTCGATCGTCCGGGATATTAAATAAATATTTCTTCTTATGATGATGATGATGATGATGACGATGACATCCTCCTACAGCGTATTATATTAAGAGTTCTGGACCGATGCTAATCAAGTCGCTCAATATTTAAACGAGATATTGCCCGATTTTACGACGACGCTTTAATAGATTCTCGGATCTTTTACGACGCTTTACGCCCCGATTGATGAAGCGTCGCGTCGGTTTGTTTGTGGTTTATTCTACGAAAGCGACGACGTGTGCGACGCGCAAGGATGACTCGCCGTACCTTTCACCGAATCGGATTTGTATGTCGTATTTATCCATCGGAAAGCATCTTTTGTGTTGACTTACGTTTAGTGTGGGATTTTGACAGGTTTATCCGTTTCAACCTTTTTTCGTGCAGATAAGCTTTAGTAAATTTCCAAAGCGTTTTGAATCTGTCCCGTAGGTATTTTTCGAATTTTTCTACCGTAACGAGGAGGTCCTCTTCGTCGTTTTTCTTCGCGCTAGTCCAGTCGTGTCGCATTACGCGGAGAAAATCCTTCGGACGACGAAACGGCGAGTTGTTTGCGCATTTACTACATGTGGCGTTTATCTGGGCGCTGGACCATCCGATTAAAGCGAGGATTAAGTGAAATAAATGCGAGCGTAAATTTTGCAGCGCAATTAATTAATGCAGGAGATGGAGGTGTAACGTTCTGGAAATGTTAATTTTAGTGCTTCATGGAACATAAACAGGTAGTATCAAAATCCCCGCGTTGATAATTGAAATTTCTAAAAGAATTTTTAAAGTTTCCTGAATTACTTATGAAATTTGCTTACCTCTCCACATTCAAATTCCTCCGCTCTCTTCACTCTCTTACTGATGAGTAGAGCCCGGATTATATCTTCGAGATTTGACTAAAATATGTACATATAGATGTCCTAAATATAAGCAAAATATGTTGAAAATATCCCTAGAATGTCTGGAATATGTTTCGGAAATGTTTTCGAAATGTTCGAAAAAACAAACACTAAGAAAATCTAAACAGGTTTTATTAAACAGATACCTATCACCTACATTTCTACATTAGACATTACATTCCTTACTGTAAGAACAATTCACAATCAAATGTTTTTCAATATTTTCAACAGTTAAATTACGTCTCCTATCGGTTAATAGCGATTTGTACGTTGAAAAACTTCGTTTAACGTCAACTGATGTGATGGGTGCGTATTTTAAAATATTAACAACTTTCGGATTTAAATCGGTTTCAGCATCAACATCGCCACGAAAAATTTGGTTTGCTTGTTACAACAAATTTAAATCGCTATTTCTTGTTAAAATATCATTAAATTTTTTATTTATTGATTGTCCTATTTCTCCAGGAACTTTCTCAAGTTAGCAATAGTTTTATGAACAAAATCACAATTTGATTTAATAAACCAAAGTTCATGGTGCAGTCAATTATTTTCTAAAATTGATTTGCACTTTGAAATTGCACCAATATTTTCCTGTTAAAAACTTAAAATAAGTTCTTTAATAGGGACAAAATTTTCTGCATGAAAACTGGCAGCTTTCAACCACGTTCAAGATTGAGAAAAAATACAGGAGTAGGACTTGAACACGAATTGCCAGCGTAGTAGGCGTATTCACCCCTTTAGAAAATTATTAACATTAACGGTATACAAGGTACGTCAGCAATACGTACGAATAGCTACAAAAACTGATAGCAAGGTAGTCGGGAGAGGTCCCTCAATAACATTCGAGACCCATCAAAATTCACAACCTTGACATTCCTCTTGTCAGATCCATAGCGTTTACTCGCCATTTGACCTTTTCTGACTTTGTCCAGGTCTCACTGCTATACATTGTTGTTTGTCTTATCACCCTTTTTTAACTATTTCTGTTTTGATCTGTTCTGGTACTTCCCTTTTTCCCAGAAATGTAGTCCTCATCATGTAAAACATTCTTGCAACTTTCTTCATTCTTTCATTAATTTCTTCGTCCATTTTTCCATGCCACTGTATTATTGTTCCCAAAGATTTGAAATTATTAACCTGTTCTATTGCCCTTCCTTCGATTTTGATGTTTTTTCATTTCTCCTGAAATTATCATTGATTTGGTTTTTTTTTCCCTAATATGTACATTATACGATTTTCCATGGGTACCTCGATAATGACGTTGGACTGAAGATGATGAATCTTTGGTTATGAAGGAAATTTCAAATTGCACATTCTAAAACTTCATTATTTCGATCTTTGGGACAGTTGATTCTGAATCATTTCCGAGTTAGTTGAAGCATTGTTTTTGATGAATACGCCCCTTTAAAGCAAATACGTGACTTCGTTTTTTTTTTTTTCAACGAGAATGACAACTTAGCCCCCTCAAAATTTAGATTAAAAAGTTAGATCACCTTCAGGGTGGGAGTTAGAAATTTCAATTAGTTAGAGGTCGAAGCTCACGAGCAATATGTGACTTTTAGGGTCTTTCTGGGCTTTGCGTTAATGCCCTTCTAGTAATTCGTCAATGAGTATGGTGACTTAGGTGTCTAAATCTATAGTAATGGTTATCAAATCGGTTAGGAAACTTGAAACTATGCAGCTTCTAGCCTGTTCCTATCACTTTCAGAATGTTCATAATTTTATCGAGATGAATATTTTTCTTAAATTTTTTTGCCCTACAAGTTAGTGCAGTTTTCCGATTGGAGTATTTTTGACAACAAAAACTCAGGTCGTCCCCTCACGGTTTAGCCGAAGGCAGTATTAAACTCAAATCAATCCAAACTAACAATTCATACTATAAAGCTCGACTGTTTCAGGTTCAGTAGTTGTACTCGCGCCCGAAATGTTAATAATTTTATTAAAATAATAACTTTTGTTAGATTTGTGTCCTACAAATTAGTTCTGTTTTCCGATTGCGACTTGTTGACAACAAAAGCTCAGGTCTCTTAAGGTTTAACCGAAGGCAGCATTATACTTCAATCAATCCAAACTAACAATTCATACTATAAAGCTCGACTGTTTCAAGTTCTATGGTTGTACTCGCGTCCAAAGTGTTAATAATTTTATTAAAATTATAATTTCTTTTAGATTTGTGTCTTACAAATTAGTGCGGTTTTCCGATTGCGATTTGTTGACAACCAAATCTCAGGTCGTCCCCTCACGGTTTAACCGAATGCCGCATTAAACTGCAATCATTCAAAATAGCAATACTCTAAAGCTCGACTGTGTCAAACTGTCAGGATATGTTAAAAAATAGATTTCGAAAGCTTTGAACTTTATCATCTTCATTGCAGAGAATACGAGAAGTTACACAACTCGCGAATTTTACCAAATATTGCATTGAACTATAAGCAATCGAAAATTCTGATTCGCACCTTTTTGCAATCAATCGAACTAACCTTAACACAGCTTTCGACGTTCAAGAGTTTTCTAAATCGTTGTATATGCGAATCAAACTACCCAATATTTCAAGAATGCAGTTTTTGTTTAATATTAACTTTCATTTTAAATATCATTTAATAAGGGTGATGCAAATTGTAGTTGATTCGAATTTAAATGTCTTTATATAGAAGAAGAACGGTTCATAGTACATATACCACAAAATCATAAAATCAGCCCTGGGGTCATATTAAGCCGGCGAATGGAGCAATAAATATTTATATTACTTTACCCGCTCCATTCTACTTATTTCAAAACGAAACGAAAAAAAACGGTATTCGTCAGATATCTTTATTTAACACAACAATAATAAACAAACACATCAACGAAGGCAATCCACGCCGTGGATTTCCATGCTTATTGGCAAATATTTCAATTAGATATGAATCGATTTACATACCATTATGATTCTAAAGACGTTTGTACAGACCTTCAACAAGTACAAGATCAACGTATCATCGCTCGAACAAAATATTTACACAATCGAAGTACATATATGTAAATAGGCACTAGATGGATAATTTGAAAATTGTGATTTGTCATCGATGAAAATTGCAGAATCGAAAGGATATTCGAAAGCAGGATATCTGTATGACAGCAATAACTGATTGAAGTTACTATCGCCACGAAACATTTGAAAAATTAAGAAAACACCAAATACCGAGTGTTTTATTTATTTTTAAATTCTATAACAGCATGTTCGAATCATGAATTGATTAGGAAACCAAAAGTTGTGAGGCATAAACGTCGTTCTTCTCAAAATCGGTACATACACAAGCACAACACGGAAGGGGCGCAAGAAATGGAGCAGGAAATCGCGTGTGAAGTATTTCGGAAACTGTTTCCAGAATAATTTTCATAAAACAGATTCTCTGGAAGATCGCTTTCGTCTCGGACTGTACAAACAAAACCTTTTTTCTTCTCAGAATTTCGCGCGAAATTACAACTCATTATGCGATCTATAATTAGTTTGTATGGTAAATATTACAGCCTCTACGAATATAAATTATGCAATTCATATGTGCGTCCGGAATTTTAAAATAAAACCTACTCAGCGCAATTCCAAGACGTTTTCCTCAGTCGTGATCACCAAGGTGGAACGTGACGTCAAATTAGTTACCGTTTACCGACGTTTAATCAGTAATTTCTCTTTTATCAAGATCAACGCGATACTATCGGAGCTCAATTTATTTGTTTATCGCAATACGCCTATCAATCGCAGATTTTAATTGACGTTTTCTGCGTCAATGTTATATGCGTACTTTAAGACGCGAATTATATTTAATTGGTAGGTACGTTTTGTTTATTTAATTAAATTGTCATCGTAACGACGTTCATTAAATATAAAAAGCAAAGGATTTGCATCAAGTATTTGAACCGATAAATTGGTAATAATTGTAGAAACTTGAGTTTTGCAAGGAATTTCAATGTTTTAACAACTACGTGGTCATCTTCAATGTAAATCAAGGAACTTACATATCATTCAGGCATTCCAACATACAAGTAGTTACTAAATGTAGTTGAACATGTCATTTAGTTAAAATTAAGTTGAATTTTTATGTTTCCTCGCTGAAGGTGATGGCGTATTTATCGAAACATGCACTAAAATTAGTTAAATCGATTATAATACAGTAAGACTGTAAGAGACTCGAGACATGAGGTCAATGCATTTTCCCAGAAGCTCCCTGTAAATACGTGATCTCCTTGTTTCCCCAATGAAGATGATAAGTTAACGGTCGAAATCTCTTTTAGAGTCAGTTGAGTCGATTATGAACCTTGAGATAATAGAATTTAACGGTGTACGGTTCGAAAGTTTATCCGGTGACCGTACAACGTAGCATTTGATGCACTTATCAAAGCTCGCTAGAAATATGTGATCACGATGATAACTTAACTTATCAAAGTTGAAATAATGGAATTTTAGGGTGTACAATTTGAAATTTCATGCGGTTGCGGTTCAACGTAACATACGATCTAAGTTCGCATAGCTACATGTGTTTCCTTTGCATTTCCTCGATGAAGATGATCACTTAACTATGGAAATCTGCAGTAGGATTAGTTAAATCAATCATGGCACTAACAAGAGTAGAGCTTCAGGATGTGAGGTAAATGCATTTTATCAAAGCTTCCAAGAATAATCTGATCTCCTTGCCTTTCCGATGAAGGTGATAACTTAACGGTCGAAATATGTATTAGAATCATTTGAGAGTCGATGATAAAAATTGTAATAGTGAAATTTCAAGGTGTGCAGCTCGAAATTCCATTTGATAACCGCTCAACGTTGCATTCGATCTAATAATTCGCAAAACAGTATACGTTTCCTTTATTGAGAGTTGAAATAGTGCAATTTCAAGGCGTGCAGTTCTAAATTCCATTTGATAAACGCTCAACGTTGCATTCGATCTAAAAATTCGCAAAGCAATTTATGTTTCCTTTATACTGCTAGAATGAAGATGATCATTTAACTATCGAAATCTGCACTTGGATTAGTTAAGTCGATTATGACAGTAGAGCTTTCACATGTGAGGTGAATGCATTTCATATCAACACTCCCAAGAAATATATTTCCTTCCTTTTCCAATGAAAATGATAAGTTAATGGTCGAAATCTCTATTACAATCAATTCAAAATCGATGATAAAACTTGAAATAATGGGATTTCAAGGTGAAGATGACATTTCGACTATCAAAATCTATAATAAAATTAATTAACATAGCATAATTATTAACCTTGAAACAATGGAGTTTTAGAAAGAAATTTCTAGTGGTTGCGGTTTCCAAAGAGAATTATTCCTACATGAACTTTAATGCCACAATTTGAGATAATATGTGAAAAGGGAGAAAAAAAATATAAATCAAACGCAATGATAAATGTATTATATAAGTTCTAAGATCTAATTTCTAATAATATTTTTCACAAATCGTAGAATTTCTCACTTTCTTTTACATATTAATTTCCGCATTTTTCAGTTTCTTAGAAATAGAACTCCATAATTACAAAAATTGCTGAAAATATTTTATTTGATATTTTAAAACTTTAGATAGGTTGCCAAGTTTCTTAATTTCCAAAATTTTCTGTAATATTTAACTTTTGTCAAAATTTTAGAAATTTCTATAAATTCCATACCAAATGATGATACTTTTAAGACTTTCTCTGAAAGTGAACTTTCTATTATTTGATCTTTTCCCAATTTCTACTTCCATTTACTTCCAAATTGTTTCTTTTCTACAATAAGTATTTGAACCCCAAATTTTTCCAAACTTTTTCACACTGCGTATATAAAGATTTCAACACTTTTTCAAAACGTTGTAACTTTCTCTAATTTTTTTCTTTTTTCTTTTTGTTTTAAAAAACGTTTCTGCACAATTCGAAAAATTTATGGAAAGTATTGCACTTGGTTATTTTAAGGAGACTAAAAGATATCGCAATTTCTGTGATTTCCAAAATTTCCTATAGAATCTCCGAGTTTTCTCTAAATTTGTATAAATTTCACACTTTTTAGAATACAGACAAGAATTGCTATGCAACGAGATAAGAAAATATAAGATTTTAGAAAAGTAGTTTCAAGAGGTACTTGAGAGCTTTACAATTAGTCTGGGCAAACAGCGACAATTACGAAATAAGTTACTACAGCCTACATACACACAGAACTACTCGCATACAGCATCGATTTGGTATTGACTAGACTGGAGAGTCGACGATGCTGTCGTACCTTATTTCGTAATTGTACGCTGTTACCGCTGTTTCCCCAGAATAGTTACAGTTACAAGGAATACAAATGTAGAACATTTACATAACTTTCCAATGAATAAGGATAAGAAGACTGTGGATTGTGTGGAGCATTAGCCGGATTCGCTAGTGATACTCAATTCCCCAGTTTTCCACTGAGAATGGCAACTTAGTTGCCGAAATACGTATCTGGATTTTTCAGGAAGGTGTGGTTAGGGTAATTTTATTTATTTTATATATTTTCCAACCAATAGGTCATTCATTAGGCAATTTTCATAGAAAGTTGTGCAACGGCTGCACTGCAGTTCATCAGATGGTTTCGTTAATCGCAGAAGTGCAAATACCGTACTGAAGAGTCCTAATAAGGACGAAACTAGTCTTAGGTTGATGTCTGCGATTAATAAAGCACAATTCCCTCCCTGATAATTGCTAGCATATGCAATGTTGGCTGCAGTGCAGTCGTTGCACAACTTTTTCACCTCAGTGTATATTATTCATTGGAGAGTTATGTAGATGTTCTGCTCTTCTATTCTTTGAAAGTGTGAACAAATGCCCATATTGACGTGCTAATATTTCCTTATGGTGAAAAAAGATTTTATGTTGATTTAGTTAACACAGAAACTCTAGTTAATATTAAGGCATTGATGCCATCTATACAATTCCAATATCTTACATTTTGTTTTCCCAAAAATTTCATTTCAATTCGTTAAATTTTTAATTAAAAACGCGATAATATTTACATTTCCTTTTTTTCTTCTCCTCGGCTCATTTACTGGAGGTATTCTCCGAAGATTTCCATCGCGATTTCACCGAAAAAAAGGAAAAACGAAGAGCTAGAGAAGCGGTGATAATTCTCCTTTTTCAAACAGGTGAGCTCTGCCGCCCATTGGGAAATCATCGATCCCTTTCGCGCGAGAATTTCGTTATTTCGCCGAAAAAGATCAAGATATATTATCACACAGCGACGACACGACGAGAGATGCGAGGGGTCGAGGCCGACCAATCATAAATTCATTTCGGAACGAAAAGCGTTCATTTGGAAAATTGTGCGGAAAAACGACTCGGACGGGGGACGATTTCGATTTTTACGATCGACGATTACCAGAAAGAGCTTTCAGGCGGATGAATCGCCGAAACGACGCGATCGGCGAACAAGCGAGTTACTTTACGCGTTTCGAAAAAATTGGAAATCGCGTCGTAGATATCACCGGGGGCGGTTTCAGAAATTGGAACGATTAGATGTCGTCGGGAAAAGGGGTGTGTACGCCGGGGAATGAGAGAAGGTGGATTAATTAAAATGGAACAATACCGAAATTGGAAAAGGGGGTATTGCGCGGGGGAGAAAATCATATACCATATGTATTCCGGAAAGTTGTACGTTTGGAAGGCGTGTATCTGACAGAAAAAAATGTCATTATTTTTTTCCTGATCCTCTCACATAACTAATTTCTTTTTTTTTTTCTCTTCGTTTCAGAAATGAATAGGAATGTCAACAGAAACTCCCAACACCACAAACGACACTTCAAGTCACACTCCCATCCAGAGCGGGAACCTAGCGCTCGTAGGATTGCTAAGTATCGTCATCGTTGTCACCATCATCGGCAACACGCTCATCATACTCGCCGTATCGACCACCAGAAGACTTCGAACGGTCACAAACTGTTTCATTATGTCTCTTGCCGTCGCCGATTGGCTTGTGGGGGTTTTCGTGATGCCTCCAGCTGTAGCTTACCGCCTAATGGGTAAGTCACTAATCGACGTCTACCTCAAGAAAATTTTTTTTTAAATATTTGCACGAGTAAGCTGGGAAAATGCGAGATGATTGACGAGAAGAAGAAAAAATTGGTGTGTGGTCTGAAGTGAATACTGCCGCTCGCACATCATACCCTCTCTGTCTCTCCTTCTGTTTCAGACGAAGCAAGCACGCTCGTATCTTTTCTCTCACTCATCGCCTCTCGCTCGCATATCATACTGTCTGTTTCCTTTGTCTTTGTCTTTGTCTTTTACACGAAGCGAAGCTCCGTCCAAATTTAAGGCTCTTACGCTTACGTTTACGCTTACGTTTACGCTTACGTCTACGCTTACGTTTACGCTTACGATTACGTTCGAACTGGTCCGGTGTCCCTTGAGAAGCATTCACTTCAAAAATAAAATTGCAAATACGTCGGAGAGAACCAAGCGAAAAATGCAAATCGATGGCAAACTCTCCCTCAAAAGTTGCTTTCCCACCAATTTCCAAACAATTACGACTCAAACTCGAGATAAATGAATTTTTAACATTTTACGGATAATCCCCCAAAAGTTCAAATTTCAATCCTTTATGGCCCCCAACCTCCATTCTTCGAAATCGGAAAGCTTCGATGGTACCCCGCCGGTTTTAGTAAATTCCAAAGACTTCTTCTTGTAAATTTAAGACTAATTCAGCGTCAAACTATCACGAAAATTCTCTCAAAGTTCTGATCTGATCCCAGTATTACATTTCAACCACCGTTTGGCCACATATTAAGAATTTTGGTGCTACCTACGAGTAAGTTTAACTTTTCGCAAGAGCACCAAGAAAACTTCAAGGAAATCTCGAGAAGAACTTAATATATTTAACAACAACTTTAGACAAGTTAAACCTAAATCACACCAATTCCCTCATTCGATCCCTTTACTAGTCTACAACCTCCGTTCTTCTCAGTTAAAGACGGCCCTTTAGATATAGATACTCAAGAACGTCAAAAGGCTGAAGAAGACAGAGAGAAATTAAAATTCAGTATTATACTGGGAAACGCTACAGGGAGAGGCTTTGATGCTACCCTAAAGATTTCTTGTAAAACTATCACGAAAACTTCCTCAAGTCTCTGATCTGATCCCAGTATTACACTTCAACTACAATATCTTCACCTATTAAGGTTTTTAGTGCTTTCTAATTTAACATTTCCCGAGAGCTCCAAAGATACTTGGAAGAGTCCTAACAACCTAACATGTAACAGGGAATTGCAAGATGAGGAGTACCTACCAAGCGAAAAATGTAAATTGATGGCAAACAGATGTCAACTTCCTAAAAATTGCTTTTCCACCGATTCTTCAACAGTTACTATACAAACTGGTATCAATTCTCACAAAATCTGCACTCTGCTCCCACGCAAGATAAATGGATTTTTAATGTTTTACGGATGACCCCCCAAAGTTCCATTTTCAATCCTCCACTTGTCAAAATCAAAAAGCTTTGGTGCTACCTCGGCAGTTTTAGTAAACCCCAAAAACTTCTTGTAAATCTGACAATTCATCGTCAAACTATCACGAAAGTTCCCTCAAAGTTATCTGATCCCAGTATTCTTATGTATATGTATGTATAACTTCATACTTATATTTAATCAGAACTATGAACAAATTAAACTATCAAAGGAGTTCCTTCATTTTATCTCTTTATTTACAACCTCCATTCTCCTCAGATAAAGACTTTTGACGCCACTTAAGGCAAGATACTCAAGAACACCAAAAGTCTAAAGAGAAGGGCAAAAATTAAATATGCGATACTTTCCTGAGAAACGCTACAGGGGGAAAGCGAGGGGAGAGGGAGCAATAACTTTCTGAAATTTCCTTCCCTCGTACTTGCTAAATCTACAGATGAATTCGAAGTAAACGTTATTGTTATTGTATTTTTATAAAAAGTATCGAATTTGATTCGATTATTTTCTTACGAGCTCTGAAGGAATTTTTGCAGTACTTATCTCTAGATTTTACATCCCTTGTGAGTATACACCAAATGAACTTAACGGGATTACAAAAGCATATTACGTTTCTCAGAAGCTTGAAATGATGTCATCATTAATTTTACATTCCTTTAAAATTCCACTATCTAACCTCCATTCCTGCAGAACTTCAAAATTCGACTCGTGTTGTCGCGAGAACTTACGATAAGTTTGAAATAAACGAACCAAACTGTGATGGGAGTTCGTCGAAAGTTCCATACTTCAAGAAGACTTTTAGCGCTACTTACGACAAAATTTGAAATATCTCGAATTGGACTAATAACTTCCAATTCCAAAGATTAGCGGATACCTGCGAATACATTCAGCATTTCCTAGAATAACCATGAAATCTTCTTGTATTGGCCACAATGAGTGTTCGGAATCGATGAGTCGTTTAGATATTATGAAAGTTCCCGCAAAGTTATATTCCTCACCTTCCATTCTATCAAGTGTAAAGGCTTTTACCGCCACCTACGAGAAAATGTAACTTTCCTCAAGAGCTCCAAGAAGCTTAAAAGAATCGCACGACGAATCCTTAAATTATCGTAGAGGTCTCAAAGGTCGTATCTGCACCGATTACTGCTGTCCAATCACAATTCTGCGAACAAGAAAGAATTTTACTGGTACTTTGTTTCCGAAAAGCTCCGTTCTCAAACTTCCATACTTCCAGTTCTGACGGTTTTTGAACGATTAGATATTTAAGAAATGTTAAAGCAACGCTTAGAAAAGTCACCAACAATGTCTTTGTATTTGAAATTTGATATTTCCTGCGTTTGAGCAGAAAAGAATTGCGGCGGAAAATTCTCTCAAAATCCTTGGTTATCATCCATCATTCCTCTCCAACCTCAATTCTTTTTACTCTAAACACATTCGGTGCTACTTTGCTGGTTTGAGTGAATCCTAGAAACTTCTTGTATTGGATGAGAACTGATGTCAATCTAAAATAATTGCTTCGCGAATTTTTTAACCAACATTCTTCCAACTTCAAAGACTTTTGGGGCTACCTGCGAGTAAATGTTACCTTACTCAATCGGAAATCTCAGAAGCTTCTTGTGTTTGGGAAGAGTTTCAGATAAATTTGCAATTAATTAGAAGTTATAGTATTGGGGAAGCTCCACCACCATTCTAATTCAATTATTATTACTTAACTTTCAATGACCCAGTTCCAAAGCCTTCAAATATTTTTTGCATCTGACAAAAAGCAATGATGAGTTTGAGATGTCTGAATCGCTAAACTAACTCTAAACACATTTGGTGGTACTTTGCTGGTTTAAGTGAATCCCAGAAACTTCTTGTATTGGATGAGAACTTACGATAAGTTTTAAATAATTGATTCGAGAATTTTATAACCAACATTCTTCCAACATCAAAGACTTTTGGCACTACCTGCGAGTGAGTGTAATGTAGTCTGGTAATACTCCATTAGTAAAATTATCAATAAAAAGATGTAAATTTTATAGAAAGCATTCTTTAAGAAATAGAAAAGCGTTGTAAACATTTACCACACACATACACTGGAAACATTTCAAAATCTAGAATTCCAAATTGCTATAACGACGTGCCAAAAAAATTAAGTTTGTTGATTGATGACGACGGTATAGGATGTTCGACGAAAAAGTTGGATAAAAAAGTTATATAAAATACCAGGGTTGAAAAGAAGCAGACCACATCAAAGTAAAGAAGTTGTTTACAAACGACGAACAGACCAAAGAAAAGGAAGTACAATAAAAGGAAAAGACCAAAGAAAAGAAGTGAAGAAAGAATTCAAGAGGGAGGGAGAAGTTAAAAATTAGAAAACAAATTACACTTATACACACTAGGTAATATATTTTGATTATATTGTTCATTATTTTGTTAATATAATACTAAAATTTTGTAAATTATTATTTGTAATAATTTTTGCTTTCTATACAATTAACTAAAATTCATATCATACTACAGTAATCTTACTCAATCGCATCAGATATGCTGAAGGAAACCTCAAGAGCTTCTTGTTTTTGGCAAGAGTTTCAGATAAATTTGAAATAAATTAATGGTTAAGGTATTGGGGAAGTTCTCCCGATATTTTAGTCAAATTATTATTACTTAACGATGCCTCAGTTTCAAAGTCTTCAAATACTAAGATGACTTTGAGATGAATAAATGGATAAAGCTTCGTGAAAGCGCCTGATGGTTTTTATTGAATAGTATTACCATTGTCCAGTTTCTATTCCTCTAAAGGGGATGAATAAACTTCTCATTCCTTCTGAACCCCGCTAGGTTCTAAAAAATGTGGTCAAAACATTTCTCGTTAACAGCAAGATAATGTGAGTCCAGTTTTACAAAAGTTTTGCTTTACTAATCACCAAAGTTATCATTCTTCGAAAGCACCACAAAATAATGAAGGGGAGAAGGAAATGGAAATGCTTCTTAATCAATATATAACAATCATTACTTTTAGAAAACAAAAAGATTTTTTTCTCCACAATATCTGCATCATACAAAAGCTTCATCGAGCATTCTTCACCATTACACGTTCCTCCTTTCATCCGCGCTCTCAAAACGTATAATTATCCAGCTTAGATACTCCGGCTCCGACCATCACCGATTCTCTTTCAAACGCTCTTCGCCCCATCGGCCGCCCCGTTCGATGGGACGAAGTTTCACAAAATACCGCAACCTTACGCGCGCTTTTCATTTGTCATTAGGGGAGAAGTTTTCGCGAATTCGCGTCCGGGGACTTGTAACATATACAAGAACGTCGAGGGCGCGCTCCGAGCCACATCAAAAGTAACAAAAAATGAAAGAAACTTCTCCGTAGATGATGCTCCCCTTGTATAGAGCCTAGTATCGCTAATGAGCGCGCGCCAACCGTCGGCTCTTTTATTTCGAGGGCGAGACGCAAAACACGAAATATTACGCAGGTACCTACGCGTATGCCGCCGCTGATGTTAAAAGCGCGGATTTTCGAGAAAGGGCAGGGTCGACTACGAGAGGACGAAAGAGAAAGGGAGAGAAAGGAAGAGGAAATGGACGTGTAAATACAAGCGAAAAAGTTGCGAATGAAATTAGCGCGGGTAAGGTAATTGAGGAAGGCGACCCCCTGCCTCCCTCTCCCTCATTGATGGATGGGGGTGAAGGAAATGAGTGTTCTCTGAGGCAAGGCGCGCGGAATAAATTAATGTGTCCTCTTTTGGGAAAATATTTTTTGTTTGGTTGTTTTGTGATGAAAAGAAAAATTAGAATGAAAGGGGGAGGGTCCAACTACTACTTCGCTTGGATAAATTTGGAAGTGCTCGAGGTTTTCCATTAGTGGCGGATGTAAAAGTGTATTGTCATCGTTTTCCATTTTGATCAACATAATCATAAGCAGACATATTGCTATGACTTGAAAGCGACCGAGCGGTAAATTTTTTAAATAATTCTCCGAAAAACACTACTTTATTAAGCACAACACAGGACTCAATAGGTGACGATTTTTTTCTTGTATTCATTTATCCCCCAATTTCTATTCTATGTATTTACACATATGCACATAACTGACCAAAACCTAAGAACTAAATATTACTTAACTAAATCGAGTATGTAAGTTGGAGGGTTTTAAACGTTTGAGACGGTGCGGTGTGTACCATAAGTTTATGTCTAGAGTTTTTGGCTAATGTATTTTGATGTACTAAAGTTCATTCTCTGTAGGATTGCTGATAACTTCGTTCAGGATCACGAAATGAGGAGGAATATAGAAGAAACTCAAGTTTCTTGTACTATGCAAAACGTTTCTAACTTGCTCTTCTTGTCTTATGGTGGTTATAGCGGATGAGTGTTTGATCCAATCCATCTTTTCCACGCTTTTCTGTTTTCGGGTACTAATTCGTTCGGAATCTTGAAATGAGGAGGAATATAGAAGAAAACCAAGTTTTTTGTAATTTCCAAATCATTTCTAACTTGCTCTTCTTGTCTTATGGTGGTTATGCCGAATGAGTATTGTTGGATCAAGGCTCCATCTTCTCATCCAATCCACCTTTTCCACACTTTTCAGTGTTCGGGCACTAATTCGTTGAGGATCACGAAATGAGGAGGAATATAGAAGAAACTCAAGTTTCTTGTAATATGCAAAACGTTTCTAACTTGCTCTTCTTGTCTTATGGTAGTTATGGCGAATGTGTGTTGTTGGATCAAGGCTCCATCCTCTCATCCAATGCTCGTTTTCCACTTTTTTTATCTTCTGGTACTAATTCATCGTTCGTTCAACTGCAGGACCTAGTTTTTTTCGTAGTCTTCACCTGCAGTGGTCTATCTTTTTGTTTCCGCTCTCTAGCTTCGTATCTTAAGCAAATTTCTCGTGCCTTCATCTACGAGGCCTTCAAACGTTTCTTTTTACTTCTTTTGCCGTGTCCTTCCTTTACACTCCACCATTTATTAGTATTTTTGGTATTGTATAGGATATATATTTCATCTGTGGACTTACTGAATGACGTACAGCACTTGGCGACAATAGTATAGGCAGTGTTGCCACTACAAAATATTATTTTATTCCTTTTAGTTTAGAAACATGGCGTTAATGTCACTTATACCTTTCTAATCCTTCCTCATACAATGACTTTCTGCTTAAACCAATTTGAGAAATTAAGAAAGGAGACAAATGATATGGGAAAGAGCAGCAAACTATGCCCTAAAAAGATAAAAAATAATGAAAATCGAACGTTTTTCTGAACTAACCATAAATTCTATAACCTTTTGATAACCTAATGTTTATGTTTAATGTTAATTTCTCCTTTTTCCTTCGCAGGTAAATGGGAATTAGGTTGGATATTCTGCGATATTTGGGTGTCGTTGGACATTCTCCTTTGCACGGCGTCCATTCTAAGTCTTTGCGCTATCAGCGTCGACAGGTACCTGGCGGTGACCCAGCCCTTGAGCTACTCGAGGAAACGTCGGTCCAAACGATTGGCATTCAGTATGATCCTGGTCGTTTGGATCCTTTCGGCTCTCATCACGTGTCCGCCGATGTTCGGCTGGTAAGTCCTCATACGATACTACTTAGATGATAAGTCCTTAAAAGATACTTCAAGAAGGTTTTAGTTTTCAAATGTTCTTTGTAAAATCGCTCTGTTTACATGACAAGTAAGATATTTCAAAAAGAAAAAGTTAGTTTTAGCATTTTCTTTGTAAAATAGGGATGCTCAGATGATAAGTCCTCAAAAGATAATTCGTGAAGAAAATTTTATTTAGCATTTTCTTTGTCAGGTAGCGATCGACTTCAATTTCGCGACACGTTAAATTTTCCAACGTTTATTTAGATGAAAAGTGCGCAAGAAACGCCCCGGAAAAACGCGTTTGATTTATAACTTTTCTTTGCCGAACAAAATTTCAATCGATTTTAATGAAGCAATGTTTATGTATCGAACGAAATTGACCGAAGCGTTCCCAATCTCGCACACTCTCTTGTTTTAAGCCATTAATCTCCTTCGTAGCGACTAGGGGATGGACACAACAATCTGCGAAGAATAAATCAATTACCCTTCGGAATTTTCTATGTATGTAAATTGTATCCAAACCGTAATAAATCACCAGAAACTTCATCATGCTACTCTGTAGATTATCAACTCCATTGAAACGTTTAGGGGAGGGGATAATTTTTTCTTAATATTGAAAAAGTATTGCGGACACAGAGAATATATTATATCTGTTTGTACCGGGTCTTCAAATATGTTTTCAAGCTACGTTACCGAATCATATATGCAACCAAGATTACACTGTTTCCTGCACTGTTTTACTCCCAAGTCCCCATCATTTTATTTTAATTTCATAACCCCTAACTTGTTAAGTTATGTGTCTTGCAAGCATTCTTGAATTCACTATTGAAATTACTGTCAAGATTACGCTGATGAACAATTTCAAAACATTTGCTAACATTTTACAGAAAATAGCAGCGTACTAACTTTATTTTGAGTGAATATAACGCATATCACGGGGTGAGGCTGCCAATTTCACGATATTACTAGAAATTGACGACCACAACTTTATGTATACATAAATTTATATCTATGGTAAGGTTGAAGAATCTTAAAAAGTCTAAGATGGACACACCGATATCAGTGGGAGTTTCAATTATAACATAACATTTGTTACATTTTAGCAGCGTCGGGCTGTTTGGTTTTTTAAGTTGTTTGATTGAACTGGACTGGAGGTTGGTCTTAGGCGATGTTTAGTGACTCCATGTTGGTTGAGTTGGCATACTCGGGTCATGACATCCGATTTTTGACAGCGGCACATTTTAGGGGAATTTGACGTTTGACGACGTTCATGGACTAGTGGGATGAATATTGATTTATTAGTAACGTTCGACAAACGAGTGTATGATAAGTTGTATAAACCGGTCTGAGGCTGTTTCTCTTGCGAATTTGAATGTAAGTAGTGGCAAGCGGTAAAATGACAGTATCAGTCCGGTTTACACTACTTAACGATAACTTATCATGGATTCGTTGGTCGAACCTTATTTATTACTCATCGGTTTATGAACGAATTTTTACTCTGCTAGAACTATTGGAGTTGCTGTTCTCAATTCTGTTCTGTGTTTTCTAGAAGTGCAAATCTCCATAACATTAGTGGGATTTGACCGATGTCAATTGTTGTCTTGCATGCTGGGACGTCCTTACACGTCGTTTGCACTACTTCTTCGAGCTAAAATGTTAATAAAGCAATTAGTTTTAAAAAACTGTACTTGCCTTGTCCTTCCGCAGTCGAAGCCTAACCGGCCAGTACCATCCTCCGTCGAATTTTGATTCAAACAACGGAAAAAACCGTCGCCCCTAATTTGTAACATATTTCTAGATTTAACACGAAGTAACTGATATTTATACTATCTGTCAAAAACGTGGTTAACGCAAGACATTTTGAATTCTTCTCTGTTGTAAATTCTACTGAAAACTACACTGTTGCCACTTTTATCCAACCTACGCCGCACTGATGAGAGTCAGTGAGTTTGAAACTGCCAATATTCCCCGGATTACCGAATAAACTCTTTTTTATATCATTGTTTTTTATATTACAAATTAACCCGATATAAGGCTATACGGGTTAGGATTAGGTAAATATATTACAAATGAAGATAATGACAGAATATAGAAAATTGTAGAAGAAATGACGAATAAATCACATCCGACACCCGAGGAATATCTGACGTTAGTTTCACATTTTATTGGTAGAGTATTCCCAATTGAAGATGATGCCCCAAAATCAGAAAAAAATCATCTTAAATTTGTCTCTTAATTATCGAATTATTCGATGAATTCTGATAGTTAGGACACATCAAATCCGTCCCATAACATGATTCTCTCATCATTTACATTCACTGGAGAACAGTTACCGAGGGAAAAGCCAAATTTAGGTTGATATTTGGATTCCATCTTTAGTTGGCCATTTGGTAAAATGCGCAACTAACTCCGAATATGGTTTCCCATGCAATTTGCAAAACTTTTCCAATTTTCGATCTTCCATATTAGCTAGCGTTCTTAGAAAATATAATTTAGGTGGCAAATTGTTGACGTCTTCCGATAGTTACTAAGACTAATGCCCCAAATTCGTCCCATATGATGACTTTCCCATCATTGATATTCACTATACAACACTTAATGAGAGGAAAACTGGATTTTGGTCGATTTTTAAAGGCTATCTTTACTCGGTCATTTTGGAAAATTCGAAACCAACAACAGATTCTCAGCGATCTGAGAAATCCCGAATAGTGATTTTCATGTAATTTACAAAACTATCCCAATTTTCGATGTGCCATATTGATCCGCTTTGTTAGAAAATCTAAATGGGGTGACGTCGAAAGTGTTAACTGTAGGTTGGGATAAAAGTTGGACTTACTACTTTCTAGTGATGAGACTAACTCTTTGAGTTGTATTGTCTTTTATTTCATACGAATTCTCCTTCAAACAAACGTCATGGGTTTAAAACTTGAAAGTTTATTTCTCAGGTGAGCCATTAACATGCCTGCTTCCTATTTCGTGATAATCGTGGTGAAATCAATTGGATCTATTTGAATTTAGAAGGAGTAACATGACTTCTTCCTTTTTCCATATTGATTTGCATCTCTTCCCAATTACATTTTCGACAACCAAGTTATCATCCTCAGTGGATAAAACATAAAGGAAATCACCATTTAGTTATTGTAAACATTCGGCTGTGCATATTTCGAACTTTAGACATCAGAGGCCTCAAATTGGTCCACTAAGCACAAGCAATAAAAAATTTGCAACTTTTCTACGAATTCCGATAGTTATAAAACTAATACTCCAATTACGCTCCATGACATGTCCTTCTCATCATTTGCATTCACTGCACAAGGATTAGCAAGGGGGAAAGTTGGATTTTGGTCGATTTTTAAACGCCATCCACAATCACTTTGTAAAATGCAAAACCAACATCAGATTCGTTATCAGCGACCCAGAAAAACCCTCGAATACCGATTTTCATGTAATTTGCAAAACTTTCCCGGTTTTCGAACTGCCATATTTTGGTGCCCCAATTTGAATTTTGAGTAATGCCAATGTAAATAGTTATACATAAACGAGGTACCATCCAGGAATTCCAGGACCGTATCTTCAGCAGTTTCAAGGCGGCCTATAATGGGTGTGAATTCATTCGCCAATGTACGAGGGCCATCCAGTAAATAAGTTTCCCTATTTTTTAACCAATAAACAACATTATTTACAATTATGCAGTTATTTTATTTTCATTATACAACTCATAGACTACTTCTCTACATAATCACCATTTCTGTCCAAACATTTTTGATACCGTTGTAGCAATTTTTTGATACCACTGTTGTACCAAGCTGTGTCCTGTCTTCGTAGCCAGTGATTCGCCTTCGCCTTCACTTCGTCATTATTCGCAAAGTGCTTGCCTCCAAGGTGCAACTTGAGTGCTGGAAAGAGATGGAAGTCGCTTGGGGCAAGATCCGGAGAATAAGGTGGATGTGCGAAAATTTCCCATTTGAAGTTTTTCAGCAACGTTTGGGTCGTTCGAGCTGCGCGGGGGCGAGCATTGTCATGTACCTCGCAGCGTTAACCGTAGTGCTTGGGGGCAGGTAGTCAACCGTGAAAAAACGAATTACAGAACGGAGTTCGCACGTGGACACGTTCACCAGTGGTAGCTCCATGGCAACTGAAGCGCTACGGACTTGCGCGTACGAATAGCGTGATGTGGAAAGTCACGCGCTTCCAACACATCCTAGTCACCATTTCTTACACTACTAACTAATTTTTACAACGTTTCGTTCGCAGAAAAAAAAATAGGGAAACTTATTTACTGGATGGCCCTCGTATAACAAGAAACTGAGGGAGAAAAGTAAAAAAGAAGAGACTTATGCCGCACGAACTGAAAATTTTTCATCGAAGTCGTTACATATTTCACATTTAAGAGACGAAGGGCTCGCCGACAAATCCACACCACCCGGATAGTATTTTTCAGCAATAAAACACGACGCCATAGATTACGATTCCGTGTTTATTTATCGTGTCCGTATCTTTCCAGGACGTTATCATCCCTTACGTTCTCGAAAACATTCATATATATCTTTAATATCCTACCAGTTGCAACCCCCGGAATGAGTAGGTATTGTGGAGGGATCGTAGAGTTTTTGAGGAAGCACCCATATTTTTCTTAACACCTTTCCTCGGAAATGATAGGTCTATTTAAGGGGACCTAGTCTTTCGTTCTTGTAATAAATCAGCGTTCTGGGTATTATCTTTGGACATACTTTCTCTCCTCTTATTAATGAGAATATACGTCTTTGGGAATTACAGATGATTAAGAAATACTTTCTTCATAAATACATCCCGAAATTATTGCGTTGTTTCACCTTCCTCGATTCTCTCGGACATCATTTCTCCTAGCAAGTCAGCTCCATACGTCGCAGTCCGAACAATTTCTTACTGCAGAATCTAACTTTGACCGTCCAAACACGATTCAAACAAGCTAACAATAGATCGGTGGAGGGCTATTATATTACGTAAAAGCAGAGGGACTAGCGGAATTATCATTAATTCGAATCGCGAGGGCTATTAAGCGACGATTTAGGGCGGTCGTTATCTGCGAGAGGCTTTCATGAAACTCGCATTATGCGTCATTATCACCGTGGACGGTCCTCAAGAAGGGAAAGAAGGTTCGGCCTGACGTTGTAATAATATTTTGATTTGAAACGCTTGCAAATTAGAATCGGGATTTTCTTAGCAGTAGTACAATACTGAAGTAACATTTATCTTTATAAGTCCATATTGGCTCTCTATTCTGTAGCTATATTTCGCAAAAGAAAAAGTCTTTGCATTGTAAAAAGTTGATAAAAATTTATCAATCATAAACTCACTTAGTTTAAGGAAACCGAAGATATTATGAAGAACTGTTGAAGACTACAATATTGTTCCCTGAAAAATAAATTGAATTGCTCACTAGTACCAACGAGCAGTAACGAGATTTGATACATCCTTCAGAATAACTGTGAGTCTCAATGAGATCTGTTGGGTATACATATATCCTAGGTTTAAGAATGCTGGAGGTCAAGGTCAAATCAACGGTGAAAATTAAAAATTTAAGTTGGTAGAATAGAAAATATCCCAATAATTCACAACTGACAAATGTCATATGTACGTTGGTTTGTATTTTCGATTTTCGCTTTGGATTGCTCCTTATAGCTTTGTTTGAATCCAATATTTAAAAGAATAAGTTCTTCTCAGAAGTACTAGACGTTTTTGGTGCGATAAGGTAAAATAAGACACTCAATTTTGATACCCATTACTAGAGCTTGTTAAAAAGGTGGATGACGTGTTATCATTAAGTAGTGTAAATCGGACTGATGCTGTCACTCCTCCGAATTTTATTATTCAATGATAACTTATCAATAACAACTTATCATTGAATAATAGAATTCGGACAAGTGACAGCGTCAGTCCGATTTACACTACTTAATGATAACACGTCATCCACCTTTTAACTTATCAATGACAATTTATCATGGAATAATAGAATTCGGAGAATTGACAGCCTCAGTCCGATTTACACAACTTAATAATAATAATAATAATAACAATAATAAAATTTATTTGCAATTCAGCCATTTAAACAGCAGTTGTCTGATGTAGAGTTCAATCGTCACAATTTTGTTAGTTATAAACATAATATTGTTAGAAAATTAGCAAAAAAAGAAATGCATTTGTAAAGGGAAGTCTTCCGGGAGACCAACAACCTTAGCAGCTGAAGCGCTGGCTGATATTTAACATCGTATGACAACCGGCCCCAAAAAATCTTTAAGAAAATTATCAATTCAAACAAATACAATGCAATAGAGATTTATAAAAATAAATAAATTTTGAATTTTATGTTGATTGCTGTATTTTTAATAATTAATAAGACAAAAGTATAACAAACAACTAATCCAGGGAATTTATGTTGAATATATACCAATGGTGTACATTTGGTTGCCTATGCTAGTATCTCTGTCATTTTTTAATATACTCTACGCTGCCGTAAATACTGTTTCGCAGTTCTAGGTTTGTTTTAAAAATGTTACCTACGTCGCGAAAAGAACCAATGTTTTTATTTTATGTGTAGTACCTTTTCCTAAATAGAAGATAGAAAAGCGCGCCAGAAGAGTTATCAAAAATTGTTGAAAAAAATTGTGAACTTTTCTATCTCCTGTTGAATATCGCTTTAACCTTACGAATCCTATCGAGGAAATCAGTACCAAATGACTTTTTTTTTTAATTTCTCTTTAATTTCGCAATCAGATACATACATTTTCCAACTTTCTTTACAGGTACGAACACGGCAGACACGAAGGCAAAATATGCCGTTACAATAAGAACGTCGGTTACGTAATATTTTCCGCGATGTTCTCCTTTTTCATTCCAATGGTTATCGTCCTTTACGTCTACGTCCGGATCTCGTGCATCGTCGCCCAAAGGCATGACCAAATGTCGCACATTAGTACTAGATCGAGAGTAAGTACCCCACACGAATGATCATTAATTACGTAATTACCACGTTCTTTTTCGTTTTTGATATTTCAGAAGTCGCAAAAGCTAGTTTTGAACGCCAAAGAAGAATCCGACATAGATCGAGTGTCTTCGGAATGCGAGGACCACCACAATTTGAAATGTACCAGGTACATTAGCCATATTAGTGCACGGTAAATGTTCTTTTGTTTTTCCTTTTTATTCCTGTAGTTTGAGATTAAAGTTTCTAATCGAGAATCGAGGAGGAGGAAGAAGTACGGAGTTATGGTTAAAAGATATTACCACTCCTTACATTATTTAATTTATGCAAACGAAATCATAAATACTGAGTGATTATATCGCACTATGAGTGCAATACTATCATTACTTCATAATTGTCACCTTTAAGTAAGTGCAACTTATAAATTACTGAAACATATTTTTTATTTGTCATCTTACCAAAGTAGTAATTTGTAAGGCTAATTATGATATGATATCTTAAAAATAAGTCGTCCAAACTTTGATTTCGGATAGTATTGCACTCATAATGCGATATGGTGACTTCAAAATTGTCTGCCAAATTCGTTGTTCGACTTATGGATTGGTAGGTATCACTTCAACTCATTAGAAAATGTCATATTTAGAGGTTATGGAATTAGAATAAAATAATAGGGACTTTTACTAAAACAGTACAGGCAACAATGCAATCTTGGTTGCATACATTTTTTAACCGGTATTCAAATGTTTGCAAGACACGTGACCAAAAACAAGGTATGCAAGCAAGATTGCACTGTTGCCGGTTCTGGTAAGTTTAGAAGTGCTACCAATTTACAAGTTATACAACCAATTTTTGACAGAAATCAAGTGAATTGCAAACAATCTTGAATTTACTCTATTACGTAATAAAGGGCGATATTTTTCGGAGATTCCAGCAAAATGTCATTTCCACGCCTCGATTCTTTCTGTATAATTCGATCCCCCTACGTACACAAATCAAATTACCACCGTTCAATGCGATATTCCGCTAGCAATATGCGACGATTTGAACCCCGATTTGCATAACTCAAACACGTGAATTCGTTTTTGGCAGCATGGTGACGGCGGCCGCGGATCCCCTGAATCACCAGAACAATCACAACGACGTCGAAACGCGCAAAAACGGCTCACGTTCCATCCGCACCACCATCAATTATTCGTTCTCCCCGAACAAATCACCCCCCAAAGGACGGCGAGCCTCTACACGACGAGGAGTCTCTCGACGAACCGTTCCAGGCCCGAATC
The DNA here is from genome assembly GCA_038088585.1 of Chrysina gloriosa. NCBI lineage: Eukaryota > Metazoa > Arthropoda > Insecta > Coleoptera > Scarabaeidae > Chrysina > Chrysina gloriosa. The sequence continues at coordinate 62,522,583 of CM076091.1, read as the reverse complement.
CCTGCAATTGGACGTTTCGATCCTGAATTACGAGCCGGCGACCAGGGTCTCGTCGTTCCGGCGCGAAACGAAAACGGCCCAAACCCTTAGTATAGTCGTCGGCGGTTTCGTCGCTTGCTGGTTGCCCTTCTTCATCTATTACTTGTTGACGCCGATACTGCCGACCAACGAAGCCAATCAGGTGGTGATGGGTTATCTCACGTGGTTGGGATGGATCAATTCGGCGATCAATCCGTTCATTTACGCTTTTTGCAGTCCGGATTTTCGAATAGCGTTTTGGAGGTTGACGATCAAGCATTTCTCGAAGACTCAGAGAGCGGATATTGCTTTCCAGCACAAATAACTGTTGGGAGAGTATTGGAAGAAGGCGCGAGAGAAAGAAGAAATAAAAGCGAATAATTCGATGGATGCGGAGTTTTTTTGTATCATTCTTTTTCAATTCTATACGTGATTCTAGTCAATATGTGTTGTAGCATAGGATGTAACTTAAATAAATAATGTAATTCATGATAATATTAATTAAATACAAAGTAAAGATCTTAGGTATGATAGTAAAATAAATCGTCTGAGAAATTTACGTTATTTTCAAGTTTTATTTCCGTAAAGATACAACGCAAAGTAGAAAGAAAACCACAGAAGAACAACTGAAGTCTTTTTTCTTGGCTTTGGTTGAATTCATTAGCTACTGGGTACAACAACTGAAGTTGATCTGGTAAGTACAACACTTACACCAGTAGCCCAAAATTTCTAAATTATTAAAAAAATTAAATTCCAATTTATATCTGCTACAATACCCCCAATAAGTATTTACGAAAATCAGTAGGTGTTACATTCCCTAACTCTTCGGTATGAACATCAAAACTCACAGTGATGAAACGAGTTGCTCAATTTTCGCCAATTATACTATAACTATCTGAAACGACTGCACTACAATAGTAACATTGCCCTATGCGAATACAGATGGCTTCAAACTATACATAGAAAATGAATGTATAGTATGAAGCCCCATCTGTATTCGTGTAGCGCAATGTTACTATTCCAGAACAGTCGTTATCTAAAGACTATTGTTATTAACTTCTGCCCACCGTTAACGAAATCTTCAGTTTTCTAAAGAAACTGACGGCGTAATGGTAGAAACATCAAGTGTTTAGCCATCGTCACCACGGAAAATATTTCTACCCTAAACGACGACTGTGAAAACCTGCAATCGACTAGTCATAAAAATTGCCCCAATATTCCCCCAATATTTACTTTTACAGAAGTGGACAAATAAATTGCCACATCTCCTGCAATAGCACCAGCCGCGCTATTCGGCTACCCACCGTGGAAAAATGCAATTAGGAAACTACGTTTACCATTTACAGACGCGTTTCGCGGTTATACCGCTCGTCAATGTGACTTCGCTGTAGAAATGCGCATTTAAGTACATATTGGGGGAATTACTTAATTGAATTCTCATATGTACAAATATCAAATGTACAAGCATGTATAGTGCTTATCCGAAAATGAAAACTAATTCTCACAAAGTCGCACTGACGAGCGGTATAACCGCGTAACGCATCTGCGCATGGGAAAAGTAGGTTCTCTAACTGTAATCATAATCAGTTAAAACTTGCTAACACACTTCAGCCCTCGAATATTTTCAAAATGGGTTTCATAATCGCCAGAAATATTTTTAGAATCTTGGAAATAAATCAGAATCAGAGGAAGAATCCCGTTCGCCACGTCATCAGATATCGCTTAAAGAAACACAACTCGCTTAATGTTGAAAATAGCAACTTTGAAACGATTTTAAAAGAAGTATAAGCCGAAACGATAAATTCCTCCATTTTGAAAGCAGCGCGGTCAAAATCCATCCGTGCAAATTGTTTTAACGCCTTAAACGTCATCAGTAATAAATAAATCGTCTGGACGCCCAGCGGTAACAGCGTACAATTACGAAATAAGTTACGACGACAACAACGCCGACTCCCCACTCTAGTCAGTAACGATGTATGCGAGTAGTTCTGTGTATATGTAGACTGTCGTAATTTATTACAAGAGGCACAACTAGATCAATCATAAATTTGGTGACCTCCAATTTGGAAATAGTACAGCTAAAACAAATTCAATCCCGACCCAGTAAACATTTTTTAAATTACGCGGACAGTTTAAGTTTGTAGTTCCGGCAATAGTGGAGATATTCGCCAATTTTTAAGCGCACTGCATGCGAATATGTTCACTATTGCCGTAACTACCAACTTAAACTATCCGCGAGATTTAAAAAATGTTTACTGGGTAGAAAGCCTTCGAAACTTTTCCACTTTGGGAACGATTCACCTAGGGCTCAAATCGTTAGTACTAGTTTTCAAAATAAACAACTCGCATAGCTTTAAAACTGATGGCTTCCAAATGGAAGAAGATATCAAAAATATGTTAAAAGGTTCGCGTATTTTTATGATTCCTCCATTTAGGGCACAATTTGATCTGAATCTGAGTTGAAATATAAAAACATATAAAAACAAGCAACTTGAACTTCGTTACGATGACAGTGGCTACAAGTTTGAAAGAGATATAGAAAAAGTGTTAAATCTCCTGAGGCCGTTTAAAATTTTAGCATTTTGAAAACAATTCAGGCCAACACCCTACGGATACCAGAACTTAACGAAAACCACAATTCGATCATATTAGAACTCCAGTCCTTCTAATGCTCGTAATGTCATACGTATAATTCGTATAGTTTTCAAAACAAACTCAAATTTTGCTTTGATGACACATCTGATTAATCTGTTGTAAGGCTAAAATTTAAATTTGCCGCCACCGGCTTCGCTTGAAGTTCACTACGACATGAATGTAGGTACAAGAAAGGTGGAACGGAAGCAAGTTAGCTCAATTAGTTTAGAACAATGACTACAGATTAGGGTTATGGCGGATCGCTGGAGCCTGCGAAAGTTGTGGTAAATATACGGTTTAATAAATAATATAAAGCATAGATAAACTCAATTTATTGATAGTAGGTAACTGCAAAATCCTCATGTTGTTAAGAGGCCCTCTCTTATCACTTTCAGGAACTAATTGATTGGCACCAAGTTAATCACCTATTTAAAATTTATATTTAAATCTATAACTTGCATTTATATAAAAGCCAAGATAAAAGCACATAAATATTTAATTACGAGAACTAATAGTCGATATATACGTGCGGTACAAAGCCTTCGTTATTGCTATAGAAGGATAACAGTCTTCTTTTTATCTTTAGTTTTTACTATATTTTTTACAATTTCGAAAGTCAGGCCTCCATATCTAGCACTAAGACACAGAATAGAGAAAAACGACAAAGTTAGAAAATCTTGCGATAAATTTTGTATACGCATAGCCGGCAGCCATGTTTTAAATATGAAATAATGTCTAATTTGGTTAGCTTCATTAGTATTATTCTCGAATGGTGTGTGCACATTAGAACTAAAATATACAATTACTGCTGTATTTCATTGATTTCACTTTTTAGGAAATATTCTTTTAACATATCCAAACCTCTATTTTTCAATTAACACGGACAAATGTGCACCTTTCGGATTTTCAAAATGGCGTTAGCTAACTTCGGAGCTATTTCGAGGTCATGCAAATCGACCACATGAACATCTAAGCTGTCGACGTGTTTTCCTTTTGTGTATTCTGTCACGAAAGCCGTGTTTGTATTGTCTTCTTAATGTCTCTTTTCACTTAAATCATCTTCAGAGATGTACGCCTGTTTTTTCGTGTTGTTTTTTTCGTATATTGCACGACGTTAAGAAAAGAAACTCAAAAACAAAGTATTCCAAAAAATTTATTAAATGAAATACCAAATATACAAAAGAGCCTTTTTTATTTGTGTATACGTATATAATTAAAATGGCAATTAGAAAGCTTCTCCATCACAATGGAGTAGTAAATAAAAAAGGGATACACATCAGAGGATTGATACACAAAAATAACACGACTTTATGCAAAGACCAAGTTATAAAAAATATATTTTTGTACTTTTTTCGTAGTGTAAAATTAGAAATATTGGTTTCTGCATAAAGCTAACAGTACAATAACCCGCCCAGAAGTGGGGGAAGAACAAAACAAAATAAGCCAGGATTATAAAAGAAATTAACAAAGTATTTATTTGCAAAAATATACAACTAACTTTAATAACTACCATCGTAATTGAAAATCGCACGTGTAATAATCATAATAGTAATAATGATAAGAAACTAACCTACCATAAAAAAAAATTAAAGTTATTGGTTTAAAAACGCATAACATAGAACGAATCCTCAAAGTATTCAAGTTAAAAAAAAAAAAGAAATCAATAAGAGGGTAGGGAAGTAATAATAGGAATAGGCCAAAAACATCCAATATTCATCGAGAAAAATATCTTTCGAAACAGTTCGTGATGGAATAAAGGTGTGCAATTCGGTTTTAACGGATGATCGTGCAAAAAGTCGACAAGTATACGAATCAGAGCGAAATATTTTTCCACTCAAAAAAAGTATTAGCACCAATAAACGACGGAGGAAAAACCGTTTAGACGGTGGTAACGTTCATCGTTTCAATCCGCGATACCGGTTCCATGATTTTCACGCTCAGATTCGTCTCCGAATCGGGGCTGATTTTCAAATTTTGCAGTATCTCGATCACGTTATCGACGACGATCGGTGCCGTTTCCGGTTTAACCGCTTTGGCATTGGATTTGGCGTAGTGTAGATAACAGATGCCTTTGTAGCCGCGCCATGTTATCACATTCGGTTTTATACCTCTTTCGATCAGAGCGTTCTTCAAATCTCGAACTCGGACGTTCTTCTCGATGTTACTCACCATCAGGGAGAAGTCGATTTGACGTAAATTTCGACGGAAAGGTGGGAAACGATTGTTCCTTCGTCCCGGCGGCGGTGGCGGCGGCGGTTTCGCAACGACTTGACCATTCTCGCCGACGCTCTTAAAATAAAATTTAATTTGAGATAATCAAAATAAAAACTAAATCATAATAAGAAACAAAGATATGTATCATCGAACATATTCACCCCCAGTATGAATTATAGGAACTTCTTTTGAAAACAAAACATCAATATTATACATACTTATCGAGAATGATTGTCCACCACGTGACCAGTATTTGTTTTTAATCTGGGAATTTTTGTGTTCATAGGTTTATGGTATTTGCATATCACTAGGACCATACTAGCATTTGACATAGGCGTACAATCGTTATTCACAATTCTTACTGTCATTTTTACATTTTCGCTCCAATATTCTTATCATACATTTAAAGGAGCAGAACTGTACTTTTTAGTACACAGCTGATTAAGGTAAGCTATATAGAATATCATATGGCATAGAATAAAAACAATTATTTTAGGTTTAACTTGAATCTAAATCTCTACCAAAGTTATCTGCTCAGGCAGCTATGATCACGTATTTCATTACTTGTTATAAGAGAATTCAATGTTTCCTTATTTTGTGGGTAATTTGAACAAAATTTATTTACTTGACTCTTAATATAACAAAAACTGTTAGACTAATGGAATAAATAAATTGTCGCAATTATTAAACTTAAATCTATTTCAAATTGAGAGGCATAGAATAAAAATTTCTATGTAGCGATAAAGTCAAGAATAAATAAAAACAAGTAAAAACAATTTCTTTCTATTTTAAAAAAGCGCATCCTAATTAAAACTTTATAGTACACCATTTCCTGCAATATTTTACATAAAGCAATAGTGTAGTAACAACTGCTGTTATTTGAGTTGCCTAATTTGATAGTCACGTTGTCGACAGGAATTGATATCTCTGTATAAGAACATACAACAAAGCTCAACAGAAATTTCTATTAACTCCTTTTTACATATTGTATGTATACACCCCTGAAGAATTATTTTGAAAAAACGCGCAAACCCAATATCTTATCTCTAAAATCTCGAAAATATTCATTGCTCATTTGTCGATTATATACGACGAAGATTCCAATTCTGTAGACGCATTTCTATGGATATGTTTTGCATTATTATCACAAAATTAATTTGTTGCACACAAAGATACTCGTGTATATCTCTTTTACGATTTACACCCACATAAACATTTATATCTATTACTATACACGCGCCGATTCGCAATAAATAGACTCATATCAGACGTACGAGTCCTACCACAGCTTAGTAACATAGATTTTAGAAGTTGTCAGCGATAAATTATAGTAGTAAACATGCAAGACGCCTAGTTTTAACAATCAGGAAACTGTTATCAAGTGGTACAAACTCGATAACATTCTAAAAATCCTGGGATTACCCCGTTCTATTATTAAAAAGTAGTAATTTTACTGCTACGGTTTCCTCTACAAAAACCCAGACAGACATTTACTAAAATTTAAACTCAGATAATCTACAAACTCAAGCGTGATAGGTTCACTTCTAACCAGTAGTCGTTTAGGAGAATAACGCTTAAAATGTTATCAAAGCTACCTTAAAAGATACAAAACTCGTTTAATCCTTAAACTGAATAGTAAAAATTTGGACGAAATACAGCGGAAAAGATAATTTACTTGAAGTGTTTCGGGATTTCCCCATCCTGGGAATAATTCGGCCAGGATCAGGAGTCGATGCCTCAAATTCTTAACAAAAATTAATGTAAATTTTGTTCGGAAAAATCTGCGACCATTTTCCTATTTTGTGAGAAATTTACATGGATTGTTTTGAAGAAATCAGTCAGAAAAATCTATATGAAAATTCAATGTGAATATCTTTCGGCAAAATTGTCCATGATCTCCAGAAAAAACTGCACGGATATTCTTGTAAAAAAATTGCATGAAAAATACTGCGTAGATTATCTTCAGATAAATTTGGGTGAACTTTCTTTTAAAAAAATCTACGTGTATTTTGTTGAAAACGATGTAAGCGGGCTATTTTTGAGGAAAATCTACGAGAACTATCTTGAGAAAAGTCTGCGTGAATTATCTTCAGAGAAATCTACTTGGATTCTGTTGAAAACGAGTCGAATTTTTGGAGAAAAATCAACACGGATACGTTTGAGAGAAATCTACCTTGATTATCCCCAGAAAAATCTACATGAAAATTCAATGTAAATATTTTTCAAAGAAATCTGCGAAGATTTTCGTACTTTGGAAAAAATCCACATGGATTATCTTTACGAAAAATCGGCGTGACTGATCTCCAGAAAAGTCTATGTCGATGATCTTCAGCAAAAGCTGCGCGGATTTTCTTGGGAAAAATGTGTTGTTTTGGTAATAAATGTCTACCCGTTTTTTTATCTATTTTAAAGGGCGACCGAATACCTAGCTCGTTCCTATTACTTCATCGAAATGTGAATAATTCCATTAAAGACTATATTTGTTTTTCGAGATTTGTATCTTAGAAATTAATAGTTTTTCGATTGTCGATGTCATCTATCGATTACAAAAACCGTAAGAAACTTACGCGGAGAAAAAGACTATGCGAGTCCTTCTCGTGACAAAATCTGAAAAAATTAACCGAAAGAAATTCATTTAAGAGAAATACGCGTAAATCATGCTCAACAAAATCTAGGTGATCTGGAAAATAACCTGGGTCCATTTTCTAGGAGCTGCCAATTTTATTAAAAATATTGCAAGAAACTATCTGGATTCCCTTTATAAAAACGCACGTGGATTATCCCCAAGGAAATCTACCCGAATGATTTTTGAAAAATTTCTGCCTGGATTTCCTTTAATGAAAAATTATATCTGCAAATATTTATCAATTTCAAAGTCATTATCAACTGCACTTTACCCAAATTACCCACTACAGATACTATATCATCACTAATTTGTCTTATAAACACATCCCAAAGATAATTGAACGTTCATTAAAGATAAGAAAATGATACGAATCGCTTTAAAAGATTCCATAAGATTCTCGATAATTCGCTGGTAAATAAAAATAAAGAGTAATAAAACACCTCAACAATAGGAATTACCGTATCTCCATTTTCGCTCGGTTTCTCCTGCTGCCTCGTCACTTTACGTCTGCGGAAGAACTTCCTCCTCCTGTAATTCTTCTGCGGCGCATTCTCGTTGTTCGAAACTTCCTCACCTTGCGACTCCGAATTTTTGGTTGGGGACCGCGGACGTCTACGACGTAACCTCTTAAATCGATTGGTATATCTCCACCTTGGTTCGTTCGCTTCGATATCGGTGTCGGTATCTTTTAAAGTTGTACCTTTCCCTTTGCTAAAATGATTTATAAAAAATATAGCAATTTCATACATCGCTTACCAACCGTTACATATGCTGCGACACAAGATTTCAATTCCATAGACTGATGTCGCATATCTTACGACCTGTGACACGCTAATATGCATCGTTCGTGGAGAATTTGTTGACTAGTAATCTATTCGAAGGAAACTTGAGGATAGGGCCTAGTAGTAGACGTGTAACGACTAATTTAGTGTTGAGATATTAAAAAGTTTCGAGAATATTACAATGAATTCAATCAATTGCGACTGGGACAGTTCGATAAATATTTATTTTTACGGAAGGGACAAAGCAGTCGTGAGGATATTTCCTTGAGTGGGGAAACTAAAGTTCCACAGTAAGAAGAGAAAGATAATATTTCTTGAAAAGCCGTCTTCAGTATGGTTTTTGATCTTCTAGAGTTTCGAAAAACACATTTTAGTTACAGGGATACACAGTTTTTAAAACGAATGTGTATCTATAGAGTTGGATACACGTAATGGAAGGGATCGATTATATCCAAACGGGGCCTCGTATCAATTTCCAGGTTTCAAACATTGTAGTCGACGAAATTTTTACAATTCTATTACGTTCATTATATATTGCAAATAAATTTAACTCACACGAATATGAAAATTTGATTATTTTAATTATCGTTATGACAAAACCTCATATCACGCAATTCAGGACTCCTTAACGTATCAAAATATAAAATAAAAAGGATGTTTCACTAAAAAGATGTTTATGTCCTAGCTCCGAACGTGACGATATTGTATGTAAATCTAAAATAAATGCTAGGAAGTACTAAAAATTTCACTGATTAAGGTGACGTTTACACATATCAGAATTCAATTAAGAAGTTCCCCCAATATGTACTTAAACGCACAAATTTTTGCAACTATTTGATTCTAGGTACATTGATTAAAGTATCAAAAACCCCAAGTCGATACGACGTTCCGTTCAGGCTGTATTTGCGGGGTTGTTGCCCAAACCTATGAATTACCTACCTTTCGTGTATATCTTTCAGTGCTTTAAGTACCGGCATCAAATTCAAGCGCCTCTGTGATAAAATATTCCATATAATACCCATCGGCCTTGGTAAACGTTTCTCAATCTTAATAATCTGTGTCGGCGTCAAAATATAATCGACCGGTACATCGTATTCCTTAAAAATTTCTTTGGGCAACGTATCAAAAACCTGCGAATCGTGCACTGTTGTAACGACGATGGTTTTGTCACTAACCGCGTTCATCTCCAACAATAAAGCGAATTCCAAATCTGCGTACCCTCGCCCCTTCCCGATGCGATATCCTTCTTTCGACACGGCCACACTACCCAAGACCAATAAGTCGATTTGTATCTCATCGTTAATACCTATCGCCTGACCGTTATTTTCCAAGCCGCGTCGATTCACGGCGTTCCTAATATCATTTTTGGTAGCGCCTTCGGATACGGTAATGTATTTTAACAATCCGTCTTTTAATCGTGGCACAGGTACATATAGGTTTTTCTGATGCTCCAAAACTAAGATGCGGGCCGCTTCCTGCGGTTTATCGGGATTGACCTCGATGTATTTGACGTTCTGGAACTCGTCCAGTTCGAGTAGTTTAGCGGCGGCCTGTTCGCTGCCTTTGAAGTTGGGAATGCGCCAGTATACAGGGCGTGGAAAATTCGTCAGTTTGTTCTTCTCCAGGTAATCCCAGACCTTCTTCCTGAACATGAACTTACTCACCTCGGTTTCCTTCTCTTCGGCTACGATTTGGAAATTGTAGGTTAAAGGGGGCGAAACGGGGTTTTTCTTTTACTTACGTTTGGCCGCCGACGAGTCGGATTGGTTTTGATTCTCCGACGTTTCCGTCTGGCTCATCTTCTTTCCGTTCGAGGTTCGGGACGCGGAGAAACGTTGAAAGAGGCGATTAATCGAAAAAATTTGTTGATCATCCTTCTATTTGGTTGCCATGATGGAATTCCCCTAGACTGTTTTTGTCACGAACTCACAGCCAACTGACAGCTCGCCCGAGATGCCCTATAGAAGATCAGGCGGTTTTATGATTATTGATTTAAAAAAGGAATCTGGGGGCTTTTTGAGATTCCTACCGCGATACGGAGAAAATCGATTGATTAATGGTTTCCTTCGATAAATTTCAAGTATTGATTACAAACGTGTACACGATGATGATTACCAAATATCTAAAAGTGTTCAGAATTTAAATAAACACAAAAAATCCCGATTAGAATTATATCTATGGTATTATTTTTGATACCAACTTCTTTTAATTTAAAATGTTTATAAACGAAAATGTATAATCTAGATATCTAAGTTACGCTCTCCAGATTTGCTATATCCAAAATATTGGGAGAGCCGTGGATGTCGCACAGTTCATAATTAAACTACAATCATATTAAACGCGGATAAATTTGAAATAGTTTTCATCTTCGCCAAAAGAAGACATAACCCGTTTTACTGTTATGTTTCATTCCTAGAGGTTGGCATTATCTAAGAACATCCAAGAGAACAGCAACCCAGTGGCGTGCAGGAAGATAATATATAACATTTCTTCTACATAACGATTTTTGGCTTTAATAGCATTTTCTAAAATATCAAAATGCAACAACTTACTCCATAAACTACGCATGAAATAAACATATTTACGAGCAGAAACGACATACGAAATATGTCATGCCAATAGAATGAAAAGCCCTATATCGAGAACCACAGATTTTAAAAAGCCGTCAAAATTTTTGAATTCCCTACTAATATTTTGTTATACACATGTATTGTATGTTTTAATGTTCCCGCGTTTTAGCAGTACAGCAGTAACGGTGGACAAATAAACCTACGCGAACATCAATCCGTGTTTAGTTTTACACATGTATTACATATTTTATTTTCAACACTCTTTATCCAGTACGGCTTACCACAGCAACTTCTTTTCTCAACGTAAACACCGCCTTACTTGTCATTATCATCATCATCATCCGGATTTATTTCCTTAAATAAAAGACGTCAATCATTATTGAAGAATTTCCTACAAATTCTTCCAAAATGAACGAATTTCTCGTCTAACACCAACTTATAATTCAAATTTGTTAAAAGGTGGATAACGTGTTATCATTAAGTAATGTAAATCGGCTGACACTGTCACTTCTCCGACTTTTATTATTCAATGATAAGTTGTCTTTGAATAACAAAATTCGGAGGAGTGACAGCGTCAGTTCGATTTACACTACTTAATGAAAAACGTCATCCACCTCTTTAATAAACTGTAATAATGACATTAGGAATTAAATAACATTCGACCAATCGACAAGGCAAAAGCCAGATTTAAACTACATTATCTCCATTATGTCCAATTTTTTGTTACCGCAATAGCATATCGAAAAACTATTCTTATTCCCGCACCTACTTATCTAGAAAAACTAATTTCTTAGGTTGGCATACCGAGTAATACCTACACCCACGTTTACATATTTTAATTTGGTTGATCACCCTAAATTTCATCAAAAATTTTGAAATAGACTGTGTAAATTACACTTTAAACTAAACGCTCAAAATTACAAGAAAACATTTATTTCAAGTTTCGTGACATCTATAGCTAGAGACTAGAAATAGAAATGGATCTCAGAAGCAGGATACTGTAAGTCTTAATTAGAAGGTATTTTAAATTCAGAATTAAAATAATGTTCTTTCGTTTTATGTTGCCACTGTAATTGAAATTAGGTCGTTTATAGCACCTTTCTAATGAATTTAGATTGGGCAGAACGTTTCTAAAAAAATATATTTACATGCAGCAACATCTATTGGCAGAAGTCCGAGATAAGAAAGAATAATCTCTAAAAAGGGTCGTCTATTTATTAAGCGGGGAGTCCTAAAATCATTAATTTAATATTTAAGCGTACATCTTTTCTAGTCCATAACAAATATCTAATCTTTATTTCAAATTTAATTTACTCCATTCTTTTAAGTGAGCAAAGTGGCGACATCTGTGAATAGGGGCCCAAATAAAGCAGGATTTTCCCTTTTTTGCCCTAATTAGTAGGAAACTGTAAATTTCGGAAACCAGCATAAACTTGTTCTGCTCTGACTCGTGATCTGTAGATGTTATATTTTCATTAGTTAGTAATTTACGATTTTTTCAAAAACATTGGCTGAGTTTATTAAAAAGAAAATTATTTAATTTGATTTATTTAATTATTTTTTTAGATTTTCAATTTATAGATTTGTTAAAGAAATATTCAATTTTTTTAATTCTCTCCTTCTAGCAAAACTTAGTTTTTTCATGAAACTCTGTACATTTTGAAGTTGGTAGTGACCAAGAGTATATACCGGGAATTCCACTCAAATTGTTAAAGGGTATTACAAGGGTATTACTGGTATTAGTTATCTACGGAGTGATCGGGATCAAGTGGCATTGATTGAATGTAGTTGACGAGGCTGAAGTTGCCGATTTGGGTTGGTCTACCAAAAGTATCTAAGAAATTAATCACATCAACGTATGTACAGTATGGTCTGTAATATTTACAAATAAACATTTACGTCATAAATTAAAGATCAGTAAACATAAGGAAGAAATCGATTAAATCACGATGGCCAAATATATTCACTTATTGTTGATCTCTTTATATTAGACCCGATCTTAAATCAAATAAAATTATCCGATGAAATCTTTCACGCGAAATTTCCATGATTGCCGTTTTCTTTTAACTTTTACTTTTTACTAATAAAACTGCTCGGGGGTATTTAATATTTTAATGATTAATGTGAAATTTTACAAACGAGATATTTAAAAATCAGCTAGCTATTAAAATGTTAAAAGATATCCTTGTGTATTTCTTTCCAAATTAATTTTAACTATCAAAATATTTTTAATTTGTAGTTTTAAGATACAAAAATATTTTATTATTTTTTTTATCTTAACTGCGCCTTCATCTGTGTATCTCCAATTCGTAAATAAGTGAAGTACACGAACTACGCAACGATTGTAGATTACACGTTGATTATTTGAGTAACAGTGACCTCAATTATGTTTATTTATAAATCCAATTAATTTCGTATCAATAATAAAAACATCTTGGAAAAAATTTTCCACTGCGCCTTGAACCGAAATCAAAATACCGTTAGTTTTTTTCATCTCATTGTTATTTATTAATAACTTCGCGATAGTTGAGTTAGAGATTACATTACATAAAATAACACTAATATGTAATGATTATACTACAGGCTATAATTTGAAAAAGAAAAGAGAGAAAACAATAAGACCATAACCGAGTAAAAATTTCTTAATATAAAAGCGACGATTTCGTCTTGTATTAAGATAATACCAAAATCATACATGTATATATAAAAAAACTGCTGTGCTATCTTTAAATCCTATCACAGTATTATTTTATTTAAGTATTCAATTGTGGAGAATTCTGGCACTTAACGGATCGTTTGGGACATGTGTAAGGGGGTAAGCATCAATTCGAACGCGGCATCCTTTAAGTTGGCCCCCTCAGATTCGCCTCGTGCAGATCGCTTCCAGAAAGGTCACAATTCTAAAAAAGAAAAACAAAGTAAAGGACGTATAAAGTGATTATCGTAGCGTGTGTTAGCCAAGATAAAACGTCGATAGGTTTAATGTATTAACTAACGTAATGTATGTTAATGGTAAATGATGCAAGTCGCGGATGGTATGAAATTTAACGATTCGAAATTGTAAATAATAGATAAAGTTAAAAAGTGCTGGCAATTTTAGATATCGGTTCATGGTTAAATTAATTGCAAAATAAGTTTCGCGTTTTTAACGATAACGCAAATTTTATATGTATTTCGTTGGGGTCCGCGTTTTTTTTTCTTTTTTTTTTTTTCTGGAACGGATTAAAAATAAACGCGTTAAATCACCTTGTTATTGCAAAATTAATTTTATAAGCTTCGCCTTGTGATATGGTTTTGGTTGATAAAATTCCAAATTTACGTACATATGTACGTTATTTGGTGAATGTAGCGACGTAAATGCATGAAATCGATCAAAAAAACTATATTATTGTCAGGAAAACACTTTTTTCCTTTTTGTAGAAATATGCGCGAATGCGTGGGTATTGTGTAACAATATCGTAATTTATTTAACTTAAAGAGTTTTGAAAAATACAACATACACAGGAATACTGTGAGAAGGTGAAGCGCGCTCTCTTTTTTTTTTTTTTTGGAGGCTAAATGACATTTCACTTTTCTTTCTTAGTTGTCGAAATTTGGATATGTTAAAATCGGTATGGTAAGGGCAAGACCCACTCTATCTAGAATCATTGTAAACCGTAAACATTCCGACTTTTCTTAGTTCAGATAAAACTCAAGTAGCACGAGAGCTTAGGTCAGCTGACAACGCAAGATAGATTCGATTGCTTCGCCTTTTTTACCGAAGATGACGATTTAGCTGTCGAAATGCTTATTTTCAACCTTTTTGTTCGATTAACAATAATTGCAAAGACTGTGGTGCAGTAAAAATGGACATTTCAAGGTCTTACCTAATTCTATGAAAAAAAAAAAAAAAAAAAAGGGAATTATAAAACTTGGAATTTATGATGGCCGTAATATGTTCAAATTGTTAAAGAATCATAAAATTGGTCCAGGTTTCAATGTAATACCTCAGTTCACTATTTTAATTTTTTTCGAATCTTCTCTTTTTCCAAAAATTTATCAAAATCAAAACTTTTTAAAATTCTGGAAGGGGTTCAAGTTCGAAATTGAAATCCCCTTTTACATTACTTTTCTCCCCCTCTCCTCCCTCATCCCTCCCCTGAAGAAAACGAACTAAAATCGTCCGTTCCTATAGTAAACAATAATAAAACTCGTTATCGCCATTACTATCAAAACTTTCTAAAATTAAAAAATTCTAAAATTTTCTAAAATTCAAGATCCTTTCGAATTATTCAAAATTTCTAAATTATTCTGAAATAGGCAGCATCAACGTGTTTTCAAATATCAAACTTTTTCGAAAACTTTAATTTCAAATTTCTTCAAATCGATGTTGTAATGATAAGAATTGTATCATTTGAATTATATCCGGACTAACCACGACCATAAAACATTTCCTGCTACTCAATGCGAAATACAAAAGAATTAGAAAAATCGATACAGGATGTTAAATATATGAACACTAACGGATAGCAGTTAATATCGGATGAAATCTTAATGATATTAGTGCATGATAAGCGATTTTGTACAAGTCATTAATTACCTTCAGAACGATCTACCTCCACTTAATAGAGCGGTGCTCATACCATTAACACCCTGTATACAAAATACGTCGCAATTAAAATAAATTTAAAAAAGAATGAAATTTTTCGAATCTTAACAGTCATATTACTAATCATACAAATTCGAACGAAAACTTTCACGAAGAATAGATCATTTTTGTAGCATTTTTATTTCCCCAAGTAAGATTTGTGCATCAGCTCAGTTTGTTACCTACCCTTAGTTTAGATTCGACTTAAACTTCGTTTACGTTAAGAATGCAGTGCAGGGATAGATACGGCTATAAAATTCTTGAATCTAATTGGGTAATAACCACGTCAAAATCACGGAAAACGCGGTGAATCTGACATAACACTTGACAGTTGTCATTTATTCAAGGAGTTTCTCTTACTTTGATTGGGCCTCGGCCTAGAATGTCACGTACTGCATTCTTAATGTGAACTCAGTAGGGGTGTTGTTTGACACAACGCCCATTGGTAAAACGTAATTATTATGAATTGTCCCAATTGAGTTTCGATCTTAGACCTTCCACATCAAAGATGAGAATTTTATTTTTTATATAGCTTGGGCGAATTTACAACAAATGAAAAAATACGTTTGTTTTCTTTAATATTTCCGCGTGGTGGTTGTAAATACACCAATAGAAAATCAATACGTTATATACAAGTTTCAATGTCTCTCTCTCTCTCTCTGCCTCTCTCTGAAGCGACCTACTAAATGAAGTATGTCTGTTAAGTAGCTCTCTAGGAAAGCTGTGCAATAGTCTTTTATTTTGACCTAAAAGTGTTAAAGGATAACATGAAAGATGTTTGGAAATCATCAGAACCTCAGCAGGAAAGTATTGAAACTTGCATCCATTGTAATCGTTCGAAAATTTATGACCAATAGTAAAGGAGGTGATAAAAATTAGCAAGATACAGAAAGTCCTTGTTAAGATCCAACTACGGTAAAATGACGATTATCCAGATCAATTGGGGTGATGGACAGCACGTTTCATTTCAGTGAAATTGAAAGTGGTCAAGCCGGATATATATAACAATCTGATTCACACTTCCTGTGTCATACCAATTTCATACACCTTCTTCTACATACATATTTCGCATACCTCTAAGTCAGCTCCAGCTAACACAGCAGCTCTCAAGTCGCAATTCTGCAAGTTGGCATTTTTCAATGTAGCGACTCTCAAATTAACACCGCCCATATCACTGCCTTCCAAGTTAGCACCCTTCAGATTTACTCCTTCCATATTTGCCCGACTACCGGCCGGATCTTCGAAGTTACAATTCTTCAGCTGCGCCCCTTCCATGTTAGCACACAAACTTTTCACACCTATAAAAAATCGTTATATCAATAATGATAGCATATTTCGAGATTGTTTACCCAACAACTGTGCCCCGTCTAGTATGGCGTTCGACAAATCCGCCCTCTCCAAGCAACACCAGCTCAAGTTCGAACCCAAAAGCTTGCACTGTTGCATGTTGGCATATTTGAAATTGATATATCTCAAATCCAATTTGCTCAAATCAGCGCCGGATAAGTTGACGCCCTGGAATCGTAGTTCGTAAGTGTACGGACTCTTGATTAGGGCGTCCACGATATCCCTACGGGTCAAAGGCATATTATCCCTAGGTGTTTGTGAAGATCTGATGATTTTTTCCAAAATCGGTATAATTGTCTCGATCCCAAAAAATTTAGCCTCTTCCAAGATCCCTTCTGGATTCACGTTAGTGTCGTATATCAACTGTCCATTTCTCAAATAATTCAAGATCGGTTCGAAATAGGTTGGGCTCCTATCGATCAAGAAAGCACCGCAACCGTCAATATTGCTCGGCGTGTATAGGTAATCCCCTTGTTCCTCCGCGAACATCCTCGCTAACATACTCAACGGTTCCTTCTTGGTCAAAGTCGATTTTGAAGTGGTAAATAGCTTACCACCGACGTTCAGAGTTACCCAGTCCGATTTCTTCTTCTTTTCTTCCGTTTTTCGCAGCCGGGCGCGAGGAATTCTTCTCCGAAGCACACGTATAATACATCATTGTCGCGAATTAAGTTGATATCATCGATTTCACCACCCTCAGGAGTATATAAACCTGATGCTACGCACTTGAACTTTTGACTGGCTTTTTCAATAACAATTCCAAGGTCTCCGGAACGAATAACACCTGTATGGAGAGATATTGGATTAATTTATTAATTTTGATTAAAATTATTTACCTTTCCTACTTTTCCTTCGGTTTTAGTGCCGTTTCTCAGTAAAGTGATCCTTTTATCGGTCATTTTACGCGAAAAGTCGCATTATAAGAAGGCGGAGGTTGCGAGGATAAAGAACTACGTTCGAATATTAAAAATGCAAATAAGGAATGTATTTTAAGCGAACGTCTCCTTCACATAAACACGCTAATAAATAGAAACGATACGAACTAAAGGGAATTAAATTTATTGAACAAATTTATATTTGCACCGTTTGGGTAGGGACTTTATTTCTATGCGTCATTTGATTGTCAGCGATAAGACGCGGGTTTATTAGAATTGTTATGGTATTTACGAAAATTTAATCGAGCGTAGCGCGAAAATAATATATTGTTATTGCTAAAGGAGCAAGATTAATTGTTGCACAATATTAATACGCGAAATTTTGCAACCGCATTTTTACCATAGTAATTTTTCGATTTCGTGAGTTGTCAACCTAAACCACGGCTAACTTCGCACAATTTAATTTGACATGTCAGTTTTTGACGTATACGCTCTGTGGAAAACTTTTATTATACAGAGAAATAACCAAAAATGTACATAAAAAGTTTTATACTTTTACACGTAATATATTATTATAACTTAGTATTTGCACAATGGAACACGAAAGATTTCCTGAAACGAGAACATTCACTCATAAAGCCATATCAATGTGAGTAATCCCAATGCAAATAATACTCGAACTCGAAGTACGCGATTGTTTCTCTTAGCTGCAGGAATGACGATACCGTTTTGGGACTTTGCCGGTAGTACGATGGTTACGAATAATTACATACGACTCACTCCAGATGTTCAATCCAAGACGGGATCTTTGTGGAATACTGCGGTTTGTACATAACCTTTTACGCTTTTGAAAGGTGATAACAAGGGGAAGAAGGATATATATTTAAAAAACGTGCATTTATAGTCAGGCCCGGTTCTAGAGGTAAAGTCGTCTCCTTACTTCTGTAGTATAGTATTCTATAATCAGCCACCTTCGTGCATTTACGCTTTACACTACCAACAGAACCTGACCTGTTTATAGTTCAGTATATCTAGGAGTAAGGGATAAAGATTATCTCAATATATAAGGAAATCAAGGAAAAATCCATCTTACAGCAATTTCTTGAGAAAAATCAATGTCAAATTGCATATACATGTGTATCTCGATGTCTAGATTTAGTCTGTTTTTTATATAATCCTTCACAGGATGTCTTTCATTTCATTCATTCGCTTGTTTTTTAAGGTTGATCACCAACAGACAAAGCACTTGAGCACAAATGTCTTGAAGGACATAGAGATTTGGTCGAATGGTAATGAGTGTTATTGGGAATCAATCAATCAAGGGAAACCTGAGTATTTTTGTAGGCTCCAATAAATCCTCGTTGAAAAGCTTCCGCCTCAGTCTCTTTTGTTCCTCTTGTGTGTACTGATTTCCGTTTGCAGTTCCCATCTTGTACACCACGGTTTGCCTACTATTTCCATGTTGTATAAATGCTATTTTAAGAGGGAGTATCAGGTTACTAGACCAGTAATAATCATAGTATCCTTTTCGCTTCATCTGATTAGGTTAGAATTTCGCGTATAGCATACCTTAATAGTGCCTTAGTGTGGAATTGACCTTCAGTAAATTTCCATTTTTTGGAATGTTTCCGGCAATAAGCGGATCCCCCATCCGACAAAATTTTTTATCCTGCATAAAGGTTTTGGACCCACGAATTTTATTTCGGAGCCCTCCTTGGTTAGTTCATCGATAATTAGGTTGCCCTTACTGTCCTAATTTCCAGGCACCCAGATCGACAAAATGTTGTGCCCTGCCACTTCATTGATAGGTTCTTACTAATGTTTTTATTAGTTTCGATCTGGTAATAACAACTTTGATTAACCCTGACCCTCAATTAATTATGTTTATTCTCTATTTCTGCAGCAGTGACTTTTTCTTTCTAGCCAGTAAACGTCAAACATTGGGACCTACAAATACATTTTAAAACCCACGGGAGAGGGAAAGATTTGTACGGCGACGGCTTCGCTATTTGGTACGCCAAAGATAGGCTGCAAGCCGGACCAGTTTTGGGAAACAATGATTATTTCCACGGTTTGGGCATAATCTTGGATACGTACAGCAACCACAATGGTCCTCACAGTGTAAATATTTCGTTTATTCGTAACATCAGACGCTATATTAATTGCTTGCGTTTTAAATTTTTTTATAGCACCAGCATCCGTATATTTCCGGGATGATTAACAATGGTACCTTACATTACGACCATGATAGGGATGGAACGCATACTCAACTGGCCGGTTGTGAAGCTAAGTTTAGAAATTTAGATTATGATACGCATATTTCGGTGAAATATGAGAGAGATGTTTTAACGGGTAAGTTTGGTGGAAGATTTCCCCTTCCTAAGATATCTCCCCCAAAATTCTCTAAAGTAGATCTATAGTGTTGAAGTAGTAGTGTAGTTATGTTGCATATCTGTAAAGCGACTTGTAAGATTTTACAGATATCGTATTCGTACTCAGTCAAGCGTAGAAAAATGCCACCCTTGTTTTATGAACGAAAATGCCAGGGAAAGGAGCGACTACCATGCGGTAAAATCGAAAAGATACCGTCCAACTCCCCTGACACGACAAAAATCTGTTTCAAAACGATGTTTGAATCGAAACTACATTTGCTAGTGGATGTAGTCCATCCAATGCAGAGAAATGCCACCTTCGTTTTATGAACGAGAATACCGATTCGGCTGTCAAGGAAAGGGGAGTCAACTTCAACGAAACAAATTCCATTTAGTTTGTTCAGTACTTTGTAGGAATAAGATAGATCCGCTAGGCGTCGCTGGTAGTTCAGTTTTACGTTTAATATTTAGAGTACCGCCTACCCCCTTTTCTATTGGTGCAATAAAAATCGAAAAGGTCCATCGTTTACTTACAACCGAACGTTCAGGATTACTTATTTTCTGTAAATAACCAGTCAGTTCGGAATTGTCCTAAAAGAGAACTTTTGAAAAGAATTAACTTTATTTGATGGTTTTTATCCACTTTGACTTTACTAGCAATAGTTAGTTTCCTTCATTGCGACATGTTTCATGTTGTAAAATAATTGATTTATCCTAATTATTCGTTGCTATCTCATTTAGTTTTTTTAGAAAAGGTCAATAATAAAACGAAATTTGAGGTAAAAAAATGAAGATTTTTGTAATTAACAATATTAAAAAGTACCTTAAAAACGGCGTTTTTAAAATTTGATTTGCAACTAAATTGAGTTTCTTTAGAAAAATACTTCATTGGTATGCTCCAGTTCTCGAATACTTCTTTCAGTTTTCTTAAAAAAAAGATTCCTTCGTTCACTCGTTTGCCTGTAAGATTGGCCACAAAAACGTTACATTTCGTGTTATTATTGACTTTTCCTAAAAAGAAAACTAAATGAAATAGCTACATATAAATAAGGGTAAACCCTTTATTTTGCAACATGAAACATGTCGCAATGTAGAAAAACAAAAAAAGAAAAAGTAAAAAATAAGTATTAAACAACTTTAAAATTTCCGTGCAATATCTGGTCATAGATATAACTCGACGCCAGTAAAAGATAACAACGTTACAGATTTTACAGATATGCTTAGAAATTACCTACGAAACTGCCAGTTAGATTTTTTTTTGATGATCCTGTTAGGGTAATCGATTTTCTCAGAAGATATCAATTTTATTTCACCAGTTTAATGGAACACACTGTTTTCTTGCTCCAAATCTAGAACAGTATTAAACCATGTGTGACAAACTACCGAATTGTACGAGGGATGTTAAGCATTTTCTAGGAATTTGGCTCTAGTTCAATTGCATAGGTAACGTTATTACTCGGAGGCAAGTTTTGACAGGTTTACGCGGCCATTGCGTGCAATATTGTTTAGTATACCTCAGGCACTTGACTGATACAGACGTATTTCCGTACCGCTGATTTTGCAATCGTAAAAGACACGACTAAATCACAAAGAACTATCATTTTCGTTTAATTTTTTTATCAAGATTCCTAGAATTTCGGAAATGTCCCTCGTAAGTTCGATTTTTACAACTTGTCAAATTGATTATCGAATTTTCATCGACACCTTCATACTTTCCTCCATAGTTTCTACTGATATGGAAAACAAGGCTGCCTGGAAAGAATGCTTCACCGTGAAAGGTGTGAAGTTACCCACGGGATATTATTTCGGCGTAACAGCCACTACCGGCGATCTATCCGATAATCACGATATTTTATCGATTAGATTATACGAGTTGGATATACCGGACGATGTAAGCGAAAATGTTTTTTTAAGTTCACCATAATTTAGTTTAATATCTTACCCAATAGGAAAATACCGATGATACAGAAGACAGATCAAAGATATCCCCTTCGGCGACGTTTTTCGAATCGCCTAGAGATCACGTGGAGGACCCCAAGCCATCAACCCTGTCGGGATTTAAAACGTTCCTGTTGATGCTAATCGGAGCCGTCGTTATAGTTGCATGCGTCGTGATGGGAATCATGTTCTATCAGAAACAGCAGGAGCAGAGCCGGAAGCGATTTTATTAAGAAAGTCATCACCCTGTATAAGACTGTTTTTTCTAATTAATTTATGTATATGATATTTCCTTTTTCTCTCTCTATCTCCCTTATTCTCAAATTTTAGATTTATTTAAAAATTCGTTGTTTGCCCTTATTTGTATTTTTTTCTCGTCTTTACTTCCCATAATTATTATGTAACTCTGAAATATTTCAAAGTACTATTATTAAGTATGTTGTTTTCTAAAGAAACGGTGAAGACACAAACAAAACAGAGACAAGTACATTTATATATAGTATATATTTATACATACATACATACAAGTATTTAAATGTTAAGGTAAAATTTTTTATTGTCAAGTTAATCGATTTGATATTTTAGCGAACATGAAATATCGACTTGGTGAAAGCTACTCACATCACTTACATCTTCGTTGGGAGCAATAGAAAAATTTTAATAATAAAAGCGGTGTACAAGTTATTATGATTATTTTTTTTTATTTTAGAAACCATTATCAATATTAGATTCGTGGACTAGAAAAAATTGGATAACTCTAAATAGCTTGGAGGTATAAATTTGAAGTATGAAAACCATCACGTTAGTTTCAAATGTTATATATTTCCAATTACTACGTACAATAGAAGTGCGATATGTCAAGATAAGCGATTTCCTATTATCTTTATTGTTGTCCCCTAAACTTAGTAATTAAGTAAGGAGTAAAAGTTTCATGCCGTAGGTATGATTTCCTGTCACATTTTTTTAAAGGAAATAAACGAAATTGTTTCTTTCAAGCGTTTATTTTTCTAATTTTTAACTGGATTTGGGAAACCCGAAGCAACAACTCAATTCTTGTATCTAGGTCTCAAAACAATTGTCTCTAAAAGTGCTCCCACTTCACCTGGAAACCTTATTTAAGGTTGTTCAGTACTTATTTTTACGTTTTCTTTTTTAATTGTTCAACATTGCGACGTGTTTCATGTTACAAAACCAAGGATTTACTCTTATTTATAACTTGCTATGCCATTTAGTTTGTTTTTTTTTTTTTTTTTTTAGAAAAAGTCAATAAGAACACGAAATTTGACATTTATGTGGCCAAGCTTACAGACGAACGAATGAACGAAAGAATTTTTTTAATGAAAATTGAAAGATATATTCGAGAACTGGAGCGTACCAAGCTCGAATTTTAAGGAAACTCAATTTAAGTGCAAATCAGATTTTAAAAACGCCTTTTTTTTAATGTAATTTTTTAATAATTAGAACTACTCGTTCGTAAGATACGCCCACGACTTCCTGAATTTCACGCAACTTTAATTCGGCGATCTGCCAAAACTATGTCATTGGATTTTTTCCCACAATTTCTGCCGTTTCCGGACGTCCTAAACGTGATTCATTACTTGTTAGCGTACTTCCACGTTTGAATTCAAAAACTCACGGTGAAAAATGAAGGTGATGAATCCCCAGGAACGGGATCTAAGCTCGATTTGATTTACATTGCGGTTTTCTCCTCCAAATAGAAAAATTTGATAACCACAGGAAATTTTTATCCATAATTGAAAACACAATTACTTAATTACAATTTAAATGCTTGTCAAAACCAGACTATGTGAAAGATCGGGTTAACATTTGCAGTCAATTAATATGACAGACTTGCCAACACGACATAAAGTTTTTGGAAAATGCTACCCCGTAGCAACAATTCAATCTACCCTCGTACATATTTACCAGGGTGAAATGCGAGCAGGACGATGATGGTTTTGGTGGTCCGTTGAATGAAAGACGAATCGGGCAGTTTAAATATTGATATATTATATTTGCATGTTTACAACAACTTCGACAACATCCATAAAATTATAAAAACTATTTTATAACAAATAGAGGAAAATTGACGAATTAAATTACAAGTGTAAAAAATGGGGGCGTTGGGGGAATATGTAATATGTAGTAAAACTTATTTTGACTATACGAAACATTTACACGGGAAAGAATAAACAGAAACAAACGTGACTGATTACCTAAGGTGTATGCAAGCGCACGGTTAATATAAGGAATAAATCTGTTACGGTTCGAAAAATCGAAAATCGACAGCGATGATTTTCAAAACAACTATCTGACATAATTAGTCGTCATTTAGTGTTAGACATCAAAATTTATAAATATTTCAAGCCCTTATTGAATAAATTGGGGGCGCTAGTTCTTTCCCCTACAAAGTTATCCCTTGTTTTAACCGCAGCTTGAAGGTTTTCAAAAACGAAACTTAATAAAAAAGATAAAAGATACAAGAATGTGTTTTTAGTATTGTAGCTATTTACCTTTTAAAGATTATACACTCCTCCAAATACATTACAATTAACATTTGTACATTTGATATCCTCCTACCTTGGAATGTATGATCTTTAAAAATTCTGTAACATTATGATAACTCCTATTTATACAATAATGGTCAAAATAAAGAAGGTATTGTTTTTAAGTATGCTTGACTAGTATTTACAGAGTTTCCTTCTTTTTCTATTTTTCTAAATCAGGATAAACTAGAGACGAAAGAAATGATTTGAAAAAAGTACAATTACGATCTCTATGAAGTTAACAAGGATAAGTACATTTACTTTAAAATGAATGTTGTTGTTTCCTTTATTATTTTTTTCTTCTTGTTTTATTTAGAATTGTTCACAACGATATCGATTAAATACGTTTATATTTATATATGGGATTTTATCGAAATTATATTCCGGAAGTGTGTGACGTACGGTAGATGGTCAAAATTAAACGCTCTCCCGATAAAACGAATCTGATATGTTGAGGAAATTTTGTCCTCCGCTGTACGCCATTTTCGACAATTTCGGAAGTACTGTCCTGACCCTTTGCCGCCGTGCCCAATAAAAAAGCGCTGTGTATTGACCACGCCTTCTATTATACAAGGCGTGGTCAATACACGATTTACGAGAATTTGTCGACAGTTTAAGCACGGGGTGTTCTAAATGCAGCCCTGGTAGCGATTATCTGATGTTTCGGCCAATCTCTACGCGCAAAAGGCGAGTGCTATACTCTGTCCATTGAACAGAAATAGTTAAGCCACTCCCTACAAAAGCGCGCATTATTTGGATAAAATGTTTCTGTGTGTGTGTGTGTGTGTCTGCTGCGCTCATTGGTATAAATTTATGGGGAGTGGCTTAACTATTTCTGTTCGATGAACAGAGGATAGATGCATGCATCTGGCGCCACGGTAAATGGTCTGGACTGTATATAGGATGTGTTTATATACAACGTATAAGTTCTAAAAATATAAGTCTAAAATTATTTCTAAAAGTCCTACACGAAACGATCGTGTTACTAAACGATAAATTTTTCTTTCCGTTTCCCGTCTTCATCATTTCGTGAGCGAGGAAAGTCAGTTTCGTGCCCATCTTTAAGATTAGATGTGCATATTTTGGGGTGTGAGGATTCAAAAGATTTCACTTATTAGAAAAATCAAAAGAAAAATAATCAAATATAGAGGCGATGGAATTACTTGAAACAGAACATTGCACACCATGTGAATCACAAAAACGTAAGCCAACCGCTTTGGGCGTTGCAATCCGTACTTTTGGAATCACCGAACGAGAAAGTTCAATTTTTTTGAGGTACGACTTTAAACTAAACGAGATACAGAAAAATTCGAAAGACAAGATTTTAATCGTTTAATCTGATAAAAATATCAAACTTGGGGAAAAAACACGTGGTTTTTACAATAAAAAACAATCAGGCACCCTTCTGCGACGCCACTGGAATTATTATTTTAAATCTAATTACATCAAAGAAAGTCCCTTGCTATTGCTCTAATAGACACGCCCAATTTTCATCGAAATCGTCGCAAAAAACTTTTAAGTAATTGATTCAAAATGACATTTCTTTTTGGAAAACTTGGACACCTGTTTCTCGAAAACGGAGGGAGTTAGGACATATGTTTCTATGAACTTTTTCTCATAAAAAATGACAAGGAATCACCCCCTGCCATTAAAATCATCGCTTAATTTACGCCCTGTATATCTCCAAATACGCGTTTCTTCTAAATTATCATCCTCAATGGGGAAGCACCGGAACTAAAGCATCATACAAAAAGTCTGACTAACGCGTAGCCACGGCTATGATGAATTACGATCTGGAGAGAATGCGTTGGCCAAATGTTATGCTCGTTAGGGGCATTACATTACAATGTTCTGCTCAAGTCGGTGGTCGCCTTAAGATTAGAACTGTAGATTTTAAAGGGTGTGAGAATTCAGAAAATCTTAATTATGGTTAGGAAAGGGCAAGAAGTAACGTTAAGTGTAAGAATCTATGTACATCAGCAGCAAACCAAATCAACTGTCTAGGGATTGGATGTCGTAAAGAAATATTTACAATAAGAAGTAGTCTTATTGTAAATATTTCTGTAATATAAACATGACTTTCCTTGTTATACAGTTTGTTTATTTTGAACATCTTCACTACTAATTTTGATTACATTTTCCACAAATACCATCATTCCAAGATCATTTCGAGGCTATTCGATTTTTTTCTTCCTTTCAATCAAATCGATCCCAAAACCGATTTATCGTTTAGCAATACGACGTTCAGGACGTCACTACAATATCAATTTTTAACACAAATATCTTTACAGGAAACTACATACATATGTAGGATATAACGCTGCGACGACTAAAACCTTCGAACATTAACGAATAAATTGGTGTACGTCTTTTTAGGCATCGTAAATTGTTTTGGAACAACAATTTACGATAAGTTAGAACCCTGTATTCGGAAATTAAGAAAGCGTTTTTGATTTTGGTTGATATTTTTACGAAATCTACGTATCATCGTAGGCTGTCTCGTGTAAAGTATGTTTCTTCCTTGATTTTTTTCTTTAATCTGCGCTCGTTCGAATCTTAAACCGTCAATACGGGAATTTGTGGAGTTTCTCACAAAGGTGAAAATAGGATGGTTTAATCCTTGTATATACAGGATGTTTCATGACATGACTGCCACGGGTTAAGGACATGTTGCCAAAGCAATTTCAAGTTAGAAATGTCTAATGAACATATGCCCAAAATTCTATCGTAACTGAGCTACAAGCATTTAAAGTTTTAGATAACCCTGCTAATGCAGGTATTACGTACAGTGACCTTGCTGGCCAAGCAACTGCTGAACCTCTTCCAATCCAGTGGTTCGTATAATTTCGATTAAGAAAATCTGTTAGTTGGTTAGTTGTGGAGGTGCGCCATCGTGCTGTATCCTTATCGACACCCCCTCTAGAATTGTGTGCAGACAATTCCTAAGAAATAGTAGATAACGGACGATGTTTCGACGAGAATGAAAACGGTTGTCATATCTCATTTCTCCGAGTTTATTGTTATCTATTCCTTCTTCGAAATTACCTACAATTTGTGTGTAAACACAATTCTACAGGGGTGTCGATGACATATGACCAAGGCTGTAGACTTGAAAGGCTTGGGTGAAAGATACTCAATCACGACAAAATTAAGAATTTTAAAAACAATAAATTTGAAATTATTAGACATTGCACACACACCCAATATCGTCTGAAGATAGTCGCAAATTTTGTCCATTTTTCTTCGATATTTATAGAGAAAAAAAAGCTTGGTGGTGTCGTAAAAAGCAAAGAATATAACTTTTAACGACAAGAACCATACGAGATAAGCCGATTTTATTGATACAAATACATATTTAGATTTTGCGATTTGTGTTTGTGCGTTTATATATTTTGATATTTTGCTCGTATACATACATTTGGAATTGGTCAGAAATCGGCTTAAAATATCTCGTATGTTCTTACGTAGATTTTGCCAAAAAAAAAAAACTCCCCAATTATCAGCAAAAAGAAATTGTACAAGTTTATATATATATATACAGTCAAGGTCAGAGGAATTGACCGGTGCGATCTCACCAAATGTTTGTTAGGTCACGGTCCCCAGGTACCGGAATTTTTGACTCGCTTTGACAGTGTATGTCCTCTATTCGACGTTGGTAAAATTGTCACTATTGACAATGTCAACATTATTTCACGAATTAAGCCCCAAGCCGGTATTTAATGACATTGCACCGGCCATTTTCCATGCCTGTGATGGTACATACAAAAGTCATAACCAGGGGTGTCGCCAAGGAGGGTCAAATGCATATTTCACCCAACCTTTATCTTGTCTTCTCCAGGCCCATTAACTGGCGACGCTCTTGATCATATCCTCTTATCAGGATATATTATCCGTAGAATTTTAGAAACATACTTTTCGTAGCGAGACAGCCTATACCTAGTACAATCACAATTATATTTTTGGAGATTCATCGATTTGCTTGCATTATTCTATGTGTATATGACAATTTCTCTTTCTTCTCCTTTAGTTTAGTTCCTCTTCCTGCAGACAACCAGTCCAGAAACGTTTACATTATAATTTCAATTAACATACATTGTGGTTGTGATTAATTATCACATATTATGTACTGGGAAAGGGAGGGGGAGGGGGAGACAGCGGCGGGCTAAGCCACTACGTAAATATGACGTAAGCGAGGAGTATGTCATCATCAGTCATCAGTCATGTTCAGAGCCCATATCCCCCTTAAGATTGAAATTCTTGTTAAATTTCAACTTTCAGAGATCAAAAATCTATGATGCCTTAGTAGAAATGATTACGTCGTTTTTTTCTTAGTTTTTTCCAAAAATTAATTTTGAGGTTTCTGTTCTAACAATACACACGGATATTCTCAGCATACGAGCAACGGCAACATTTCAAAATTAAACCCCTAATCGTTAAAAATCACTCTGTAAGATATACAGTAGAATATCATTTAACCGATTTTTGTTAATCCGACTCCCTAGAAAAAAAAAAAAGACGAGGGATGTCGTGAGACACCCAACAAGAGCAATATATAAAGAAAAAGTATTTCATTTCGAAAGCGATGGTAAATAAGTTGAAGTTGAATTTGAAGTAAGTTCGAGTCCGAATAAAAGGAGCGCCATCTGATGGGGGTAGATGCAAATACGGCACATTTTGCTCCTTCGATGCGTATGTGTGTGTGTGAGAGAGAGAAAGAACTAATGAAAGAAGAAAGATAGAACTAAAAAGCGTCTATCTGACGATTTCAAGCGTCTCACTTTTTTCCAGTCAACTCTCGCTAAAGGGCTTCGCTCTAAAAACAAATACACGCATAAATCGACGACGAGAAAAGTGTGTCCTCTGTCCACCACCTAGCTTATTACTTAAGTAATGAATGAAAAATAAATTACTGTATAACGTTATCGTGTGTTGAATTGTTCTCACGTGAGGTGCTTGATTTGTAAAATTATAACGTAGTTTCGTACTTAAAGCATTAATGTCCAAGTGGGTGGCAACGCCACATAGACATTATAATGTATTTTCTTTCGGATGCTCTGAAAAAAAAATTGTCAGTTGTTTCCATATAACAAAACGACGTTTTTACACAACAAACTAAGAAAAAAATATAGTTAATTTTTTTTTTTAATTATTATTAATTATTTTCATTATTATAATCTCAATGTTGCGTTGCCGCACGCTTGGACATTAATGGATTAATAGGCCTTTTTTAATTCTATTATTCGACATCTCATAGCTTATCCGACGTTCTGCTGCTCCGTTTAAGCCGGATGAGTGGGACTCTACTGTATGAACTTCTTGATATAACAGATTCGGCCAGCACTTAACTTGGGTCTAGAATCACGGGAATTGCGAGCGAGAGCGAATAAAGGACTTTACTGTGGGAACGAGATAGAGCGTGAGGCGTGTAGAGAGGCGTGTCTGTCACGCTTTACGATCTCTATCTTATTCGGTCTCATTGTCACAGTAATGCTCGTTTTCCTTCTCGCTCGCACTCCTATGAGTCCCAAGTTAAATCGAGCGCATGGGACAGGAAAGGGAAGTAGTTTGAAGGGAGGAAAAACTAACATAGGTAAAAACGTACATATTGGTGATATGCCGCATTTCTCAGATTAATTTCGTTATTTACCACACAACCTCGGAAAAAACACTTTTTGCAAAAGTGAACGTTCCCTTTCTAACCACATCCTTTTCGCGGTACACATAGAATCATGCTACCAAATACGTATGAACCTCGACGCGGTATCACTTACAACGTACTTTTTAAAAATTACTTATCGAGGATATTCGAACCTAATCTTTATTTCGAGCGCGAAGACACTTATTAAATCGGTCAAGCAGTAACCGAGGATCAGCGAGATTGAAGAAGTACAAGTATACATACATACAAACAGCTTCCCGAGTATTGAATAATTCTCCATTTTTAATAATTTTGATATAATCATTAGGATAACATTTACAATTTTACACGTGATAGTATAATATATATATATTTTTACTTTTATTATAAATGAGTATACAGTAGTAATGACCATAAAATATTTTTTTTTTTTGTTTTTAAACATAATCGTCCTTAATTGAGGGTGGGGGAGGGTGCAATTTAAATCGCCCGAAAGTCGAATCGGAGTGCCCGAACGCAAAAAACTTGATTGGGGGTAGACTGAGCAAATATGCGATATGACGAGTCATCTGTCCCTTTTCACACTGTAATATCATACTACAGAGGACAAAGGGACAGATGACTCATCATACCGCATATTTGTCCGGTTTGTTGGGGGAGGGGAAGGGGGGGGGAATTTCGTGACCACCCGCGATTAAAATTGTATCCTCCCTCGTCCTTATATACGATAAAATTACAATATAAATACGTTTATATACACATAAGAATTAATAAATTCTTTTTCTTTTAAATAATATACAGTCTTGGCCATATGTTATCGGTACGCCTATAGACTTTTGTGCAGATAATTTCTAAGAAGGAGTAGCAGATAACAGACGATATTTCCACGAAGAAACAAAACAAAAACAAAACAAACAATTCCCAAAATTTATTGTTATTCTACCGCTTCTTCGAAATCGCCTGCAATTTGCGTAAGCAAAATTCTAGGCGGGGCAGCGATAACACATGGTCAAAGCCGTACGAATGCGACCTAAAGATGTAAATCGAATATAAGAATATCATCCGAAAATTTTTCAGATTTGAACGATTTAATTTTCTCTTTGTCGTAATTAATTTTTTTTTGCGTTGGCACCGCGCTTTAGAAAATTGCGATTTGAAATTCTAGGAATTTCTTTTCGACATATTCGATTTCAGTTTCTTTTCAGTTCAAACTCTAACTTAACTTAATAAAAACTACGAAAAAACATCAGATATCATCTTTTCCGCTTCGCGATAACATACACGTTCTTATCGGGCCGTAACAAATACAACGAGGATCATCGTCAGGATCTACCTTTCTCTAAATGATATTTTGTACTATTTCCGTAATGGTATTCGAGGCAGGCAAAAAACAACAAGCTACATAGGTAGGTACACAAATGCGCATAAAATCGGGGGAAGGGGGAAATCTCTATACTTGAAGTTAAGTGGCGCCCAAAAGTGGATGAATTCACACGGTGGTCTCCCTAAATACTTTGACCGGATTATCTAAGTTTTTAATATAAATGTACCTGGTTATTGTTGACGAATCAATGATATTTTCCACGTTCGATAATCTATTATTATCCTTTACGTTTAATCTATTCATTGCACTTACGCTCAGGCCTGTTCGGGAATAAAAGAGAAACAAGAATTATTAACTAGGGCGGGGCGAACGGGAAAGGTGGTTTATGCTTAGAAACTATATACATACGCACTACCAGGGGGCTTTCAAATAAGTGTACAAGTCACGTGACCAAATAGTGTATGCAACCGAAGTTGCACTAATGTTGTTGTTTTGGTAAAAATCCCAATCATTTGAATTTCGTTCATAACCTCTATAAATTTCTAGTTTTTGAAGTGATATACTCTGTTCATTCAACAGAAATAATTAAGCGCGCAATATTTAAATAAAATGTTATGGCAACGTGTAGTTAAAAAATAAGGAAGAATTTCAAACTTCATGCACTCATTTCAAATTTGCCACGCTTTTACTAGTTCGTAGTACGTTAAACTGTCTGTCGCGCTCATTGGTATAAATTTGTGGGGAGTGGCTTAACTATTTCTGTTGGATGAACGGAGTATACCCATCTATATAAATTAAGCAACCAATTTGACGGAAGTCACGTGCATTGCAAACGATCTTGAATTCACTGTACCATATATCTTTTTTGTTATTGTATGTACACAGCGACAAACTAGCGAAATACACACATACTCACACACGCAATCTAATATTTTAAGTCGGTTTTAAGGATCTAAAAGGTTTAGTGTGTGCGATAAAGATTAACTGCGAGATTTAAGAAAGGAATAAGTAAGTACACGATGCGTTTCGATTAGTCTTCAAATCTCGATTTAAAAACGATTTATAGGACGTTGCGATTTCGATTCAAAAAGAACTTTCGAGTTATGAGGGTTGGAAATCAGTTACTAAGGGCGGGATATACACGCAATAGGTTCCGTATTCTTCCGGGAAAGCAAACTTTAGCTTGTCGCATTGATCTAAGTGGTGATTTTTTTTTCATTCCCTCCCATCCCTCCTCCAAGGGGTATTTTTGCCCAAGTTTTGAGCTTATCAGGCAGTCCTCGCGGTCACGGTTTCAATCCCTGTATGGCACTTGTTGCGACTCCCCCAAAACAAATTGAAATTATCGATCACTCCTCGCATTGATGTTTGTGGTGATTTTCCCTCATTCCTTGATTTTTGCTCCCCCTCCTCTCCATTTCAAAGGTTTTCTTTGCCCAAGCTTTGGGCTTATTAGGCACTTCTCGCGGTCAAGGGATCCGATTCCCAGATAACACTCCAAAACAAATTGAGATCTGATGTAAGCGGTGACTTTCCCTCATTCCTCCATTCTTGCCTCCCCACCCTTCAAGGGATATTTTGCCCAAGCTTTGAACTTGTTAGGCACTTCCCGCGGTCACGGATCCGATCCCCAGTTGGTGCTGGTCGCAATCTCCCCACCCCCAATTGAGATCTGATATAAGTGGTTGTTTTGCCTCGTTCCTTCATTCTTGCCTCACCCCATTTTAAGGGATATTCCCCCAGATTTGAGCTTGTTAGGCACTTCCCGGATGGCATTTGTTGCGATTCCCTTCCCTCCGCATTGATGCAAGTGGTGATTTTCCCTCATTCGTTCATGCTTGCCTCCCTCACACTCAAAGAGGCTATTTTGTCCCACCTTTGAGCTTCTTAGGCACTTCTCTCGGTCACGGGTCCGATTCCCAGGTGACTCCCCAAAACAAATTGAGATCTGATGTAAGTGATGGTAACTGGTGGCTTCCCTCATTCTTACGCCCCTCCTACGCCAATCAATATTTGGACTTGTCAGGTACTCCTCGAGATTGATCCCCGGATGGCACTTATTGTGATTTCCCAAAACAAATCGAGATTATGGACCATTCCTCGTCCTGATATAAGTGGTGGCTTTCCCTCATTTACTCATCTTTTTCCCTCCCCACTCCAAGGGGTATTTTACCGAAGCTTTGAGCTTCTTAGGCACTTCCCGAGGTCATTGCTTTGATCCCCGGATGGCACTTGTTGTGACGCCCCTAAAACAAATTGTGATCTGATGTAAGTGGTGGTTTTCCCATATTCCTTCATTTTTGTCTCCCCACTCCCCCTTCAAGTAGTAGTAGTTTGCTCAAGCTTCAAGATTGTTGGGCACTTCCAGAGGTCACGGTTTTGATCCCCGGATGACACTTGTTGCGACTGCTCCAAAACAAATTGATATTATCGACCACTCCTCGCACTGATATAAGTGGTGGGTCTTCTTCATTCCCTTATTCTTCCCTCTCCTCACTCAACGGGGTATTGTGCCCAAGCTTTGAACTTGTTAGGCACTTCCCGGATGGCACTCGTGGCGACCCCTCGAAATAAATGCAGGTGATTGTTTTGGTTTGCAAATCAGCTACTATGGCTGGGATATACCCAATTCTTCCATGAAAGCAACTATAGTTTATCCCATTGATGTAAGCATATGACGATGTTCAAGACAGGCCGAAGGAACAGCTTGTAGACAATAACCTCAGTTCGTAAGTTCAGGCTGCGACAAATTAAATGCATTTCTCCAGCGCGTGGAGCTAGAGTGTAGTCTCTGATCCAATATCTTATCGAGGAGGTCTAAGGAAGGCGCCACCAATGAAGAAGTAGTTGTCCGGGAGGATTTCTTCTTCGTGCGAACCGCATTGCCACATATTGAATTAGCAGTCTCCATTTGCTGACCTAAGCCTGAAGTCTGTCAATGTCATCTCGTAAACGTCGGATGATCAGACGGCCATCTCGGGCACTGTATGATGAGACCCTTCAACTCTTCAGAATCCGGGTGGAGGGGGAATTGGAATGTAGTTGAGACGAACACCCTCCGTTTCGTCTTGCTTGCGCCATTAATAGTCTGCGCTAACAGCGTACAATTGCGAAATAAGTTACGACAGCATCGCCGACTCCCCACTGTAGTCAGTACTAAATCGATGCTGCATGCGAGTAGTTCTGTGTATATGTAGGCTGTGGTAACTTACTTCGTAATTACCGCTGTTTGTCCCAACTAGCCATTGATTTCCTTTCAGAGCCTTGGTTACAGACAATATTGTTGTGTAGTAATGCGGGGATCATACGGTTTTGATACAAAAATGTGTTTTCTCAAACGAAATTGTATCATTACAATGCGGCCAACTTAAATTCGTCATACTTGAGATGGCCCGCTCTGTATGAACGATTTGCTGAAGTAATCCATGATATACAAGATGCGACAAAGTTACCTCCCCAATTTCAATAAAGAACGAGGCTGGAAGCTAGGGGGAATAGTTGCACCCGTACGGATTTCATGTGCCCAAAATGGCGTCGATGAAGGAGCAACGTATCCAGCACGCGACTCCGGTCGAAATTCCGACTTATCAAACGGTTGCGGGGCCAAAATGCGATTACGTTATGGGGTAAAATTTCCAAGCAAACATGATTTATTGTCGGGATGATCACCCAATTTTGCCGTCTCTCTTTTAATGATAATGATAAAGATCACGAAGCCACTTTTTGTAAGCTTTCGGAATAAAGAAGATAAGTACACTTCATTTATTTTCGAAATAAGGCACGTCAAGGTAATTGAAAAAATATTTTTTTGTCGCAAGTTTTACTACAAATAGCAAATTTTTGAGTGTCACGGGGATAAAATCGTACCTAATTAATTTCTATAGTCAGAATCGATGAAAGGATAACTTTTTATGTATTTTAATTGTAAGTACGTTAGAAAAATATATATATACGTATAATATATATTATCACTAGACCCTGGAAAGTTTAGGAAGGTTAGTAAGAAAACCATCCCTACCATTAACGAACGATCCGCCTCCAAACCTATACCGAGATGCGATTCGTCGAGCGCTTGCTGACGTAACTGGTGGGGGTCGACCTCACTAAAACTTTCCGTGGTCTACTTATCACAAATGTATCGCGCTTTTAACAGCATTCAATCGTAAGAAATTCTCCAATAAATAATAAATTCTTACTTGAAGTACATTCGAGTTTATTAATTCGATAGATTCCTGGCCGTATCGAAAGTCGCGTGGAAGTTAAGGTTACTGGAAGTACATTCGAGTTTGTCAATTTTTTTGGTCATATTCGAGTTAGATAAGAAGTTTGGTTTTAAAAATCGTGTCATTACGATACACGTTTGAGATTATCGTCAATTCCTTATCGCACACACCAACCCAACCTAAAGCATATATATGGCTGTGTAAAAAGTAACAACTGTACGAGGATGCGAAATACACATAAAAAAAAATAAAAGTACGATAAGTAACTAATAATGATAAAAATAATAGTAGTAGTTTCGTGATAAAAACGAAAAGAAGATAAAATCACACGATAAAACAACAATTTTTGGAGCGCATGCTTTTCTTATCCGTAACATTTTGCTCGGCTTTGGTATGGTTTTGCTTGTTAACGACGACGTTTAAACTACTATTCGTATCATCACAGCATTCCTTGATGACCGAATCCTTATCTTGTGATTCGATCTCGTAGTCGAACCAGTCCTCATCGCTGGAACTATGATGACTTTGTAGCCTTTGCAACGAATGATTGCCGCTCGTCGAAATAAGTTTGCTTTTATTGGAACGTTTCGGTATTTCACTCATCGCCCTAGTTCGAAACACCTCCCTCGTCACCCGACGCGAAGTATCGATATCAATGGACGTGGATCTTTTTAAATGGCGCGCCGGATCCGATCGTAAGATGCGCTCCAATCTGTTGCGCAATTCCTCCGGTGTGACGGACGTCCGTCTCAGTTCCCCCTATTATCAACTTGATCGTGATTCTCGGGACACGGCGATCTCGAGCACGAACTTTCCGGGGTATAAGGGTCATGCGAGAGCATATCTCTAGTTATCGGCTCATGCAACAGCTTACTATCTACCGGGATATTAGTGTAGCTCTTTCTAGTGTTTATCAGGTAATCATTGCCGTCAAAGTCAATCACATTAATAACAATAAAAGCGAACTTTTTGCAACACTCACAAGATACGGGCAAACAGTGAGCGGTGTGGTTACAACACTTAATAATACCTGCGTTTCCGGTCAGTGCCATTTTCAGATATACCGGCTGTAAAAAGAAATTGTCATCTTGCATCGACAAGTAAACTTAATAATAATAATAATAATATTAGAGCGAGGTAAAGGGGAGGTATAAATAGAAGATGTGGTTTCGTGACTCAAGAATCAGATCAACTTATATTTATTTCCCCCACGATTATGGTAACAGTTTCAAACAATTCGAGCAACACTGATTTTTTTTTCAAAAAACTAAAATTTGCAAAAATGCGGGTGCGGTATATCTCACAAGCACGTCGCTTGTGCTTAAAGAACGTATTACCCCTTCCCGCCTTCTTCCCCAAGTCATATAGAACTGAAGTTAATTTATACGACAATACCTCCTCCATCTTGGATGTTGGTAAAAATCCCGAGGTCGTAAAAGGAACCTAGAAACGGGATATTTTTGTTCTCGATATTTGGTGATAACTAGACTTGCTCAATTTGCGCCAATAGCCAGGGGCGCAAAGTTTACACATAAAATCGTCGTTTTCGCGACGTAAGCAACATTTTTAAAACGAACGTAGAACTGCGAAATAGTATTTACGGCAGCGTACATGTATACACAACAGATCTCATTGCGTCTCGCAGTCACACTGAAGGTGGTATCGAACCTCCGCCACTGTTCGTTGGCGCTTGTGAGCAACTCTTGTGATAACTAGTCTGAGGGCGCAGCGGTAACAGCGTAAAATGACGAAACAAGTTACGACAGCTTACATATACACCGAACTATATACTTGCATACACCGTGTTCCGTTATTTTCGACGCGCCTGTATTTCGTTGATTTTGACCGCGCCTGTATTACGTCGTTGTTAGGCAGCGCTTCTTCTCCAATAGGTGGAACTATATTTTATCGGAAACTGTAATTTTTGGTTTGCGTAATATTTCATTAGTTTTAATTTATCAATATACATATATATAAGTTGATCGTGGTTTTTCGGATGCTTAAAACTTGAAAATGACTGGATCAAATTGGACATTTCCTTCTGCGGGTTTGTTCGTAATTGCTACGCCAAGGTTTAGGAAAAAAGAAATGTCGGGAAATTTCCAACAGGTGGCGCTGTAGGCGGTCATTCCATTTGACAGCTCAGCATATGTTCTTACTATACTATATTCTGTGTTATATTGTATATTATATTTACTTACATAAATGTATAAAACCAAACGGTGGCTCGAATTTGATTAAAACTGTATATACCATTTATCCTCGATTTGTTTCTTAAGATTTTAAATTGGATGTAATCGACAAAATCATGAGTCTACTTCTATTTGAAATTACAAAGAAAAATCAACTGAAAAAACGGATATGTGCTATGGAAAGAATTGCTGCACTATAAGACGAATGAAAAATTAATTTCAATTTGTTAGACCAATAGTTGGTAGTCACATTTTTCTTACGGATTAAACCGGTTAAACATAATTTCGATTTTTATTTAAACAACATAACCAACATTTGTCCAACAAATCCAAAAGTACCTAGTACTTGCCCAAGACAAAAACTAAAGAAAAAAATAAAATAAGATTAGAAGGTCCCATACAATAATAGAATACCTTTCCTCTATTCGGAAATCGACATGTGAAATCCAAAATAAACCGGCTGCACAGTAATAAGAAGAAGAAATCAAAACGAGATAGATTTTTCGAAAAAATAGCAAGTAGACAACAGTCAATAATAGGTAGTAATAATACCTTTCGATATCCAATATCTCACGTACCTTGTGATCACCCATGCAGATGTCTCGTCCTATAAGATTATATTCGGTATTCTCTTCGACATTGACTAATTCTTTAGCCGTCAAGCTGAGTAGTACCCTGTCACACCATGCAGGACATCTCGTTTGCATGTAACTGGAAGCTTGGGTAATTTTCTCTTCGAACGGATACGATGGAGGGAACATCACTGGAAATTCGGTTAAGGTGTGATCGAAAGCTTCTAGTTCCTTGTCGAAAGATTTTAGCTGGAAAAGAAACAGAAATAAAATGATTGGGTGTCACTACTTATGGTATGGGTCGTTTGGGAAAGTTTTGATAGAGGGTACGGGGAAGGCATAAAAAAACTGGTTTCAAGATACAACAAATGTCTCAACAACGGGGGCGACTACATTGAAAAATGAGTAAATGTATTACTTTCATTTAAATAATATCATTATTTACTTTGCTTCATTTTTCTCTTAATTATATATGGAAATAGTCCAGTCATTCTGTACATTTGGAAAAGAAAGTGAGTCGGGAAAGCCAAATTTTTTACATGTTGTGGCGGTTGCTTAGAAAAACTTAACTTGAGATCTGAGGCCAAAATTTCCTATATGCATTTTCCGCCATCTTAGAAAAAGAGGTGAACTTTTGTTTTTGCTATAACTCGGTTCCCCGTCGCGATACAGAATTGTTGTTTTGTTATTTTTTTTTGTTCCTCTTTCGACGATCTACAGTCTAGGTCCTATAAACTTTTCACCTATTATTGTTAGTTGTTGAGATATCGAACAAAATAGACAAAAACTCAAAGATTCGATCTGTTTTTTGGGTTTTCTCTTTTTCCTTAATACTTATCGAAAACATGTCTATTATAAAACTTGTAGGGGTTGTTTGTCCGAATAGAAAAACAAAAATTCACCCCTTTCTCGAAGATGGCGGAAAATGCACATAGGAAATCTTGGTCCACTACTTAATAATAACACGTCATCCACTCTTTTATCAAACCATGGACTTATTACTGTTATACATTATTAGTCTGGGCAAACAGCGGTAATTATGAAATAAGTTACGACAACCTACATATACATAGAACTAATCGCATACAGACTACTGACTAGAGTGGGGAGTCGGCGATGCTATTGTAACTATTTCGTAATTGCACACTGTTACCGCCATTTGTCCAGGGTAGCCATTATTATTTCTCTATACGGTAACGGATCTACAGTACGCAACCTTGATTATTCTATTATACGATATTATGTAGTTATAGAAACTGACTGTTTATTTGTGACATTTATTTTTCATAATTATACATTTTTACGTTTTTTTAAATACTTTTGTGTTTATGAATATATAAGGATAATGCTTCAAATCATTTCGTTTTTATTGTTCTTCGCCGTTCAATTCCACCCGCTACTATCTGAAAGCAAGTTAAATATCATTCACACTGGTACGTTCCTGTCGCAATTTCCCGAGGAAGAAGAGAAGTCGGTAGCCCGTTACGGAATAGCACGAACGGTACATTACCTTAAAGAGCAACAAGAATCCGAAACGCCAACGTTGTTCATCGATAACATGGACTGCTGGAGCGGTAGCATTTGGTTTAGCATACACCGATGGAAGATATGCGCTGCTTTCATGCAAATGCTACCATTGCACGCGATGGGTTTGGGTTCGACCGAACTGATCGACGGACCGAAAGGAAAACGCGAATTGCACTTGAGGAGATATTTAAATGCTGTCAATAAGACGATACTTTGCGCCAACTGCGACTTTTCCAAAGATCCGATGTTCAAGTCGTTGATACAAAAATCGAAAATATTTAACATTTCGGGAATTGATGTCGGCATCACCGCGTATTTGTGGAAAAATTTCAGTGCATATATCGAGTTTGGTAAAATGGAGTTCACCGACGAAGTTGAAGCGGTTCAAGCGGAAGTCGAACTGCTCAAGCGGAAGAATGCGAAGCTCGTGATTGTCCTAGCGCACGGATATTACGACTGGGATAAGAAGATCGCCCAAAATCTACAGGACGTCGACATCGTTGCCGGTGGACACGAAGAAATACTCTTATACACCGGCACTCCAAAATACAATTACAAGGTGAAAGGATCCTATCCGACGATAGTGACGAATGCGGAGAAAAAGACGATTTTGATGATACATACGGGATACAGGGGGCGATTCGTAGGTCGATTAGAATTGACACTCGATGACGAAGGTAAAATTATTAAGTACGGGGAAATCCCGTTATTATGGATGAGAACATCGAGAAAGATTCGTCCGCTGAGAGAAAGTTAGAGGCGTTTGAGAAGGAGGTATTGGCAGCGAATAAACAAGTTATCGGCAAGAGTCTGGTTTTCCTCAACGCTTCTTGCAGAATGCAGGAGTGCAATTTTGGTAATATAATCACCGATTCGATGGTCGATTATAAAGCGTTCCATTATAAAGGAAAATTTTGGACCGACGTTCCCATAGCTATTATCAACGGCGGGGCGATGATAAACGATATAGCACCGGATGCCAAGAGTCATACTATTACTCACGGGCAAGTTCACGCGGCTTTGCCCTTCAACAACTTGCTTAGCAGAATTAAAATGTACGGTAGGAACTTGCGGAAAGTCTTTGAGTACTCCGTGAAGGATAAAAAATATTTGATGGGAAAATTTCTACAAGTTTCCGGGGTTAAAATAGTGTACGATATGGCTCGCGAACCTTTCCAGAGAATTGTATCTATATTCGTACGTTGTGGGGAATGCGAAATTCCAGCTTATGAAGAGCTAAAAGACGATAACGTTTATACCTTTATGGCAACCGATTACATTTCTGAAGGTGGTGACGGTTATGAAATATTCCTCACTGATTCACTAGATAGGAGAATGGAGGGCATCACCGATACCGAATCGTTGGAACGATTACTGAACGTGTATAAGACCCCGCTGCAGATCGGCTTAGAAGAAAGAATTATAATTTATGATGGCACGAAAAGAATGAGATTCACCAGTGGGTGCTGCGCTAAACAACAGTTAGTTGGATACGTTCCTATTGCTTGTATATCTATTATAATTGCAAAACGTGGTGTATACATGAATAATGCTTTTAAGTAAAGATCGTATGGGTATTTATTTTTATAGAGATCCGGTCAATTACACATGCATCCAAACTATTTTCAGTACCAAGACTTGGAAAAACAGTGGGAAATATGTAAACTACAGTCTGTAAAGTAAGAGCGTGTACAGCATAAATGGCAGTTGGCTTCAAATATTGTCGTAGTTCTTGTCAAAACTGTTGCTACAAGTTGTGCAATAAATTGGTATTAGCAAAGTAAAGATTGTGTTTTATTATTGATATTAGTACAGGGTATCAATAGGTATGAAATAATGTAATTCAAAATTCCCGCTGTTAAGCTGAAGCGCCCATAACGACACTGGGTAAAACGAATACCGTAGTCTATAACCGGGGCAACGAGTTGCATGTCTAGATAGTTATTGATATTCTATGATAGGCACTGAATTTCTGTTCAATTTTAACCAGGTTCACCAATAATTCAGTGTTACCATAACAAAATTTCGTGATAGCTGCACTTGATCACGGTGTAGATAACTCGCAAAAATATTTTTTGTTATTTTATTCGGTGTTATTATGAACTTTAACAAAAATGGTTAAAGGAAGAGGTTGTAGGTAAGAATGTGCTTAATAATATAGTATAACCGATTTTTATTTAAACTACAACTTTGAGTTACGACCAGACGGACACAAACTTGTG
This sequence comes from Chrysina gloriosa, assembly GCA_038088585.1. Lineage (NCBI taxonomy): Eukaryota > Metazoa > Arthropoda > Insecta > Coleoptera > Scarabaeidae > Chrysina > Chrysina gloriosa. Next base: position 62,480,336 of record CM076091.1, on the reverse strand, counting down.
TTTTTTCTAATGGAAACGATAGTCGGCCAATAATTTTATGGAAAAAGCGCTTTTCCAACGATTCTAACGACATACGACTTGACATAGTTATTTTTATAAATAAATATGCGACAGCCGCGTACACCGGAACAGGGGGTACGGTGGGACAAACGAATATCTCACATTTTGCAAAGGATTATCCGAAATTTTCAATATATCATACGATTTTTCACTTATAAAGTGTGTTTCAACTTATCAAAATGAACTTTTTTTGGTTTGAGATTTCTGTTTTGTTTTTTTCCAAAAATATAATACATTGAACATTTACAAACAGTGTGATAAGTTTGTTTTCAATTTATTTTGCAAACTTTTTGATTCGAATTCAAAAAACGGGAGCGGTTGCACTGGGACATTTGGGGTACTGAAATTTCTTTATTTTTCGAAAATAACAAAAGTTTTTTACTTTTATTGATTGTAAATAAAAAAAAAAACTTCACCATGGTTTCGGCTCAAAATTTGACAGTAATCTATAGGCTGGGTAACCAGCGGTAAAAGCATACAATTACAAAATAAGTTACGACAGCAGCGCCGACTCCCCACTCTAATTAAGACTAAATCGATGCTGCATGCGAGTATTCCTGTGTATATGTAAGCTGTCATAACTTATTTCGTAATTACCCATGTTTGTCCAGTATAGTAATCTACTCAAACAGATGGCGTTTGAAACTAACCAACTTCATTCGCTACTATATAGAAGCACCAACTGATTGGACTTCGTAACTTCTTTTTGATGTTTCCCCAAGTATTGGGGGAAAAATTTACAAACCGTACTAATAAATAGACGCGGATGTGTGAAAGATGTTTCTCGAAAGGAAACAAATGATGTTTCGATTTTAATTACAACTAAGACTCACCCACGTTTCGTTCGGGCTCAGAAAGATAGTCTGGTGGTCCTGGTGATTGAATTCCTTCTTACCGACGGTAAGAATGGTCTTGCTATCATTATTGGTATACTGCAACTTGGTGAATTCGCTATTTTTATTGCTTTGTATCCGTGTCGGATTCAGTCCTTCAGTTAGTTTCTACAAACACACCACGTATTAGAGGGAAGGCATAAATTTTATTTCAGCAGATAAGCTCACAGACAAAGCGGGGAATTTTTGATCTACCAATTCGCATGGGATTTTTAACGAAACAAGGATAATAGTCATATTACACAGAGTTTTTCTCAACTAATCCATCATATTTATGTATGAGATTATGTGAGGTAAAAGTAAGCCAATGAGTGTAAAAGCTAGAAAATAGATTAGCAAAAAACTTGGCAAACGGAAGTTTCTGTTCTTGGACCGCTAATGTATTTATCGCAAGAAATACGCAGTCGGCAATCGATGCGGTGGTCGTAAAATTAAACATCCTATCCAAATATTCACTTAACCGCGCTTAACATATGTTGAAAATACCGGGCGTTTGTATCATGATAACATTATTGACTTTATAACTACTACTACATTTTGAAAAACATGTAACAGTATGGCAATGCAGATTTATTTTTTCATAAGCTGCATTATGTCAATTGAAAATGAAACCGAGTATAGTAGCCAAAGAGGTTATCGCTAATGACCTCATTGCCTTGTTTCGATAAAAACTCCATAAACGAGTTTAAACTTCAACATTTTAATCGTTCTCTTCCGCATTGTTTGACGCTACGTTTCATCGTGGTACCTTGATGACACTATCGGTGTCAGTCCTAAAGTTAAAATCGCCGAATAGGAAATACGGCACCCTACCGTAAGGGTCCGTGTGGAACCGTTGCAACGTATGTTCCAATGCCCTTCGTCTGTTCTGACAGTACACCGACGGGTAGGCTTCCATAGCGATAAAATTCGAGGCGTCGTGGAACAGATGAATGTTGACCAAGTCGAAGACGGTACCGCAAAGAGACCAACGGGTTCTTAGGAAACCCTTTCTGGACCATTTGCACTGGAAATTGAATTAATAGGTCGTTGTTTCAGCGATTGTAGTAGGTTAGAATGAATATTTCAATCCTCGTGATTTCTCTCGAGTTTAATCGAGCCAAAAAATGTTAGTCAGTTTGAAATTTAATTTTTTCCGAAACTAGCGGGTATGCTACGGCCAAGCTCTAATCATTGATGCATCTCTATAAGGTCGACTTAACAACAAAATTTCATCCTTCTAACTCCTCGTCGTCTTGGTGTTGTAAGTGTACAGTGTACGCGCGTTTTCGGATGTCATAGGTTCAACGCAGATCGGTGACATCCGGAAACGCGTCAGCATCGAAGTGTTTTTTTACATTATATATTGTGATTCCAAAAGTTAATTTTGAAATACATACAAAGTTACTTCAACAATTTCTTAACACCATTGCGATAATATTGACTCAAATTGAGTAGAACTTGGCTAATTCTCACATTTTTAAATATTTCCGAATAAGAATTTTTCTATTTATGTTACATGCAATATTTGAATAAAGCAAGATAACGTCGTAAGATCCTTTCAAGCGTAATGACACGCTCAAATAAAAGTAAACAGAAAAAGACATGCATTCCCTTATCTGCATCTGGGTAAACGTCTTACACGTGTATAGCACCACATTTTATTATATCCGCATTATAAAAATGGAACAACAAATATTAACAGGGCGTCCTCTGATGCGAGTAAAATAAACAAATGGGGCTATAATTAATTTTAATCATAAACAAATCAAATCCTGTCTACTAACATAATGCACTTACCTCAGGAAATAATTCCTGGGGAAATTTAGATTTTTCCTTAGTAACGACAGCTTCGATATTCCCGAATGGATTTCTTTTCCTTTGGCTTGCGTAAAAATGAAATCCTTGAAGTTGTAGATCAGGACGTCTTCGATACTTTCATGTATGAAGTAGAAATTTCCCAACGCCTACAATAACATTGTCGTACGAAGAAATATACGCGTTAAGTGATGTTGCTTACGGTAAAATTTTCTGCGGAACTGTAATCCTCGTCTAAGTACACTCTCACTTTATCGAACAGCCTCAGTTCGCTACTGGACATTAAGAGATTGACGAATTCCTCGACGTGTTTCATACTGTTCTCGTAGTTCTTGCCTCCGACCTCTTGGCAATGGAGCGCGATGAATTTAGGATCCAATTTCGAGACGGTCCTTAGGAATTCTTCGGTCCATATCTTCAGCATCTGCGATGGCTGTGGGAATGACAATGTAAAGAAGTGGTAATCAAAGGGTATGGGGTTTGGAGGGTGACTTACGTCTTCGAAGATCGAGCCTACGTTCGCGGTGACTAGTAGAACTGGTACGGTTTGTGTGGTCATTTTTGAAATCGACTTTTTTAAGACTAGGTTAACGTTCCGATTAGAAGACCGCAGAAGTTTATATCCGCCTCATGCATTTTATGTGCTTTTTGTTTATCGCCTCGCACATGTTGTTCGCGACTAATTTCCTCGTTATTATCGCTATTTATATACCTTTTGAGACTATTTTTAAATGTCAATCGAAATCGGTGTTGTATTTACTTGTCTTCTTTTTATGTGTCCACACAAGTGCGCGCGCACCCCAAAGCTAAGTGTACCATGTGCGTCAATATATTGATCAATTAAGATAATATAATTATATTTTGTAATGGACCTTATATGACCGGCTATAAAAACGTACGCAATTAAAGGATTGTATTGTTCAAACTTTAATCAACGAATTCCAGTTATAAACGCGCAATCATTTTGTCCGTTATGAGCTCACGATTTCGCCACTGCTTCGACGATATGATATCAACATCGAAAGAAAATTTCCCCTCTATAGAAAATGTTTCGGGGAATAAACGATTTTTCGATGGCGAGATAAACAATAATACTACAGATTTGATGATTATTGACGTTAGTTTGAGTTTCCCGCTTTTTCAAAAGTACGTCAATAAAATACAGCAGTGATGTTCATGGTGGCAGTCATCAAATTAATTTTATTATTTATTACTAATTTAAGTCAAAAGATACTTTTTTATTTGTAACTAGGGTTCCTTTATATAAAAATTGGATAGATATTAACTTAGAGAAATTAAAGCAACAGGCAAATCAAAATATACATTTCACACACAAACAGGGAAAAACGAGAGAGCCTATGGGAATTTGACATGCTACCATTCCTGCCACACTAACGTAATATAATTTCCTAACGCTAGTGGCGCTAAATTAAAATTATCCTCAATCGTTGAAAATCACTCTGTAGTTATAAATTTGAACTTTACGGTATTTAAATTGACATCTACGTTGCACCAGGAAATTTTACTTAAATTAACTTATCATTGATGTTTGTACATATGAGAATTCAATTCAGAAATTCCCCCAATACACATAACATATATTATACACATCGATCGTTAGTTAAATTGGTCCCAATTACAGCCCGTAAACGGCCATTTGTTTCGGTAAACTTGTAAAATTGATTAGATAATTTCAGGTTGTGTGGCCAACTTCAGTCAGGAAATTAATCCCAAGTACTGATTTTTACAGGCTGAATGCATTTGAGGTCCGAGATTGTCGGAATTTGTGCCGCATCAATTGAGCTACTACGGATTCTTCGAGGTAAACATTTTTAAATTTCGCGGATAGTTTACGTTGATAGTTCCGACAATAGTGAACATATTCGCATGCATTGTGCTTAGAAATTGACGAGTATCTCCACTATTGCCGGAACTACCAACTTAAATTGTTCGATAAATTAAAAAAATGTTTACTGGTGGTGTAGGAATAAAATCGGAAATTACAAAATCTTTGTTAACACTTTGAAGTGTAACACATAAAAACAGCGATTGTCTGTTTAGTCAGGGCAAAGACATTTTCTAGCCGATTCACGCTAAAATAGGCATGGAAGACGTTCGACTTTATTTGTGTGAAGTCCTGCCTCTTTAATGAATGTTCCCATGTGATTATGTCAGCGTTGCATCTATTTGTATATCAGAAATATTGAACAACTTCTGCTATGATATTTCCTTTTTGGGACCGAGGAATTGTACCAAATTTCAAATTTAAATAACCTTCTTTCCAAGTAAAAAAGTGTTCATATCTTCACTGCACCCATGTATGAGATCTATACTTAATATGTGTAGTGCAGCCGCGAAAATGTAAACATAAGGAAACAGCGGTTGTTCAAATTATCGTATTCGTGTTCACATTAATCTAATGAGGTCAACTTGAAGATGACTATTTAAAAGGAAATTGTACAGAGTGAGCAATCGTAAGTGTCCATCATGTGAGCTAAAATTTTTAGTTGGCATCGCTGATAAGTTGGTAATAGCAAGATTTGACAAATTAAAAATACATAACCTATACAATGCCCAGTATGCGCTAGGTTGTTTCTAGTTTGTATATCACTACGAAAATGCACCGTAACAATAAAAGCACATGATTCAAACATGCGCAAGAGATAAACTAAGCATGATAAAACTGACAAAACAATGAACCCGATAGGATCGAAAATCATTGAAAACAAAGATGTTCATATTTAGGGTCTTTATTATTGTCAACTTGGGACATATGACCACTCTGTACATCTATATAGTGAATTCAAGATTGTTCGCAATTAACGTGACTTCTGTCAAACTGGTTGCATAAGTTATGGATTGGTAGTATGTACTTCAAAATTTAACTAGAAAATGTTATATTTAGGGCCGGTTGTAGTAAAATGGCTGCCATAACACACATTAAAAATCTATTTTATCATATAACTCAAGATAACTGTTTCTCAATTAATTAATAATTTTCTTTAGGAAATAGGGTAGAAGTATCTTAATTTGTTGGAGAATGATGGAGGTATGATTGAATTAATAATAATAATAATAATTTAATTTGCCCAACAGTGCCCAATGTAGTGCATCGCCAACGAGCCTCGAATGTATTTCAGCTGCGTCAAAATCATTTAACAATTTTGGAATTTTTTTTTTTTGGAGATTTGTAGAAATTCTATGATTAAATCTTTTTTATTTTAAATATCTTTTCGAATTTCCAAATATTCGATAATTTCTAAATTACAGATTATCAAAAGGAAAAAGAGAAATAAATAGAATTTTCACGGAAAAATCGGTCGTTATCTCCGAAACATTCTATATCTATTGGAAAATATTCTGTATAAGTGCTTACGCATATCCTAGAAAGGGCAGGGTGATTAATTACCCCGAATCCTTTTAGTTTTCGTGTACGCAATCCGGCATTTATTTTTAGATAATTCAATTTAAACGATATCCGGCGGTTTTTTTAGATATGTGTGTGTCGCCGTCGATTTATTTTATTGGAAACCGTAAATTGCACAAACAAAATATTTACGTTTCCAGCAAGCATGTTTCTTTTTAATTTTCCATAAAATCCGTTTTTTCCGGCACTGCTTATAAAATGTTACATGTAAACACGCACGATCAAACGAATTCCTCAAAACTCCACCTCGATTTGCTTTAAAAATTTTTTAGAGAATTAACGCGTACTACAACACGTTGAAAATGAAAACACAATTTACACTATTTGTATACGCACACACGACGGGGACAATGCCCGACACAACAATAATAGTTTTAATACTCATCGATCACTGAACGTGTACACAAAAAGGAAAGTGAAAAATATGCTACTAATACATAATTTTTTATCTTAAAACTTTAATCGTTTCGTGTATTTATCAATTTGTTTAAAAGGAAACATAGTTCGCATGCATATGTATGTATTTACAGCGTAGAGTTCCCTGATAAAATAATCTTAATTAATTAAAGTAACAGGAAATCTGCGTTGATAATGAGTTTCTTAATCAAACAATTACATCCTATCTTAAAAATGTGGAGCTATTATTAATTATGAAATGGAAATGGTGAAAGGTTTCTTCATTGTTTTTTATTGCACAAAAATATTCTGCAAAAACAATTAATTATTGCAATCACCATCGTTTAAAAACAAGTTAGGAAAAGTTAGAGGGGAAGAGAAAAAGGAGAAAAACTAGAAGAATAATTTAAGCACAAACTTCAAAAAAAAAAAGGAAAGCAAGAAGTCGAAGTAGGACTAAAAGGAATAAAATCGAATCCTGCATAACGCTTGAGCAGAAAATGAAGAACAATTATGGAGAACCACAAAGCGTTGTATACCGTTGCAAAACGCTGAAGAAATAAAAAAATGTTAGAAAAATGTTTTTGCCCCTTATCTCCTTTAGCCCCTGGCTAGCGTCGGAGTTCTTATTCTTTACCCCACTTCTTCCCTATCCTCCGAGCCTGTGCCATTTTCTTCATCTGTCTCATCGTTTCCCCTCTCTCTTCACCAAATTTTCTGTATCTGTTAGGTCCACGTTTTCCTAGGTCTTCCTCTTTCTTTCTTCCTCAATCGTCTTACCTCGTACACTTTTCTGGTTAATCTGCTTTTTTCTTTCATTGAGCATATCTGAACTGCTTCCCTTGAAATGTGGGAAAGACTATAATGGAAAAACACTGACAGAACAGGGTTTCGATATTCCATAAGCTTGCTCCAGTACTTATTAAGGTTTCTCACTTTCTTCAACCTATCATCTAAAAAGATAGGAATCTATAATGTCAGATGGAAAAATACAGAAAAACGTGAGTCCAATTTGCTCAGCGCTTAAGGGAAAAATGATAGCTGAGCCATAACGGATCTCCATGAACCGTCAATTTTCGTCTGCAGAAAGAACGACGTTGGATCCTATTTGTACGAAGCCCTGCTTCCCCCACGAATGCTTCCGATGTGACTATGCAAACGTTGCATCTACCTGTATGGTCGCTAGACAACATTTGCTAACGTTGGGTAGCAAAAGATCTAAACTAGATCTTAAGATAAAGCCTTTAATTCATCAATCAGCAACTTATAAAGTTCTTTGCTGGTCAACTGCTGCAAAGTGTCCCCTAATCCGTCTTTAGATGGCAGAAAAACAAAATGTTGAAGTTGGTCGCCGCTACCTCATAGTTTATCGGGAATACTTAGATACGAGGCGATCCTCCTTCCAAGACCACACCCGTTCCTTCCTTATCTTTGTCGTAGCTTTGCTCTCAACTGAATAGATCGACGTTCGAATGGGCAGAATCGGGCAGAACATTCCGATAACCAGTTGCCTACCTCGCGTGATTGGACTCCCTTGTAGCACCGCGAGGAAAGTATAAGAAGTCGTAAGTCTGCAATCTCTTCTGAGGCTGGTTGAAGCAAGCAAACCATTAGCCTCCTAGACATCTACTAAGTGGTGTGGGAAGTATTCCATATTGGATCCAGCACTGGATGACGTCTTCGGGAAAGGGCCTACGTGTTCGTCGATCTCAATTCTGCTCCAGAGAAGTTATGTGCACAAAGTTATTAACGTGACTATGGCTAAAACAAGATTCCTAGCACTTTTCCAGATATATGCGGCAAAGTCTATGTTTGTAATTAGCGATGACGGAGTTTAAGAGATTTATTACCAGGTTCGGATAAGAAACCAGACTCTGTATTTATTATTAAAGATTTACAGGAATCTGTAATCCATAATAAGATAATCCTTACAAATTATGAATTTAGCTTCTTCAGAAAGTCGTTCCACCAGCAGAAAACGTCCTTTAAAAAAACGTTCTTTACCTATAAATTTTTGTTCCTTTTATTTATATCATTTTTTAAATTCATTATTACAAAATGATAGGAATCTGTAATGTGCGATTGAAAAATTAAAAAATATGTCTTGTTTGCTTAGAAATTACTTGTATCTGCAATTAATGTTCCTCACTTTCGTCCATATATCAATTCTTAGCCCCATTTTATCTTAATACATTGCTTCTATTAAATTTAATTTTATGAAATGATAGAAATCTGTAATGTACACAAACTTGAAGGTGAACTATTACAATGAGTTTCTTTATTGATCTTCTGTGTAAGATTTTTTAAATACCCTCCTCGCATTAAAAGTCAATTATAATTTTCTTTTTCTAATGTTTTATTCCAATTAAACCAAATATTTTCTGCTTTTTATATCCTGGGCAATACATACCAAAGGTTGCTGGTAGAGCCATCTATACCATTACCAAAAATAGTGTATTATCAATAAATCCCAATCTTTAAACAAATTTTAGAGCTCAAATTGATCTTTTTCAGGCTTAAGACATCAACAGCAAAAGTCCAACAACATGCAATGTAAAATTATCCATCTTTTCATATTACCCTTTTTTATTTTAATTCCTTTAATAAACTGTGGCAATGTATTAATGACTGAAGTTTTCGAGATTGTAGTCGATCACACAATGTTCAATTGGACTTTCGAAGGTGCAACTACCTCCAAACTTGTAAGATCGAACACACTCACCTCCTTCTTTACATTGATTCCAGGTAATCCTCATCAATTTGTGTATCAAGCTTCTATATTTGGGGCCCCAGATTTGCCAAATTGGATAAATTACATTTACAGCGAGAAACACAATGTGGGTTACCTGTACGGGGTGCCCCCTAGTACAACTACTGAGGTCATTTTGGATATCGTCTGTTTAAATCGAAAGAATTACGAAACTAGGAGACATCAATTAACGATCGTGGTCGTCGAAAAGTTAAACCCGGCTAAATACGAGGTGCAATTGAAAATTGATAATTTGAACGTGGAGGATATGTTTGATGTCGATAGGATGGATCGGCTGAAGGATGTTTTTAAGAAACATCTATGGAACGATAGTGAAGAGGATTTATATATGACCTACCTAGCATCAGCTGTCGATTTAGGAGCTCGATTACCATTGAATCCGAAAGAAGGAGAAGGGTTTTTACAATCATTAACTGTTGAAGTATGGTAACGTTCATATAAAATAATTTTGTAGAGTTGTGGTACGCCTTGGTAGCAAAGCATCATTCTCGGAGGAGTTATCAAACTTACAAGATGAAGTTAAACCCTTATTGAAGGTGTCACCGTGCCCGAGGGATTTCAAACGTACGACGGTGGAACGGTACTTCCGAGAAGCCGGATTTGCTTTAGACTGGTGCGCTTTCACTTTGGTAATGTAATGAAGCAATTAACTTGTATTTTGATTCATTTATGTATTTCGTAGATGTCAATGATGCAAGGTTCCGAAAGACCGTCGGAGGAACTAGCAAAATTGACTGAACAAAAATTGATACAAAACCGATGGAACGCCATTTCAAAAATGATATTCCCCAGCGGAGTTACGTGCATGAATTTTTATTTACCATATTAGTTCCGATGTTTGTCATGACCATCTTAGCCGTGGTACTTTCGTTGATTTTGTGCTTTCATCACGAAGGGATGTAAGTATTGGCGGGATTCTGTCATAAATGTTGTATTTAAATCGATGTTTAATAAATAATTATAGCGACGATCCACTAAGTGAAGAATTTTTTGATAATCTTTATCATATTTGTACTGATTATATAAGGTAACGGTTTGCAGTGCCCTTAACCCTTGCAATGAATTTTAGAATTAACTCGTTTGCGTTGCTTCGGAAGGAAGAAATAGGAAATCTATTATGGCTTGTAGTGTATTGTATTGTACTAATAATAATATTTTTTGAGAGCTTGATTTGAGTTTTCCTTCCGTATAATTTGAGTATATTTTATTTATATTTATTTTCTTTTAGTTCTAAACGTATGGGAAATTCCTCGAGCGCAGAAATCACTCAATATGCAACTATCAATCGAGTCACGTACACTCTAAGGAGTCTATCGAATCAACGTGATTTTACTTGTCTTTCACCGGAAATGACCGGTGGTTCCCGCAGCCACACTAATAGCCCCACATCGACTATAAGCAGAGGGGTGCATTGCAGGCCGAGTCCACCTCCTTACGTTAAACCGAAATTTTCTGCGGAATTCTGACCGGAAAAGAAAACGGGAAGGACTTGGTACTGCTGAATGAGTAGGATGTTCTTCCTGGTGCTGTCGAATCTAGTCTTTATGTAGTCAAAATTTAGAAAAATCTTGCTAAATATTAACACTAAAGGAAGAAATGATTTTGCAGCAAATATATTGTGCGTTTTATTTATTTATTTGCGATTGTAATAGCTTGAAGTAGTGTGATGTAGCAGGATAATTGCTGAATTTTTAGAATACATTAAAGTAAATATATGTATTTGTTTTAATATATAATCGTCAAAATCCTCTAACTCCAGACAAGTGTCATATATTCAAGAAGAAGAATAGGTTGGGATGGCAGAGTAAAAGTAGCTGGGGCAGATAGCTAAAGAAGAAACGGAAAAAGGATTATTTAAAACGAAAAACTGGAAAAACGAACCCCTTTGATGTAATAATAATAATCACGTTTGGAAATTTGGTGTTCTAGTGTTGACGTTAATTTAAATTTCCCAAAGATTAAATTTTATAAGTTACATTAATAGAAAGTATTTTTGGAAATTGAGGATAGATTAAATTTGGCGCCACAGTCTTTAGGGAGTTTCTTATCTTGAATGTGGTCGAAATGTTACTATTCGCGAGACGTCCAGAGGTGACTCGTATCAATTCTGATTGGTGTTGCATTGGATGCATACTTAACACGTTTACTACCAAGGCATATTGTTAAAAGTCGTTCGAATAGATATTGTCTAATAATTCTCCATAAAGAATACAATGAACGTGTGAGGAAAGAATCTTGCGCTAGGGAATACTTGACAGTTGGTAACTAACGTGCTAAATTTGGGCATATCGTTAGTTTTCATATTTAATATCACTTTAATTTTCATGTTAAGAACGATCTGTTTAGAAATAAAAGGGCAGTATTTCAATTAAATTAATGATCAATATGTATAATTTTCATCATACTCTCTATCGCACGCCACTGTTGTACTCATCTGTTTCTATCAAATACATAATACAAAATTCAATATTTGACAGAGCGCGAAATTTAAAATGCCCCCGAGCAATACAAATCGCTGTGCTCTTTACTACATACTTTTAAAAGATCGATATACTTCCTGCTATTATTAATTCATTATTTCTTCTAAATCGGGTTCCTAAGAGAAATAAAATATATTACATTTTAATACGATTTTACTGATTTTTATATAACTTAACCTCACTTTAATATCAATCTAACCTCACTTTTCAGGTTGTTCTTCATTCCCAATTCTAATGAGATAAACACAATAAAATCTCAAAATTTCTCTAAATAATGCGAGATGTTACAAACAAGGAACAGAATTCGAGGATTATGTGCTTTAGTACAAAACCTTCATCTGAAATCAGAAAAATTGCAATATACTCCGGTTCTTCTGCAACAAATAAGAGGAAAAAAGATGATACTAATGTATCCTCATTATTTATTCCAGTCCCTGTAAAACCGAACCCGGACGATATTAATGTTGGAGCTGAGCTAACGGGAACTTTGAATAAGGCTGATTTATTGAAAGTTTTAACTAAATTTTATCAACGGAAGGAAATGAAGCAATTACTAACCGACCATGGACTAGATAGTATGCCCCTTTTTACTTGTTGAAATATATTCTACTTAACGACGATGTATTTCCAGATTATTTACAACACCAGACTTACGTGAGCTTTAGGCGGTATTGTCTCGAAGCCAAGAACCTACCTGTCGATTTACATGTTGTCATAAGCGATATTCTACAAGGAGCCGGTCACGTAACCGATATATTTCCCTATTTCCTACGCCACGCGAAGCAAATGTTCCCACATCTAGATTGCATGGACGATCTAAAGAAAATATCGGATTTACGTTCACCTCCCAATTGGTACCCTCAAGCTAGGGGTACTACGCGAAAAATCATCTTTCACGCAGGTCCGACGAATTCGGGAAAGACTTATCATGCCTTGGAACGTTACTTAACATCGAAATCGGGGGTGTATTGCGGACCGCTGAAGTTATTAGCGTCGGAAGTGTTTAATAAAAGTAACAGTCGAGTAGGGGATTATGGAAATTAAATTGATGAAGGTTATATGTGTTGATTTTAGGGTACCCCATGCGATTTGGTTACGGGTGAGGAAAGGAGTTTTGCTGATCCATCGGGAAATCCATCAGCTCATATTTCTTGCACAGTGGAGATGACCTCGATTAATTTACCATGTAATTAAATTATGTGTTATGTCTGGAGGATGATAGACGAATATATGTATTCCTGTACCGTCCTCCAGGTCACGACTTTCCGCAACTAAACCCATTATGTAAAAATATTGGTGCCATATCGATAAATTTTTTGTTCTAATCAGTCACACTAGAATGTTGTTCATGGTCTTTCTTAACATTTAGGTTATTGTGCAGTAGAGGTGGTTGCTTTGACAGATGCACTATAATTCGTTGTATTGTCCCCTAATTATTGATTCCATAGATGAGGTGGCTATTATTGACGAGATACAAATGATAAAGGATCCGAGCAGAGGTTGGGCTTGGACTAGAGCACTGTTAGGTATAATGGCAGAAGAAATCCATTTGTGCGGCGAAGCCGGAGCCATAAATTTGATACAGCAAATTTGCCTAACGTGCGGGGAAGATGTCGAAATTAGAAAATACAAACGGTTAACTGATTTAAAAATTGAGGACACTGCTTTAGGTAGAAACGAACTTTATTATAAAGGGAATTGGGAAAGTTTTGCAATGTTGGCTACAGCAACTGCGATTTGCAACAAATGTGGCATGATGAATGTGTCTAGCTACCGAAAGGCATTTGGGAAGAAACTGGTTCAACGACGTATTTTCTACTTACATATGAAATATCCATAAAGTACGAAATTACTTTGAAATAAAAAGAAATGAAACAAATGTAGCTGTATTGCAAAACTTGTCTCCTGGTCCTCGTTTTACTATAATTTCCACCTAATTTCTTAAATGTTGAACGTTTTTAGGATCTTTACAGAACGTGCAAGATGGAGATTGCATCGTTTGTTTCAGCAAAAACGATATTTATTCCGTATCGAGAGTTATTGAATCTATCGGGAAGGAAGTAGCTGTTATATACGGGGGATTACCCCCGGTACTAAATTAGCGCAAGCTGCGAAGTTCAACGACGTTAATAATAGCTGTAAAATTCTCGTTGCGACCGATGCCATCGGAATGGGTCTCAATTTGTGAGTATAATTTACTCAAAGGATGTTGGTTTTTTATGTATCTAATCGGATTACAGGAGCATAAGGCGGATTATATTTTATTCGTTAATCAAGCCGATTGTGAATGAGAAAGGCGAGAAGGAAATGGATACGATTTCGGTGTCACAGGCTTTGCAAATCGCTGGAAGAGCTGGGAGGTGATTATGCAATGTTTAAGTCTAGAATCATCGAAGAGTTCTGTCATATTTCGATCCCCCACAATGATTAGAGTCGAGTTATCAGTTGAATTTCCGAGTCTAACTTTCTTGAATACGTTTCCACGTGTAAAGGAGGCTAAGTTTACCGGGTTTACGTTTTAAATTACCTGAAGAAGCAGAAGATGCATTTAAAAATGACTTTGATGTGGGAATATTGGCCAAAATGTGGTGGAAATTTTGTTTTTATTGATGGAAAAATACGCTGATTGTAAAGGGGAATACTTTGACAAGTTATAAACAAACGTGTTTTGTCACTTTACTAGGATCGGTATCTACTATCTACAAAATGGAAATATGATACGATTTTTTCAGCGATCTGATAATATCACTTCTTTTTTGTATTTAAATACCCATTTTTTAGATATGGAACGCAATTCGAACAAGGTTTCGTGACAACGTTCAAGCCTGAAGATCTTCCAACGTTGAAAAATCTTTTATCACAAATTCCAGAACAACTAACCCAAGCCGGTTTACATCCGACAGCTGAGCAAATAGAATTGTATGCTTACCACTTACCCAATTCAGCTCTAAGCAATCTGATGGTGATACACAACAACTTCCTTTTTTTTTTCGAAGGTGTGATTGTTTCGTTTCAATTTACAGGACATTTTCGTAAACTTATCGACGGTGGACGATTCCCTCTATTTTATGTGTAACATTGAAGACTTCAAGTTCCTGGCTGATATGATTCAGCATGTGCCGTTACCTTTGAGAGCCAGATACGTTTTCTGTTGTGCCCCGATTAATAAAAAGATGCCGTTCGTGTGCACGATGTTTTTGAAGGTACTTATTTTACTTAAATAGAGATTTGCAAACTGTTGAATACAAGGGATGTTTCGAATGTGGTGGGAATTAAGCTCGAGTTCAATTGCAGACATTTTATAGGTCATGGTATTGCTTAGAGATAAGTATTGACGCGTTTATGGAGCCCTACCGTGTAATATTATTCAGTATACTTCAACAATTCAAACAACAGATACACTTATAAGTACACAATTTATGTGAAAGTTCCAAATTTTGGGGGGTGGTAGCGAATGCATTCGCACATTTTAACATACAAAATTTTTATTTATATTCATTTTTATTACAGTTTGCTAGACAATATAGTAAGAACGAAGTCCTCACCTTCGACTGGTTATGTAGACATATCGGTTGGCCAGTACAAACTCCAAAAACAATCATCGATCTCGTCCACTTAGAAGCAGTCTTCGATGTGCTAGACTTATATCTCTGGCTGAGGTAAACTTCCGCATATCATCTTTTCGATTTTCATTCTCACCTTTTCCCCTTTCCAGTTATAGATTTATGGAGTTATTCACCGATGTCGAATTGGTTCGGGACATGCAGAAAGAACTGGACGTCGTCATCCAACAAGGTGTTGTACAGATCACGCGATTGTTGAGGAATTCCGAAACAGGGGTGAGTTCAGGAACCGGGGTAGCCCCCGACGAGGACGAATTCGCCGTCAATCGGAAGAAACACAGTTATTTAAGAGGTAAATATATCGAATGTATCGCGTTGATATTTTAATACGTATACACCAACTATCAAATGCCGTGTTAGATACGCGACGCTTTGTGTAATTGAGGTGTTGTTATTAACCAGTCAGTTTCAAAAATGTTGTGGCCCTATTTATCCCTACATTGCATTCTTAATGTAAACGAAGTACTAATGTCACAGTAAGAATATTATAGACGGCGCTCTAAACCGGGGCACAATCAAAATAGGACAAACTCCTGAAATAAGTAAGGTTATGTTAGACAAAGGGGCAACTATCAAGCATTATGTCAGATACGTTGCGCTTTGTGTAGTTTGGGCTTCGTTATGAACCAATCGGATTCAAGAATGTTATAGCCCCAGCTATCCCCGTATTGCATTCTTAACGTAAATGAAGTAATAGTTTCAAATTAAGAATGCGGTAGATGGTGCTGTGAACAAAGGCACAATTAAAATAGAAGAAATTCCTCGGATAAGTAAGGTTATGTTAGACAAGGTCACAACTACATATGAGGTATCATATCAGATATGCTGCGCTTTGTGTAATTTGAAGATCATTAACCAATTGGATTCAAGAATTTCATATCCCTATTTATCCCCACACCGCATTCTTAACACAAACAAAGTATAAGTTAAAATGTTTTTACAGGATCGCGATCTTCTAATGTCGGACAGGGAAAATTAACCGAACGGTTGCTCGCTCAAGGATTATTGACTCCGAATATGTTGCAAGAATTGAAGAGGGAGTGGAATCAGGGCGGTAATAGGAACACCGATATGGACGATGATGACGATGATGGCCCTAAAAAGATCAGAAGAAAAAGGAAGATTACTAAATAAATATTTATATAATATTCTGTGGATGGCATAAATAAATTATATAAAAAAACTATTAATTTGTATTATTTCAATGATAAGTTATCATTCTTCGAGCCTGCAGAAGTTGTATGCGTTCTTTAGTAAGAATATGGGATTCAATAAGTAGTGTTTGTGCTTTTATATATCGGTATACGTAGGGCATACGTCTCTTACATATTTTAGGTTTACCATAAAATAAATTGTAAAATTTTAAGCCTGGGCGGCTGGTAATACGGTATGTAGGGAGTTGGCGCAAAGATAGGCTTAGTTTGTACATCAGCGGCAATTGACATTTTAGTATTAGATCCTGTCGATAAAGGGAGCAATCGGGATTGATTGAAAATGTAGTTGGCGAGATCAGGCTAGATAGATACTAATGGTAAGGTATAACTTTAAGTTGGCATCACTTCCTATTAGCAAGTATTAGTTCTTAAGTTGGTAACACAATGACATGAATAAAATAAGAATATATATGTCGGCGAGAACTAAAATGTGATCGTAATATGATCGTAATGTAAAGACCAAGAATATATTGTTGTCGTCTAGGATGCCGAGGTATTTTTCATAAATAAAACGACCGATCGTTTTAACGGTCTTATTCCGCGCTTATTTTTCATACAACTCATGTACAACTGTCTATCTTGTGAAATTGGCTACAAAAATTCAGTGTGAAATATGCAACAATATATTTATTTTCGTTGAGGTTACTTTTATTAAAGATATCGTGAAAGAGGTCCTACCCTACATAATACATATCGAAGTCAATGTAATAAGTTTCTATTCGTTTAGCGCCTCAAATTTCTGGAAGAAGAACTAATCTAAATTGGCAGCAAATTTGAACCATGTGCAGACGTATTTAAAACTTGTAATATCTAATAACATCTTACATTAAACACATGTATTTGATTTGTGGTAATTACACCTTGTTTCAAAAAATTGTGAGATGAATCTCTGAACGAACCGCAAACCCAAATTACACACTATAAAATCTGGAATAAAATTTACGCGGCAAATTAAAGTGATATTCAGATCAGCAAAGGAGAAAACAGAAAAATATAATAAACACTACAATAACTAGCGGTAATAAACAAATATCAATACATTTGACAAAATTACGTGCACGATATGATTATAGCAATATTGGTGCAGTGTCATTTGGTGCTGCTTTCGACCAATCAGAATTTACTATAAGAGTGGTATGTTCATAAATTCGTCTCTCTATTTTTGAAACAAGGTATAGTCTGGGCAAACAGCGAAAACAGCGTACAATTACAAAATAAGTTACGACAGCAAAAATGGGTAAAACGTAACTTAACTTAAGGCAGCCCAAATAATTATCACTAATTTCGCTCTTTTTCTCTTGCCAACCTTCGAACATAAAAATACAGTATCTCCCAACTTACAATAAAACGTCTTACAATGGTAATAAAAAATATAAGGAAAAATATCGTATAAAACTTATATAAGGGAAAGATGATATATTAACTTACAATATCAAATTATTCTATATTTATTAGTCTTCCAAAACCCATAGTCTGCAAACCAGTATTTAAAACTTACACACCACAACCTAAATTAATGCAGTACAAAGTTCGAAATGAATATCATGGATAGAATATTGTATTACTATCTATAGATACCAACTACATTGCACTCGGTAAATTTAAAAAGTAACAAAAACAGCACTTCAGACAGTTGGAAGTACAATTAATTCTAGATACGAACATCGAATCCAGAATAAAATTATTGTGAGTTTACCTATTTAGCTTGAATTATTGAAGTTCTCGGGCGTGAATTTGTCGATTTGTGTCGCCTGTGAAAAAGTATCAAAACAAATAGTAAACTAATTATATATTCGTCTCTAATAATTACAAAATACATTTACAAATTCGCAAACTAAAGTTCGGTAAACATCCACTTGTTGCTCTGTCTGTATAAGTTTATAAGAATCTATACGGACGAATGTTATCTTGCGATAGCTCCCAATTAGCGGTATCACCAACCGCCACTGGTTTGAAGGATTGTCGCAATGTGTGTAATCTACTCCCTGCCCATACCAAAGTAATTACTTTAATTAGAGAGATTAAACTGCTAACTACTTTACTAATTTAATTTGTTCACTCGGTTACTAAACGAGTAAATGCAACTTGGTGGATGCGTTTGACAGTAACAAATTGATACTAATTAATTTGAAATAGGAGCACACACGAAGTTACATGCTTATTTACGTACAATTTTCAGTTTTAAACACCAAAATTGTATGTTATTCATTTAGCTCGAAATTTAATGAAATTAAAATTGCTTACAATGTAGGTGACTTCTGTTAAATTGGTTGCATAACTTATGGATTGGTAGCACTTCAAAATGTACTTTAAAATATCATATTCTAATTCTATAAACGTTTTGTCGGGGTGATTACAAGGATAACATTAGTTCGTATGTGTTCATGTATCGGTGGTCGATGTACGAGGATATCCGAACTAATGCCATCCCTGTAATTGCCCCGGAAAAACGTCACTACCGGCCGCCGCTGGTAAAAAGAATCAAATTTCAGTTGGAAATGAAGCTCCTAGTGGACACATGTTTCCCTCAATTATATTCGTTTATCTGTAACAGTAGGATCATCGCTGACGAATGAGCCTTGTGTAAAATATAAATTAAGTTTTTTTATGTGTAGCACTTTTCTTTTTGCTGCTCCATCAAATTCTTTGCGAGATAATTACTTATACGTATCTTGATTTCTTCCTTAATAGGGGCTAACTTCAGAATCTTGATGTATGTCGTTGTTGGTGATGTACCATGGAACATTGAAAATCATCCTTAGCACTTAGCGTCATTTACATCGCCTGGCACGCTGAATGGTGTAATGCTTATAATTGTGGCATCGAGTAGAGTGTATTGGCTAATCGTTGGTATATAGTTAAATATCGTATTGTTTATACCGTAGGATTGGGAGCCTTTGATACCGAGGTGAAATTTGTTATCTCAATTTCCTTCCACATTAAAGTATGAAAACTATCAGCATTTTGTGGAAGATCAAATAAAAATACTCGACATCTATCTTAATCTCAATCCAATCTTAATCTACGTCCTGTTACATCGGACAGACAAATTTTCCCTTATCATTTCCTCAAATCCTCCACGTCCACCGTAATATGCTAAAAACGTGAATATTATTCCCGGAAACACTTGCGAATATGAAGATTTAACGAGATTGATACGACGACATCGTCCAATTTCATTAACGCGATCCACTTCTCGCCCAATATGGCTGATTGGATCCGACTCGACGGGGCAAATTGGACCGTGCCAACTCGTCTTCACTAATTGTCATTTAGATTGATTCGAAACGCGCCTGGTTATCATCTAATATTTATCGCACCCCATCGACCGACGAACTCAAACCGACAACTCTTCGCCCCCTCCTCCCTCTCCTCGCGGAGAGTTAAAATACATCAAAGCACGCTATATGCTTAATGTACGCCGAGACCGTGACGTAATTAAATTAGTTTTAGTTACTATTATGCAGTATTACGATAGCGACCGACCTTTCTGTATAAAGGAAGGATACCCCCAATTTCGGAGTATACCCCGTTTGACATGGACTTTACGTTAAAGTTAGAGGAAGTCGGTGGCGGAAATTCTGGTCGATTGAAACGTTTTTTGCGATTCCGGAAAATTCAAAGTAGGGAGATTTAGTTTTTAAGGTTTTGGGATTGAGGGATGTAGTTCCAGTGTGTAAGGTCAATAAACTGGGTATCAATCGATTAGGGGGCGGAATAAAGTGAACGAAACCTATGCATACGTAACATGTAGCGTATAGAGTTGCGAGTTGCTATCTTTTAAATTGACTATATCGTGAAAGAATGGTTAATGTATAAGCTCTATAAAAATTAAAAATATTTCGTTAATTGTTATCACTTACTATTTCAAACGTGATTAATAGTTTTCTTTTGCTTTCGAAAATGGCTGTGCACCATTTTTCTATTAGGCAGCAAAGTCAAAAGGCAAGAAATCGCAAATTTTAATCCCTTCCTCATTTACCACTCACAAGAAACTGAAGATGATGCTTCTTCTTTCACGCAGTCAATTCTGAAGATAGGATCTTCAATTCCTCTGGTGATATGGCGATGACCTAAAATTCGAAAAAAGCACAAAATGTTATCCTTTCTTCATTTAACAGGCAGAAAAGCTAGTAAGACGTTCATTCCTCGATGTAGCCAACGTTGAAGGCGGGATCTACTTAACTATCCTGACCTGCATTAAAATTTGAAGTAAATTCAAAATCTTAAAACTCTCTTCATTTAACATTCACGGGAATGTTTGTGAAACGGGTTTCCTTTGACGCAGCTAACGACGTTGAAAGGATCTTCAACTCTTCCAAGTCAAAATTTGAAACAAATCACAAATTTTAACCCGTCTTTCTTTCCGCACCGACAGACAGATTGTTATGACGATTCTTCCTGCACGCAACTATCTCTGAAGACGAGATCTTCAACTATCCTGATAGTATGGAGATGACCCCAATCAAAATTTGAGAATAAATCACTAATTTTAAGTTTCCTGCATTTGATACCCTACAGAAATGTGTGTATAATGGGTGTTCCTCCACCCAGTTAACTTTGAAGGTGATACGGGGATGGAGTACATCAAAATTCGATAAATATCATAAAATTTTTATGCTTTCCTCTTTCTAACAGCGACAGAAATGTTGGCATAACGCTTCTTCCTCCACGCATCCAACATTCAAGACGAGATCTTCAACTATCCTGATAGTACGGGGATGATGTACATTACATTTTTATATAAATTCCAAATTTTAAAACTTTCTTCATTTAACATCCACAGAAATGTGTGTGTAACAATTTTTTCCTCCACGCAGCTAACTTCGAAGAAAGAATCTTCGACTCTCTTGGTGATACGGGGATAACTTACATCAAAATTGGAATAAAATTACAAATTTTAACGCTTTCTTCTCTCCACACCGGCAGAAAGGTTGATATGACCCTTCTTTTTCCACGCAACTAACTCTGAAGACGAGATCTTCAACTATTCTGGTAGTATAGGGATGACCTCCATTAACGTTTGAAGTAAATCACAAATTTTAGAATTTCCTTCATTTAACACCCCACAGAAATGTTTGTCTAACTGGTTTTCTTTGACGCAGCTAACTTTGAAGAAAGGATCTTTAACTCGTCTGGTGGTACGCCTTGACCTGCATCGAAATTTGAAAGAAATCACAAATTTTAACGCTTTCCTCTTCTAACAGCTACAAGGAGGTTGGTATAACGTTCTTCCTCTACATAATTAACTCTGAAGAACTATCCCAAGAGTATGGGAATAATCAGCATCAAAATTTGAGAGTAAATCATTAATTTTAGAACTTCCTTCATTTAACACCCTACAGAAATGTTTGTATAACACGTTTTCCTCGACGTAGCTAACTTTGAAGAAATGATCTTCAACTCTTCAGGTAGTGTGGTGATGATCTACATCAAAATTTGAAAAAAATTATAACTTTTTCTCCCGGACAGAAAAGTTAGTACGACGTTCCTTCCTCCACACAGCCAACTTTGAGGACGAGGTCTTCAACTATCCTGATAGTATGGGGACGAACCATATTAAAATTTGAGAAAAATCACACATTTTAAAACTTCCTTCATTAGTATCCCACATAAATGTTAATGCATAACCGGTTTCCTTATTAGAAGCTGATTTTGATGGCAAAACCTTCAACCCTTTTAGATGTGCGAGGATGACTTACAACAAAAACAACAAACGATGAGAAAATTGGTATGACGTTAAACAACTCTGAAGATTAAATCTTCAACTATACTGATGAGGTCGAGGATGACTTGCATATATTAAAATTTGGAAAAGATCGCAAGTTTGGACACTTCCTTCAATATGCGTAGAATACTTCGGCTTTGACGTTTATTCTTCTATCCAACAAGCTCCGGGGACAATGTTTCAAACATTCAGATCTACAAACAAATCAATTGTTTCAGTTATTGAATTAAATAAGACAGAATTGCGAGAAGGAATTGCTGGATATTCGCGAAACAAAAACCTGGTTTATCCCTAGTCGTAATATCGATTCCATCCCTTTCCCAAAATTTCAACAAACATTAATCCAAGTTAAACAGAACGAAATTAAACGTTAAAATATGAGGAATTTCCCGTTCGTCATCACCGTAAGAGCTATTCACGTGCCGCGCTCGAGGTGTAATCTGGAATAATTAAGCAATAGAAAACGTTCCAGTTCTCCAAACATTATTCTTGATCAAATTACGACGGACAATGCGGCGCACCAAGTTGAGAAATGAGGATTTTCGTTGCCGGCATAACTATCCTGCAGCATTGTATGAAAGCGGCGGCGGCAGCGGCGAAGAATTCAAGGTGAAATGAATAGAAATTAAAACTAATTGTGAGGGCGGCGAGACTGGAAGGAAAAGGGGAGAATACGCTCATAAACCTAGAAAAAGGAAAGGGGTGAGATTCTGCGTCGTTCAATTTATTTTGTAGGAAACGCGTCAAATCGGATGTGTAAAAATAAGGAACTACTTCCCAAATTTTGGGAAATTGATGAAATAGTTGTGTTCGATCCAATGAATTTTTTGGGGGTGACAAGAATTATGTTCCAATTAGATCTTAAAGGTTTGGGTAAGTGAAGATGCAATATTCCATGTCGAAGTGAAATGAGCAACCATTAAAGTTACCAGAAATTGGTCAAAATACGAAAATTAGGAAGCGTAGTCTCAAGCTTGGGAAACTAGTTGATGACTTACGTCTTACATCATTTACTGACCACATCGTGGTAATTAGGTCCAAAAGGAGAAGAATACACACGTGCACATTAGCATCAACTAAAGTTTCATCTTTAGTTTCTTGAATAATTCTATCCTTTGTTTCCTCAACTGAAGATGGCATTCATCTCTTTTCTTTCTTAGTGTTGGTCACCAATAGACCAGAGACTTGAGTGTCAGCATAGACTGCTACTGCAGAAAGCCCAGTCTTATAAACAGGTCGCATGTTTTCCTTTGTTGCCTCAACTGAGGATGACATTAATCTCCTTTCCTTTTTAGGGTTGGTCACCAATAGACCAGGGATTTGAGTGTTAGTTCAAGTTGCTACGGCAAAAGCCTAGTCTGATAAACAAGTCGCATGTTTTCCTTTGTTGCCGCAAATGAGGATGGCATTCATCTCTTTTCTTTTTAGTGTTGATCACCAATAGATCAGAGACTTGAGTGTTAGCATGGACTGCTACGACAAAAAGCCCAATCTGAAAAACAAGTCGCATATTTTCCTTCGTTGCCTCAAATGAGGATGGCATTCATCTCTTTTCCTTTTTAGGATTGGTCACCAATAGACCAGGGATTTGAGTTTCAGTTCAAGTTGCTACGACAAAAAACTAACGGCGTATTTTTCTTTGTTGCCTCAACTGAGGATGGCATTCATCTCTTCTGTATTTTAGAGTTGGTCACCAATAGACCTTGTTTTATATTCTAGGGTGTGATTTCTTCCATAGCCTTCAACATCAAAGATGTGGGACTAATTGGTGTAAATGATTGAAGACGACCATACCTTGGGCATATATCCCATGGCATGGCTGCCACCTCTAAATATTTCTAGAAGAGGACCCATGATATCGTTAATTTCCTCTTGCAGAAGCTTAGGGATTGCTCCATCTAGTTCTGCAGATTTATATGATGCAAACAATTCCACCGCCTATTGAATTAGATGTGGCTTAAAAATGTCGTTTTGACAGTTTCCAGTCATTGTCGGTCACTCTCTGCATGGAAGAAAGGAAGGAAGTGATCGGTTGGTTGTTTTCTCGTGATTCCACCAAAGAATGGTAACAAACTTATCGAAATATTTGGTGGTCTTCAAATTGTCAACTATACTCACTTCAATGATGTGTGTCATATTTTCGACAGAAAGTTTGCGTCTGATTCTGAATAATAACTTGAGAAATCCAACAGTTTTGGGGCATTAACTAATCTGTTTGCGATCAGAATTAATCAAATTTGGCTCTTAACTTTCCCAGCAATTTTTTATCTTTAAATTTCGATATTTTTCCATTCACCCCCAAATCTCGTGATAAAGCTCCTTCTTCTCCATCATTTTCATCATTCTAAGAGATCGTTTTCGATTATTAGCATTCGAACGAAGGCTCGCGATGAATTCGCAATACATATCGAGAGGGAAGTAGAAGAAAGAAATCTGATTACGGATGAATGTCAGCTATCGAACGAGAAAAAGCGCGTAGATTTCCGGATGTAGGTGTCGGTGCCAGACGACGCGACGGTTCCATTCGACGAGGAAACCATACAAATAGACTAGGTATTGCTTTTCTTCGCGTTCCCGACTTCAGCCATTCGAAGCGATAGATCGCGAGCTTACGTGTCGGAAGTTGTGAGCTTTTTCACCGATTTTCTTTCCCTTTGGGGAGGGATCGACACGTGCAGGTATAATATTTTCGTTCCGTCGGATATGCGTTTTTAGAATCGACGGCGGGTGTTCCCACAGGAGTTGTTTGTTTTTGCACGTGGTTCTTTTGGCGTTTCACGTTTAGGAAAAAATTAGAGAAATATTGCCGTATCTTAAAAGGAAAAAGGTGAAAAATTAAATGCGAAAAGATCGAGGACGAGTGCTGCATTTAAAGATGAAATTTAAGAAGTGATATTGATACTTAAAAGGCTTTTATCGAGACAAATCCTCGAATCTGTACTCGTTCCAGGAGGGATTCTTCGTCCAAAACAGAGTAGAAAAACTGGACGAGGCCTTCATTTTTAGATGAAGCATGTAAAAATTGCTGTACTGTGAGATGTTTCAGATTAAAGAGGTACAGAAGGTGTAGAAAAAGAAGAGAGCTTGAACCGCACCTGAGACGTTTGAAAACGCAAAGAAACCCCTGGAAAGGAATAGACCGATGTCTGAATTGGCAAAGAAGACAATATTAGAAAGATCGATGATAGAATATTTATATTTCCGTGTGTGAAATGCCTGAATTAACAAAGAAAGGTAAAAGAAAATGCAAAGAAAAGCCCGGAAAGGAGACGACGGATGTCTGAAATAGCAAAGAAGACAACAATAGAAAGATGGGAACTAGAAATAACCAAGAAGATGAAAATTTGTACCTCGCCTGGAATACCTGAAAATGCAAAGAAAACCAAGAAAAGAAGAAGAAGGATATCTGAAATGGGAAAGGAGGTAACGATGGGAAAAAGGAGGACCAGAAATAGCTACGAAAGCATAGAGAGGAAGAAGGAAACTTGAACTTCACCTGAAACGCTTGAAGGCGTAAAGAAAAAAAATCGAAAGACGGGTGTCTGAAATGGCAAAGAAGGTAATGATGGAAAATAGGAGAACGAGAAATAACCAAGAAGGTATAGAACGGAAGAAGAAAGATTCAACCTCACCCGAGACGCTTGAAAACATAAAGGAAACCAAAACGATCAGAAAACGGACGGCAAAGAAAGTAATGGTGGAAAACAGGCTGACCAAAAATATACAAGAAGGCATAGAAAGAAAGAAGAAAACTTGTATCTCACCTGAAGGGCTTAGAACCGTTAAGAAAATCAAAAAATTTTTTAAACGTTCTGGGAATATAACTATTAATTCAATCCTCTCGTTTAATTATCCTAATTGTGGTAGAAATCATATAAGATAATCATCCGATGATGATATCTTGGATATCTTGGGTAGCCCATAGCGTTGACAACTGCTTGGCACCGACGAGGTATGAACCCTATGAGAGCGTCGATTTCGACTTGACCAAGCTTGTTCAATTCCTTTTCGATTTGCACGAATTTCTTGTCCGCGTTATTTGCGTAAACTCCAAGCAAACGTCTCTCCAGAATCGTCCTGTAGTGTTCAATGTTATTCAAGTCGGAACAGCTGTTGAGCTAACTCAAGGAGTGTCACCTGACCCTTCTTAATCCACTCGTCGGTAAAGTTGCTCTTGAGTTTTGGATCGTTGTCTCACTAGAAGACAAAATCCCGACCCGAAGCACGATTCGCCCATGGTAGCATATGCTTCTCAAGATTGTCTACAGATACGAATCGATCGGATCGTCTTGCTTGCCAGGTGGACGTCGAATCCATTTAATACCATCATTACCGGAAAGTAGGAATTTCGATTCGTCGCTGCGGTGGGTCGAGGGTTGTCGCAGCATAATCGGCTAATGTTTCCATCGACCACCCTGGAGGTAACTCGGGGACGACGAGATTTGGACATTTTCTTAATGCCTCCTAGAGTCTTACCGCGTTTCACAATTTTGGATACGGCTGTGTTGGTGACGTTGAATTGCCTGCTCAGCTTGGTGATCAACCTGCTTGGCTTTCTTGGCAGCTTCAGATAAGGTATTTTTGTCACTTAATGGAAGCATTTTTGACGAAAAGCAATATTGATGTATATTTGCAATAAACAGTTAAAAAACACAATAGAAGAATGGGTGTGTTATAGAACACGCGGCTGAAGTGAAACTTTCAATGTGTTCAGTGCTTTGTA
Source organism: Chrysina gloriosa (assembly GCA_038088585.1). Classification (NCBI taxonomy): domain Eukaryota; kingdom Metazoa; phylum Arthropoda; class Insecta; order Coleoptera; family Scarabaeidae; genus Chrysina; species Chrysina gloriosa. The sequence goes on along the minus strand of CM076091.1, from coordinate 62,453,225 downwards.
CAAAACGACAACAAGTACAATTAAAAATAGAAACGAATATTAAGCAAATAACAAAAACAGACGATCAATACGACGAAATAAAACAAAACGACTAATACACCTCTCTTTTATGCTCCAACCAATGGCAACACTAGTTACGAGGTCAACTTTTATCCCCACACTCGTTTTTGCCGTCACTCATCTCGCGTGTAATTTTTGATTTAGCCATAACGGGAAGAAAGAAGTTTCACTTAAAAAACATCTTTTGGTCCAAATATAGTTGAAATTTCTATTTCAATCCACCTTCAACGCAGTAAAATCGTACGTGGATGACTTTTTTGTCTTGTCATTTCCGGTCGTCAACCAAACATACCCTCAATTTTTTAGGAAACCAGAACGTTTCTCCATTCAAAGTTCACTACATTATCTCTCCGTTGTCCAAATAACTAGCTGTTTACTATTTACCATGCAAAAGCACTTCATGTATATTGTTGATGCCCAAGTATCCTTATAGTTTTCTATATCCAGTGGTTATTAGGTATTCTTGTGATGTGAAAGTGTTGAATGTATGTGTTTAAATGGTTACATTGCTTTCTATCTTTTAATCGATGCTTTTTGTAATGATTAATAATTTTATTCCCAGTTACATTTCTTTCTCCCATTAAACATCATTGGCTGGACTTGAGAAAAGAAGCTAACACCCGCAGGGTAATAAAATGCTTAAAAGGTAGCGTGCGTGGTATCGGAAAAGTATAAATAGAACCCAAAACTAAACCAAATGAACATGAACATCCAAAACCGCAACGCTTCCTGTGAATTTTGATATATTGAATTGTAATTAATGATAGATTATTTAATGGTTATTAACCATGTGACTATTAATACACCGCAATATCCATACTCTTATGCTTAATTGCACATATGCGCCAAATGTATTGAAAGCTTTAAAGTGCTCGGAGTCCATTTTGGCCGTTGCTATATGTAAAAGCAAATTTTCTAAAGATACGACACCAGAGTTAAATCGGGACGTAAAACTATAGCAGCATCGTAGTATTGTGTTTTTCATCTTTTTTGCCATCATAGTATACTTGCACAATCTGAAGCCCGTACCTATATTCTTTATGTTATATAAAAATCCAAACTTGTTTACAAAGTTGGTAACCAATCTGTCAGTTTTCCAACATTTTTTGATTCAGATTTGGAGGTGGAACTTTCACACTTTCACCAAGACAAAGTTTTTACTTATTGTTAAGTACATTGTTTGAAGGAAACGTACAATTTTATTTACTTCGTTAATTTGTTAATTCTTATATTTTTCGCTGCAGATTGAAAATACAATAGCTTATAGAATAAATTTAGTTCTTGAACCTTCTGACACAACTTTTCAAAGTTGACCCGTCCGGTAACCATACTACTTTTCCCAAAATTTGATTCTACTCCACGCTACTCGCATATATGTACGTATGTATGTATACGTGTCCGAAATATCAATAAAATTCGAAAACCAATTACAAACTCCCTTATCCCTCCGAAATCCGGAGAATTCGTTGCAGGTGACATCGTAAGCAACTCCCCTGTGTTAAATCTTATTTACGCTGGATCGTCTGAAAAGGTCCGAATAAGAGACAGTTCGACGAGAAATAAAATACCGGCGGGGCCGTATTGGAAATAAATGAGCTGGGACGCCGTGACCATTAAAGGCATATTCTTAGCCCTACGATTCATTTATTTTCGAATGTTTCTCCGGACGAAAAGAGAAATAAGTGAGGGGTACAGTTTCGAGATGAAAAGATGTTTGGATGTTGATGAAGGTTAGGAACCTTAACATTGATTCTTTAAAATTTTTTGAAAAACTTCGATTATATTGACGATGATGTGGAACTTCTTTCGCGAATTGGAGTCGGTTTTGATTATCCTAAATCTCTTGGGGTAGTTTTTTGCTGCCTATCATGTACACGATGAGTCGTGTCTGCCGTCTACATGGTCTTCACGTTCTAATTAGTTTGGATCACCAGCTCGCTTAGAATCTACTATTTTCGGCGAATTTTGGTGGATTTTCGGCATACATATCATGCTTTTTTACCTCTCCACCGCTTGAGCAAACGATATGCCTTCTTGTACCAGAGGATTTGGGTTGGAGTGGACTTTTAACAGAATGATGGAAGTTTTGTCGCAATTGTGAGTGGTGATAATGTGGATAAAAATGAGGAACGGAATTTAATGTTAGAACAAAGAAGTAATTTAGCAACTGCTAATTATATAGTAACAGAATTGCAAGAAATACTTGAAGGTAAAAATAAGAAAAAGAAGTATTATAAGGCAAAATATGAAGATCAAAGAGAAATGATCAAAAATTTGCATAAAACATTAATAAGTTAACAGTAAATTATTGAGGGACAATTTGGGTGATAGTTAAAGAAAAGATAAAAAGAACTCTGAGAGATAGATACACTTTAGTTCCTTTTCTTTTTCGGAAATAAATTAAATTTTTGAGCATCAGGGAGGAAAAAGCTCAGGGTCATGTAAAATATTTCTTTTCAGCAGAGGGTCATCATCAGTTTTGCTCAAATCGAGATGCTTTAATTTTTTTCTTTTTGCAAATAATGCACCGTTTTCAAGTTTCACGGCGTTATAATTTGAGGTCTAGATTTTTTTTTTTTTGGTTTAAATAACTTTTAAAATTAGTACATTATGCAGATACTTACCCCAATTCGCACGCAGGATGGCTTACGGGAGGAAAGTTTAGATTCTGATGATTACTTCAAATTTCAAATTATCAGAATGGGTTGAATGGAGACAGTTTAATTCTTTCTCTTTTTTCTTAAATGCAATTACAAGAATCACAGAGAAGTACGATTGTTTTGAGATATATTTTTTATAATTTCTGTTGGCGTTTTTCGGCATTCTCTTTGACATTCGTTTTGACGCTTTTCTGGCAAAATCTGTTGGTAACACTTTACTTAAAGGCACGTCCAATGGTTTGCGCAGGACTTCCTAGTCGAAAAATTTAAGATCGTTTGGACTTCCTTTTAAGCAGAAGGTCATCAATGTGACTCCGTGGCTTCATGTTTTTTGATTTTACTTTGGTAGTGCCACATTGACTGATTGATACAAGTTTGTAGCGCTTTGAAATGTGGATGTCTCAAAGGAAATGGCTCTAATCCTCATCACACCGGCTTGGATACTTCAAAGTTTGTATTTTGACCAATAAGATTTCATCCCCACTTGAGAGAATCTGATGATTACCTCGATTCTCCTTTCTGATGTGTAGCTTCATATTTTTCTGATTTTATTTTGGCAATATCGAATCGACTGGTTTGCACAAATTTGTCACTTTGAAGTGTGCTTATCCTCAGTAGATTTAACTCTATCCTCATAAGCCTGATTTTTGGATACTTCAAAGTGTGTCCTTTTGCAAATAAGTCTTCATCTTTAATCGAACAACTGATGATATTTTTTGAATTTCTTTTATGTGTGTGTTCTCACATTTTCTGATTTTACGTTGGCATTATCACCCAGATTGGTTGATACAAGTTTATCGCTTTGAAGTGAAGAGATCTCAAACAAATTTGCTTTCATCGTCATCAGTCCGATTTTTGGATACTTCAAAGTGCGCATTTGGGCTAATAATAAGTCGTCACCCTCAATCGAACAAGTCTGATCATAATTTCGAATTTCTTTGTGTGTGTGTGTGTGATTACGTTCTCTAATTTAATGTTGGCAGTATCACCCAGATTGGTTGATACAAGTTTATCGTTTTGAAATGAAGATATCTCAAATAAATTGTTTTCATCGTCATCAGCCGGATTTATGGGCACTTCAAACTGTGCGTTTGGACTAATAATAAGTCTTCATCCTTAATCGAACAAGTCTGATGATAATCTCCAATTTCTTTTGTATGTGAGTTCTTACAAGTGCAAATAAGTCTTCATCCTCAACCGAACAAGTCTAATTAATTTCGAATTTCTTTTATATTTTCTGATTTTTTCAAGGCTGTGTCACATCGACTGGTTGATACAAGTTTTTTGCTTTAAAGTGTGAATATCTAAAATAATTTTGCTTTTCACCCTCATGGCTCCAATTTCTTGATACTCTAAAATGTGGATTTGAGGAAATAAGCCTTCGTCCTCAATCGAGCAAGTATGATGATGACTTCGATTTTTTTTGTGGGAGTGGTCTTTTGTTTTCTAATTTTTTCTGGTTGATACACGTTCTTCGCTTTCAAGTGTTAATATCCCATATATATATATTTTTTCATCTTCATCACCCCAATTTTTTGATATGTACTCTAAAGTGTGGAATTGAGGAATTAAGCCTTCATCCTCAATCGAATAACTAGGATCATAACAAGTTTCATCCCCATCTCAGGTTAGCCAAAATTTAAGGATGACAGTTTAGTTTATGAAAGAACCATCTGAAATTGTATGGTGATGCTGATGACAAAACCATTTGTTTAATTTCTTAGGTTGACTACAGAAAAGCAAACAAGAACGATACTAAAAATATACGGTTTTATTTAAACATATATCAATTGGTCGGTCTATGTATAAATATAATAATAATCGTAATGTACAAGAAAGGAATTGATTCAGCTCCACGGACATGTCCTAATCTACACTTCGTTACCTTTTCAAGCTTTCAAGCTCAAGTTCCTTCGCCCCTTTCGCTCGGCGAGGGTGTCCTGTCGATAAATTCGATATTCTGAAGTTTATTTCGGACGTCCTCCGCACCCAAATCCTTATCTGACGGCGCGACTACGGCCGTCTCCGGCGGCGCGTTATTCATCTTTTTCGGCGCGTGTTCGCCAGACTTCCGTCTCGATTTACTACGCTTTTCGACTTTCGACGTCGGGGCGCAGCACGAATCGCAGCTCGTCATCTTGCGTAGTTTCGGCGATTCTTCGCGACCCTCCAGCAATTTCGGACAGGACTGACAGGTCGGGATGTGACGCGAATCGTCCTTGTCGGAGAGTTCCATCGCGATCTGCAGTTCTCGTTCCCATGCCAGCTCTTTCCTTTCCCTCTCTCTTCGTTCCAATTCCTGGTAGCGGTTGTAGATCTTGAATTCGGGAACGGTCGTGGAGTGGGGCTGTTGATGTTCGAGCGGGGAATTGCCGTCCTGAAAAACGAATACGGAATTATCGGGTTCGAGGAAGTTGAAGAGGTGGAAAGTCGAAGCGGTGAGAAAAAGGTTTCGGTTCGGAAGGTGTTCGCGAGAGTAAACCATCGGGATTGTACTTGTTGCAAATTTGTGGACTTTTAGCCAATAAATCTGCAATGAAACTATTGGTAATCGGCCGAGTTTGAATTGGAACCAAAATGGAATGCAGAGAATTGTCGATTTGCTTGCTTGAAATAAATTTTATCATCACCCAAAACAAATTATAAACTTCCATTACCAAAATGGTGATCTTAAGTTAGTGTAAAATTAGAATAAGTAAAAAATCTAACAGAAGGTTGTTGACCAGAGATCAAGTGGAAGTCAGGTGAAAGTCCAACCACTTCGATTTTGTAAAGTAAAATGCTAGGAAAGCATTCAGTTTGCACGGGACTGGCTGGAGCGGGTAACTGCAGAATGAAAGCCAAGGAAGGGTGCGAAACTTTGCGTCGTAGTTAATTCTGCTCTAAAGACATTAGTGGGTGGTTTCTAACCTGCAAGTTTTGGCCATTAACATCTGAAGAACAAAGGTTCATAATTGGAATCGACAGGTCTACGAGTTTACTAAACTTAACTAGTAGACCCGAGGATGTAGCAGTAGAAGAAGAAGGCAAGAAGAGAAATCAGAAGATGAAGAAGAAGTTATTTGTACTGAGGACATCGAGGATCGAAGTTGAAAATAACAAAATTTTATCAAAATACTAAGAGATGGAAAACTCTTCAATTTTGAGGTATCTGGAGAACCCGTACAAATTGAAATCTTGACACAAAATCGCGCTTTTCCACAGGATTTATCGCCATTTTCATCGAATAATCCGATCATTATTCCTTTTTGTTTACCTATCAGAATTTTCCTCTTTAGTTTTGACCATTAACATCTCAAGAAGAAAGATTCATAATTGGAATCAACAGGTCTACGAGTCTATTTAACTTAACTTGTAGATCTGTTGATTCAGCACTAGAAGAAATAGAGAAAGGCGAAAAGGACAAGCAGACAAAACAGAATAATATGAAGAAGAAGTTATTTCTACCGAAAACATCGAGGATCGAAGTTGAAAATAACCAAATTTTATCAAAATACTAAGAGTTCGGAAACTATCCAATGTTAAGGTATCTGGAGAATCCGCAGAAATTCAAATCTTGACACAAGATCGACCTTTTCCATTGGATTTATGACCATTTCCACAGAATAATCTGATCATTATTCATTTTTGTTTATCTACAAGAATTTTCCTTTTCAGTTTTGGCCATTAACATCCGAAGAATAAAGATTCATAATTGGAATCAACAGGTCTACGAATATATTTAACTTAACTCGTAGACCTGTTGATTTAGCAGTATAAGTGGAAGGTGAAGACCACAAGAAGAAGACGACAAGAAGATTAATCAGAAGAAGATGAAAAAGAAGTTATTTGTACTGAAAACATCAAGGAAGTTGAAAAGAATAAAATTTAATTACTAACGGATTCAAAACTTTTCAATCTTGAGTCATTTGGAGATCCCGCAGAAATTACAATTTTTACACAAACTCGACTCTTTCCAGTCGATTTATCATCATTTTCGCGGAATAAAGCGATCCGATTATTCCTTTTTGTTTATTTCTATCGTCTTCCATTTTCTGAGAGGTTCAAAGCGTTTTCCTCAATCATTTCTCCACCGTTTCCTCCTCGGTTAGTTCATATCGCGCTGACCGCCACCGAAGTATCGATCCAGAGAAGAGTTCGCGAATTCGAAGCGTCTCCTTCCCGAAAGCCAAAACAAAAGGGGAATCTCGAAGTTGTTTGCGTTCCTTCGTCTTGGTCGAGTAGACCGAGGGGTGAGGAGGAGGAGGAGGAGGAGGAGAAGGTTAAATCCAATAAAGCTCGTATTTTGGCGGTAGTGGTTCCCCATCCGCTTTCTGGGGGTTCGGTTTTGGACGGTCGCAAAGATGAATACGTTAGTCGCGATTAAAAGGGGCCATGGTGGTGGTTAAATAAGCTTCGTTTTGATGAAGACGTCGAAGGGGAGAGCAAAATTGATATGCGCTTATTGGATCAATCGGAAGCGATTGTGGAGGGAAAGAAAAAGAAAGAGGAGTCCGAAACGGGCGATTTTCTCGAAATGAAATTTGAAGTTATTTGTACCAAAAATAGAAGGTGTGAGAAAAAAAAAGCGGCAAGAAAACATTTGAACAAAGGAACAATAGAAATTGTGATCCCCTTTTTAGAAATGTTCTCATAAAAATGAGTAATTCCGAGTTTTCCATGGTCGCCATAAATTGCAATTTTTTCTGCTTTCTTCTACATTGTACTGTTTCTTCTTACTCTTTGTAGTGATTCAAACAGCAGTTGTACATTATCGATATGAACGGATCAGGGCACATCAAAATCCAGAAAAATTGATGAAATGTGTAAATTCGCCGCGAGAACTAGATGCGTACGAAGGTAATACATAGACATAAAAATACGTGTAAATGATAAACAAAGACGACGGTCCTTTGGTTAGGTCAGTGCTGACTGATTTATTGTATAGATTATTCTGAATCTGCCGTTAGAAGTACTTTTCTGCTAATCGTTTGTTGTTTGCTTGGCGAATTTTTACTCCTTTTTGTAACGCGTTTGTGTCGTACTATTCGTATCCATTTTGTTATGTTTTTGATATTACCTTGTCGCCTTAAATGACTATTTCTGGTTCTATCTCCAGGTGATGTTCATCATTTCTAAAGTTATAATGATGTTCTGTATAGGTCGTTGCCGATTTTATGTTGTTTCATATGCTTTTGCCTCAGTATTTGTTATTATTTGGTTGCGTCCTCATACAATGCTCTTTAGACATTCCGTTTCATCTTGCTCTCATTTTGCAAACCTCCATCATGTATAACCTCTATTCCTAAACATTCGAATTTCATATCTTCTTCAATGGTTCTTCCCAGTATCTCCAATTTGCATTTTTGGGCTGTTGGGATGTTTTTGTGCATTTGGTTTCATCAGTATTGGTTTCCCTATTAAATTGCTTATCTCTTTGAGTGTATGCCTGGAAGATTGTCTTTTGTATTTTCCAAAAGTACAGCGTCAGTAGATTAACATTTTCGCTGTCCATGACACACACGATGTCTCATTGGATATTCTTGTCAGAATCCGATGGCCTTAAATTCGCCAGTGAACGTATTAATAGATCGCATAGAAGAAAGCATTATCAACTTTGAGTCCGAATGTTTTATGCAATAAACTTTTGAATTCTACATGACATTGAGCAAACAACTTCACTTTTCCTCTGTCCAATCACGAAGGTGTTGGGCATATGAAATTTCCAGTGGTTCTACAAAAAAATCGACGCAGAAGATGGCCTTTTAGGAAAAGCTGAGTTAAATGGAGCGCTTCGGATGAAGGGCGAACGAGAATATTTACTGGATTTTGGACTTGAAATTTGGATCAAGACGTGTGGAAACATCTATTTTGTCCCAAAATGGAAATAAAAAGATTCTAAAGTTACAAAGACAATATTCTTTCAAATCTTCTATTTTGAAACAGGATCAGTTGGGTTTTGCAATATTACAATGGAACCTAATTAGAGTGCAGTTTGACGATAAGTTCAATTTCATTTAAATCAGTGAAGTCAAAGGAAACCAACAAAGACATTGCTTTACTTTCTTGCAAACTTCTAAGCAGTTGTTACACCTGATTTTTATTTATGGCAAAAAGTAACCTACTGTAGTGTATTGGGAATGGAAGCTTGGATATTAGTTTTGCGAATTAATATTGGTTTCGTTTCCTATAACAAATCCTTTTTATTCATATCATGATCATATTAGATTAGACGCAGTTATTTCTTTCTCATCATCATTACTAAACTCCGGAAAGTTTAGGGATTTTTGACTCGCTAAGAAAACCATCCCTATCACTGATGAACGCTTCCAAATCTAGACGGAGAGGATGGGTATTTAGGGGCGCTAATACGATTTGTGAAAAGATTGCTGACGTAATTGGTGTCGATCAATCTCTCCTAAACTTTCCGAGGTCTAGCTATTACTAATTGCTTTGATGTCATTACAAGCAACTCCATCAAAGCATCCATTTTCAATAGATGCATTGTTCAAGCTGTGTCTTCAGACGTTCTTGCCGATATATAATATCTAGACCCTGGAAAATTTAGGGATATTGATAAGAAAATCATCCCTATCACTAATGAACGCCTCCAAGTCTAGACGGAGAGGATTGGTATGCAGGTACGCTAAAGCGAATTGTAAAAAGCTTAGTGACGTAATTGGTGTCGATCAATCTCTCCTAATGTTTCCGAGGTCTAGCTATTACCAATTGCTTTGATGCCATTACAAGCAACTCCATCAAAGCACACATTTTCAATGAATGTATTATTCAAGCTGTGTCTTCGAATGTTTTTGCTGATATATAATATCTAGACCCTGGAAAATTAAGGGATGTTGATAAGAAAACCATCCCTATCGCTAATGAACGCCTCCAAATCTAGACGGGGATGATTGGCATTTAGGCGCGCTAATGCGATTTATCAAACGCTTGCTGACGTAATTGGAGTGGATTAACCTCCCAAACCTTTCCGAGGTCTAGTTATTACCAATTGTTCTGATGTCATCACAAGAAAATCCATCAAAGCATCCATTTTCAATAGATGTATTGTTCAAGCTTTGTCCTCAAACGTTCTTGTCGATATATAATATCTAGACCCCGCAAAATTTTGGAAAGTTGATAAAGAAACCATCCCTACGACTAATGAATGATCCGCCTCCGAATCTATACGAGGAGGGTTGGTATGTAGGCGCGCTAGTACTATTCAACAAATGTTTGAAACGTACTTTCCTCCCGTATTATTGTTAGAGGTCAATCTCCATAAACTATCCGGGATCTAATCATTACATACGGATTTTCTTCTTCTTTTTCTTCGTCGATTCTCCTTTTCATTGTCAGGGCGTCGAACACATACAGATTTTTTAAATTAAATAGGAAACATGTAATCCGACCCTGAAAGGCATAAGGATTAACGAGTAGAAGAAGAAGAAGAAATAGGAAACATATAACGAAGTGTAATAAAATCTAAATTACCGCAACTACAACACCCAATCTTTCAAACCACTTACGTGGTAGTACTATTGCACGAATCACCGTACGTATGTAACATATCTATTCTAAGAACGAATCGATAGAGAATGCAACACGAAAATTCTCGCTTACCGTTTCAACAGTTAACGCGGCCTGGATCTCCTTCACCGATCGTTGCTTCGCCAACCTTTTCTTTTTCTTGTGCAACGGTTTCGTTTCGACGATCATCTCTTCCAATTCGAACGTGGGATCGCAGTTGAGATGGTCTCTCTGGGGACGAAAAATTGCATAGTTGCTGACGCGGATAGAAACCGGTACTAGCTCGAGAACGACGCGGAAAAAGGAAAGCGAGGAGAAATTAAATGCGGAATCAATTACGAGATTAATAAGTGGTTAAGCGGCGTGAGAATAGCGAAATAATCGACGTCTCGAGGATACACAGGGATGGCCGGATTTCGTAGGGAGACATGGGTATGTTTCTTATTATTAAAGATCGATATTTGGTTGAATAGACAATGTTGTGCAGGTTTGAATGCTGATTGAAATTCCGTTGAGAAAAATGTTACATTCCGAACCGTTCAGAAATTATTTTCAAAGAAAAAAAAATTGAAAATCAAAATTTATTTATAACAGCGAACCGTCATATAAACTCAAGTACAAAAACAATAATTAACAATAATTAAATTACTCGAATAATCCACCACCGTTTGCAAAGCAAAGTTGGCACCGTTTCTGGACACTATTAATTACTTTACGGATAGTATTGTCATTAATACTGTTTCAAGTCCAGCTTCCTACAATTCTTCATCGTTGTTGTATGTAAGACCATATACTTTACACCCCATAAAAGGTATTACGAGGGGCCAAATTACGTGAACTTGCAATTACCCTCTCATTAAACCGATCATTGAAAGAGTCCACCTATCCTATTGAAACCACATCTGTCTAGTAATTTCTATAGTGGCAACTATTCTATTAAATCTTCGATCTCCTCTTGTAAAAAGGGATATTGCTTTGTCCCATTAAACTACCATTAAAAATAATGGCGCCTAGTGATCTATTATTTATTATGCCAGACCAACAATTGAAACTGAATCTAACTTGGTTTCGAACTGGAAGAGTCAGCTGTAAGTTAGTTTGGGAGTAGTAATGCTTATTGCGTCTATTAAACATTCCACAATTGATAAAGATCGTTTCGTTCGTCCACAAAACTATATTCTTGGTATTGGGATTTGTGTTCACTTGGCCCAAATCCCAGTTCCAAAAGTGCAGTCTTCTTTCTGCATCTCCAGGTCTTAATCTTTGAGACGGTTTAAATTTATAACACTTGTACTTGTGTTTCTTCAAAATTACTGAAACTACAGTCTTGGGCACACCTACATTCTGCTAAATTTCTCTAGAAGAAACACATTTATCCACATTAACACGAGCTAAAACCAATTCTTCCTTTTCCGCATTATTCTTATTGTACATCTTTGGTCTTACTGCAGCAAACGAACCTGAATTCTTTAGATTCCTGTCTAATCGCAATATCGTTTTACGATCAGGTCTGGATGTTAAGCTCTGCATGTTTGAGGTGTAAGTTCTACGTTCTTGTAGCACTTGATATCATGTTTTTAAAAATTTCCCATGATAAGTTGAAGTAATAACATCGACACTACTGACAGGCTCGTCTGATGACAATGGATAAGGGTGATATTTGCTTCGAAACATAATTTCATAGAAAACGTGATAAACAAAAACCAACGTTATTGTGATAATGGCACTAGTGATTTCTGCCCGTAAAAGAATAAGCTCAGTTTTTAAAAAATTTTGAGGAAGTATCCATATCGTGTGATACATCATTGCATTCAGAAAAATTTCGTCTTAAAAGGGCCAAGCAAAAATGCCCGGTACCAATTTAAAACTTTGCGGTTAGGTTAGATTACTAAAAATTTGCACAAACAAAATCGGTTTTATTTAGAGCCAAATTGGTTCAAGCCGCATCTCTGTATCTTGGGTAGCAGGGAAGTTGCGGAAAATGAAAGAAATTGGGAGATCTTGAAGAAATGGGCCATGACAGGGGGATTTGGGGGATAGGTTCTTAATGAGCTCTCGAACCTGCACCTTTTATTGCTAATTTCTTCATCTCTCTACCTTTTCAAATGCAGAATTGGCCCATGTTGTCCCTATGAAATCCGGGCAGCCTGTATATAGTGGCGTTCGAGAGAGTTGAAGGATTTCGATTTTGTGTGGGGATTTGGTGGGATTTTGGTGGGAGTATCGTTGAGTTTATTCCGAAAAAATGCTGTCCAGTATTGGGATTGGTTTGTGTGAAAGAATCTTTTCGGCCAACCCAATGCGCCTACATGATTTTTTCCGAGATAAATCGCCTCCTTCACCCATACTAATTGGAACATTTAAAATCATCGAATTTGTCAACTTTTTAATGTAAGCTTCCGTTTTGAAAGTCTACACATCATTCGACTTACCGGTGGAGAAAACGGCGGTTTGTATTTCTTCTCGAGCACCATATCCAGATCGAACTTATGTAGGCACTTTACTTTCTTCAATTCTTGTATCGAAGACACCCTAGCTCCGGGACTTATGCACAGCAGCTAAAAGAAATGATTTCCAAAATTACGGCCTTTACAAACTTTGACTTCGCCACAACCTTCGAGAGCAAATCTACGATATTATCGCTGAAACTCGTCGGATACTCCACTCCCAAATGGAAGAGGATCCTCACGTCTTGGATTGTCGTGCTCGAATGGATGTCGAAAGGTCTGCAACCGCGTAGCATTTCGTAAGCCACGACACCTGACGTGGTCAACAATAAAAGGAATTATTTCGGTTATATCCGAGGACGATTGTTTCTGTGAAGGGCTCACCTAAAGACCACCAATCCACGGCGTACGAGTATCCTACGCATATGTCGACGGCGCAGTCGAAAATTTCTGGGGCTATGTACGGCTTAGTACCGGACATGGATGTGGCCAAGTGAGATTTCTCTAATAAAGCGGCGATGTTAAAGTCTGTCAGGTGGGCATGACCTTTAACAAGAGAAGGACATCTTCAAAAGTTTTCTTACGGCAACGACGAGAACGATTCTACGCCTATACTATGCATTTGCATAGTTTGGGCGTACAATGGTTTGAAACATCTGGAAGTATTAAGCAAATCTTTTAGGGAGAAAGATCGAGCTAAATCATGAGAAACTTCCACGATAAAGTTGAATGAATTTCGAAGTAAATAGTGGAGGAGGAAACCAATGGTTTAAGTGGATATGTTAATGGTAAATAAAAAAAACGGAAAGAAAAACCAATGAGTCAAAATGGCAAGAAATCTAATGAAGAGTTGAGATTGGAAACAAGGAAAATGTGAAGAATTGAGAATGGAATTAGAAGGAGAAAATAAGAATGTTGGTGACTAAAGAATCTCTTTGCTCTGCACGTGGCAGGTAATTTTTTTCATCTTCATAGAGTTTCATGGTCAGTGTCAATTTTAGAATCCTTCTTATCGGTGTGCTATGTGTCATATGTGTTATATCGACATTTTTTTAGCCTCGACAAAACTGAAACATTTCCAATTATCTCAAAAAGAAAAATAAAATTGGTAGTATAGTATATATACAAATTAAAAGTAAACAGAAACGAAACCCAAAACGTAAAAATAACCTCCAAGAATGTTAAGACTTCTGAAGCTAACTTTCTGGGTGAATCATACTAAACATGGACAAAACATATTGACCAATTGTTATCGAGATTATCGTCGTAGGCTAATGTATACAACGTCACAAGACACAATGGTTGCATATTTAACCTGATTCCACCCCATGCTTAGCATAATGTTCTATCTGTTGTTAGTCGAAACTTGAAGAATATTCATCTTCGCAAGAGAGCTGTTAGGTCATTGTCTAACACGTCAAATGGTGAAATATGTAACACACATTTTAAAATACCGAAAATGGTTATTTTTATCTTAAATGTGGCTGCTATACATGGCAGCCAAAACAAATTTACTTTAACCAGTTATAATTAGATTTGCTCAATTTGCGTCAATAGTACTACAACTATCTGAAACGACTGTAGTAGAATACATAGAAACATTGCCCTATACGAATGCAGATGGCTTTACGCTTTACATTGAAATTGTATTGTATTGTAGGTACAGAGCCATCTGTATTCGTATAGCGCAATGTTACTATTGTAGTATAGTCGTTTCAGATAGTTGTAGTACTATTGGTGCAAATTTAGCAACTCCAGTTATAAATATGAAGACAAAAACTTACTTACTTGGCCTTGAACCACTTCTATCTCAAATGGCAGTGTATAAAATAATTATTAGAATAAATATTACAACTTAACGAAAATGGATCTCCAGTTTGGGGGAAGAAAAACGCCCGAAAGTAATGTATTAGAATTCGCAAACGTAATGAACCCCAAACCCTCAACTTTCTCCTATCCAAAATCACGAAAAACGTCAATAATCTCAATAACGTGGTCCAGCCAACTCCTAAGGGTTGTCAATTGCTTTTGAAGATTTTGGGTGAACAAGCATCGACTTTCTTTTGCCACCTTTCAAATGCTACACTGTCGAAACTATCGGCACTTGCCTCCCAAAATCTACGAAATAAAATCGACAATCTTTAAAACCATGAGCATTGAATTGTTGATTTGTTTCTCTTCCAAAATTATTGTCCCGAATGCCGTAGGCCTCCGGGTCCGGCCTTTTCCCCTCAAAATTCTCGTAAAGGGTCAGTATTTTTCTGAAGATGGTCCAAACAGCTTTTGAGGATTTTGGACCGCTAGTTTACTTTCTGTTCTTTTTGGAAACTTTGAAGGCAGCGTCGACAGTTTCGAGGCTGATATATCTAAATCCCAAAACCAGTCGATAATCGTCAAAAGCTGACTGCACCAAATTTGGAGAATATTGACGGTTTTCGAATAATTTAAAGAAGAAGAAAAGACAAACATCTTTCACGCCGAAAATTCTCCAGGAAGATCAACATTCTCAAACACCATTGGCTCGAGCCTCCTCAAAAATTCTCAGAAAGCATTCTTTCAGTGCAGTCTTTTTAATAATCGTTTCTGATTTTCATATATCATCATCAAGTTTTGTACTTGGACGTTTTAATAGGGTATACGCATGATTTTTATTTATAATTTAATTAGATACTTTAACATTAATAATTACTGATGTCATTATCAATTTTGTACAAAATATATTATTATTGGTATACAAAATTATTGAAAAATATAATTTTGAATTCCCCGGCAAAACAAGCGTGACGTATGAGTATTTATTTACATTTCGATGTTTTCCGTTTCCATGGTTACTTAGTTCGTTTGACAGTTAGAAAAGATTTGTTGACATATGGCACTAACCTGTAAATTTTGTATTCCAATTATATGTTAATAATATAGGAATTAATATGAAATAACAGTATGTTTATTAAATTCTTACATATTTAACTCATTTCACTTACGATTCTTAACTCTTCTAATTGCGGGGGCGTTGAAACAATTGTTTGAGTGAATTGATTCCATCAACATAAACAGGTTAATTTTCAGTGAATGATCACTTACAAATACGTTTTCGGTAATTTCAGCCATTCTAAAGAGCCAATTGGGAACTTCAGTACGTGTTAAACTATTCCAAATCAATATTTCTTTACGAAAACTTGTGTTTTTAATACAACTGACAATAAACTAATGCTTGTACATAAATTTAGTGACGTCACCGGACTCGCATACATACTCGCGAACATACTCGTTAGGTCTCGGGTGTTGGTCGGAGACATTCGAATAAATTAAATCTAATTAAGATATATAAAATATTTCTTGCCTACATAAATGTTATTATATAGCAAATAGACAGTTAATTATATCATTGTTTCAATAAACATATATTTCGGTGTAAAGCTCAAACTTGCGTATACCCTATTGTTAAAGTAATAAGAGAGAAGTGGAGGATTTATTGGCGAATATTTCTCTCTTAAGGATTAGATGGGTAAGTCTTTTGCTCCTTCAGAGCGTAGCTTCATTCGCATCTTTGGATTAAATAACCTTTCAAAGGTGAAAGTTTCATCTTCTACTGCATCTTTGCGTTCGTATCAAGGACAAAAGATCTTATTTCCTCCGTCATGCGTCAACAACATCTATGTATGTCTATCTCCAGTGAACGTAATTTGTTTACCAATGTCTATCTTCTTGGGGAGGCGAATTTGATGAAAATTTCTATTGCGTTTCGTTCCATTTGCTAACAATAACATAGACAAAAGAAAATGAAATTTCCAACTCCCATCGAATCCGGGCGCCTACGAAGTTTACGATACGAAGAAAAAGGGAAAAATTCGAAACTTGGCATCTTTTCCCCTTGCCATCTTACGCGCTTTGTCCGCAAAGAAACTTTCAACTTTGAAGATTCGAATTTCGATGGAATTTTCAGAAATCACGACGAAACGGGAAAGTTGTAACGAAATCGCCATTCGATTCCTAGTCACATTTCCCGTTTCCGTTCCTCTCTTAATTCATTTAAATTCGCCAAATTCACTTCCATTAGGTTTCTAAGAGGTAAGTGATTTTAAATAAACGTCGCTTTTCGATATCGTAAATTTCGCGTCGAGCGCCGCCGGAGAGATTCTATCGAAGTGGTTGTAAACGACGACGACGGTCGGATTCAATTCGCATTGTCTGTTTTGGAATGAACGTAAAGCGGAATTATCGAGGAAGAATTCGAGCGCGGGATGGTATGCAATAAAAGATAACGGAGGTCGTGCGCTATTTTAAGTCGTTCTTAAACGATAAACAGTGAATGAAATTGCAGTCGTAAAATGGAACGGTAAAAACAACGAAGCGAGAAACAGGTGGGAATAATACCGTGGATGCCTATTCGCTATTAGAAAATACTCCGATTGATTGTAATTTAATAACCGACGTGGACAAATTAAATCGCAACCATGGATATCATAAAATCTTCAAGAAATTGGTTCAATGGAAAATGTTGCACCTTAATTGCAAGAGTGATGACGTTAACGTGTTTTGTCTTTAATGGGATTTTCCAGTGACATTATACATACAACGCTTTCCATAATTTATACATCAAACTAAAACAGAAGAAGGTTCAAACACAATTAAACAAAACTGCTAAGAGTAAATATTTTCCTACTATCACATGAAAGCCGCAATTAATTTCTTGTAATATTAAAGTTTCATATGGGAGATTTTGAGTACCCTTGAATTACTATACCCTCATAGACGTAGAAACGTAAACGCCAATAGTTGCTCGCAGCCTCAAGTGGGATATTACGATAACACGCATCGAAAGCATAATACATTCAACTTCAAGTATCTTAAGTCATTATCAAGTGGCATGTTGCATTGAATAACTGCCAATGTTTACTGTTTAGAGAAAGAAGTATAGCGTTTGTTTCCTTAGAGAAGAGCACATTACGTCATGAAACTATGCGCGATATGTGACGTTTCATTGGCTTCCGCTAGTCGGTTGCCATGGTAACGTATACAGAACACCAAATTTGGTTCATTGAGCCGCTGACGTAATGTGCTCTTTTCTAAGGAAACAAACCCTAAACGTTACTTAAAATCAGGTCATAAGTTGAGCAGGTTCAAGGGCATCTGCGGTCGAATCGTATCTACGACCGAATTACGAAGCGACCTTAGTTTTCTTATGCATCAAATTAAAACAGAAGAAAGTTCATAACAAATAAAATAAACTTTTTAAGATAAAATATTTTCTACTATCATAGGAAAGCCGAAGAGATTTTCAAAAAGTTTCGGAAAGGAATGATTGTCATATAGTATAAAGAAAGGCGCACGTTTACTGTTTAGACAAAGAAATGTAAACGCTAGTAAAATTAGGTCAATATGTTGGAGAAGTTTAAGCAGACGTGTGTATGTTTATGCACTTTTACGAAGTTACGTCAACGGTCCCAAAACTAAACTCATTTGCTCACTTTTTTATTGTTTCAGTTTTCTTTTCTTTTATACTCATGAACTTATTTTTACCTCATTTAATCTGATAAATAAATTTGATGCATTACTTGTAAAAAAATCCTGCCATCTAGTATAAGTTTTGATTAGAAGGAAACCAATCGAAACGTACATACAAAATTGATGAATTTTAATGAAATCTTAACCGAATATGTGGTCTCCTTTCCGATACTTACTCCAGGAATTTGTCGGGTACTAGCATAGTACAATCTCTGATAACAGATGATGCTCGTGATTTTCCCTCTCCCACTTTTTAGTAATAGTATGCGAAATACGTGTTTACCTGTTTCCCGCAACAAACGTGTTAATTATTGCAGAAAATTTCTGAAGCAGGAGAGGTGAATCGACAGTTTTCGGGGAAAGGATGCAAAACCCTTAGAAATGTGAGTCCTGCAGTTTTAAAAAGTTTTGGAAAACGAAGGAAAGCCGTTCGTTTTGTACCTGTTAGATTTAGAGGTGGTCCATTTATTTTCAACATTTTTGGAGAAAATTTGGTGACAATTCATTTCTTCAGAAATTTTTGGAGAATAGAAATGACGTATTTTATACTTTTAAAAAGTTTTGCAAAACGAAGGAAAATCGACAGATTTGTACCCGTTAGGTTTAGAGGTTGTCCATTCACTTTCAACATTTTTTTCGGGAAAAGTAGGGCGATCATTTTAGGAATTTGGTAATAATTGATTATGTTCAGAAATTTTTGGAGAATAGAAATGAAGTGTCCTACAGTTTTAAAAGGTTTCGGCAAACAAAGGAAAATCGATCGTTTTGTATCCGTTAGGTTTATAGGTTGTCCATTCATTTTCAACATTTTTTGAAGAAAATCTGGAGGATCATTTTAGAAATTTGGTGATAATTGATTGGTTCAGAAATGTTTGGAGAATAGAAATGATGTGTCCTACAGTTTTAAAAAGTTTTGACAATCAAAGGAAAATTGATCGTTTCCTATCCGTTAGGTTTATATGTAGGTTATCCATTCATTCTTAACATTTTTTGGAGAAAATCTAGGCCATCATTTTAGGAATTTGGTGATAATCAACTGCTTCAGAAATTTTTGGAGAATAGAAATGACGTATCCTATCGTTTTAAAAAAGGAACATCGACAGTTTCGTATCCATTAGGTTTCGAGGTTGTCCAATCATTTTCAACATTTTTTGGAGAAAAGTATGGCGATCATTTTAGGAATTTGGTGATAATTGACTTGTTCAGAAATTTTTGGAGAATAGAAATTTGATCGTTTGGGACTCTTTTAAACATCACAAGGATCGAAAGACATAGAAACAACAAGAAGAAGGAGATAAAGAAATGTCTTATTGTATTCGTTAAATGTATGGAATGAGCAGAATTTTTCTTCGGATGTTATTGATAAGCATAGATCTAACAAAATATTTCCAATCACCGCATCCAAACTTATATGGAAATACCCGGTATTTCTGATTTTGTACAGTTGTAGTACTACTGAAATTTTGTTAGCGGCAAATTAAAGGAGCTTTATATTAAACCAGTTTAATTATTAACAATAGGAAAAATGTGAAAAATGCTTGCAATTAAAAAAGGGCACCAAAAACGTAAAAATGAAAGAATCAGAAATGTTGATTAAATTAACATAAAAACTTATTTTTCACTTTAATAGTCACCTCTGGCCCTAATATAATGTTTAATCCGACGGAAAATGCTTTTCATCAAATTGTTGCCCACCGTTGTTGCAATTTCCCTTTTTCCGTGTTCAACTCAAACTTACGTGGGACATTTAGGGCCTTTTTGGTACACAAAGTTAAATTTACTCTGAAAGTGCGATTTTACAACTGGACACAATTAAAATTTTTCAACGTGCACTTCACCGACTTTTTCTTTTTCTTTTTCAAACAAAAAACTTTCTTTTTAATCTGCATAACAAGTTTTTATTAAATTCTTAGTATAAGTAAGAAATACAGGGTGATTCCATATAAATTCTAAACTCCAAAGTTGAGATCTGTTGATAAGTACCTATGCAGTTTCCTTATCTTATCTATATCTTTGATAATCTTGAAATATATTTTGGGGAAATAAGTGGAAACTTCATCTAACTAAAGTTTGATTTCATATCTACACTTTTAATGAAAAAATTTTGGGGTAATACATCTCGAATAAAATTGCGTTTTATTATAGCTGATAACTGGAAAAACCCCCGATTCCAAAACGAGTACCTATTAAATGTAATTCTAAAGGCTACAAATTACGCGATTAAACTTCCTTTGTTAGCAATCTAACAAGAAATACATTCAAACGGTTAAGCAAGCACGGCTCAATGTATCACGGGTCTATTGTATGCCAGCCGAGCTTTCATGTATCGAAAGCGACAGACTTTAAAAAGGAGATCCTCAAAAGGAAAACGACCCAATACGCAGTTCTAAATAAGTGAAAGGTCGAATTCCGCAAGATAACGTTAAGGCTCTCGCAATAATCCGATTTAACCGCAACAAAGGAAAGGATTTCAGAAGCGCGTCGGCTACGTTAAGGGTTCGTTCAACGTCGAATAATTTAGAACAAAAGTTGAATAGGAAATGAGACAATGCGTTTCATTCGATGTTATTCGAATTAAAAATACGAATACGATAATTAACGTAGGCAGTGCAAATCGAAGGGTTTCAAAATGTCCGAAATGCGCACCTTTAATTCGGGCTGTATAATATTAAATTTTATAGGGTTGCTAATTAGTTGATTAATTTCCGTCTTACCTCCTTCGTCAAGTAGGATATTATCCGGCTTTATATCTCTGAAACAAAGGATATAAATTAATTGCGAAATGTTAACGACGTTAAACGTATCAAATATGAAATCAATATGAAATAGGTTTCGTTCGGATAGGAATTAATTATATTTTGGCCTGGGCAAACGGTACTTTCTAATCTAATTTAAATTTGTAAATCATTATGATTAAATATAATGGAAAATAAGGAATCGAGGAACGGCAAATTCGACGAGACCTTCCCGTACCAAACTAAGTGATTTCTCATTCAGCATCCACGAATCCAAATGGGGTGAAATATGTGACAGGGATTAAATAAATGCGAAGATTTTACGAGAATACGGCGGATAAGCGTATCGGATGCTGAAAATTATCGCTGCGGAAATCCGCAATGTGTGCACAAAAACGTAGTATAGAATTTACCGACGAGCTAGAAATGTGTTACGTGTATGTCGGCGATGTAATGTTAGATGTTATTAATACCTGCTAATTTCTGCATCATTGGATTAGCGAGTTTCACAGAAAATCGGTTACATCTCGAATATTGTTCCGAGTTATCATGAAATTCTCGTGTGTATAGGATCGAAATAGTTTGAAATTTCGTTTTAGTAAAAATTTAACAATGTCTTCGAAATGTTAGTTGAAAGGGATCGTTATCTCGCAAATGGTTGAAGTCAAGCTCAATTTTACTTCTTTGGTATGATTGCAAGATTTAATCACCTGTGCAGGAACCAGAGAAACCAAAGAAATGAAAACAAAAATGGTTATCTAATGGGGAAAGTTGCGAGTTTTTTCCTTGTCGAGATAGCCAGATGTGCCACATTCGTGCTAAGTAAACTTCAAGTTTTCTTCCTCCTTCTTGGCTACTTCTGCTCCTATTCTTCTCCATCGTTACCTTCTTTCCCACTCTAGATATCCGTATTCTTCTTTCCTTCGTTTTCAAGTGTCTGAGGCGAGGTTCAAGTTTTCTTCTTCCTTCCTAGGTCTTCTCGATTATTTCTAGTCCCTCTCTTTCCCATCATTACCATTTTTTGCCATTTTCAGAGAGTTTCAGATGAAGTTCAAGTTCTCTTTTTTCTCTCTATGCCTTTGTGTTTATTTCTAATCCTCCTCCTTTTCATCATTACCTTCTTTGCCATTTCAGATATCCATCCTCTTCTTTTCTTGGCTAACTTGGCATTTTCAAACGTCTCAGATAAGGTTCAAGCTTCTTGATTAGTTCTGGTTCTCCAATTTTTCATGATTACCTTCTTTGCCATTTCAGACATCCTTCTTCTTCTTTTCTTGGTTTTCTTTGCATTTTTCAGGCGTTCTAGATGAGGTACAAGTTTCTGTCTTCTTTTCTATAGCTTCTCGGTTATTTCTGACGCTCATTTTTTCCATTACTACCTTCCTTGCCATTTCAGACAACCGTCTTTTGCTTTTCTTGGTTTTCCTTACGTTTTCAAGCGTTTCAGACGAAGTTCAAGTTTTCTTGTTGCTCTATTTACCTTCGTGGCTACTTCTGGTCCTCATTTCTTCTATCATTACCTTCTTAACAAATTTCAAACATCCGTCTTCTCCTTGTTTTTGGTTTTCTTTACATTTTCTCTCATCTTGATGGAATTAAACTTTTCTTCTTCTTTCTTTCTATACTTTCTTGGCTATTTGTGGTCCTTATCTTTCCCATCGTAGTCTTCTTTCACATTTCAGACATCCGTGTTCTTCTTTTCTTTGTTTTCTTTGCGTTTTCAAGCGTTTCAGGCGAGGTATAAGTTTCTTTTTTTTTCTTTTCCATATCTTCTTGATTATTTATGATGCTCATCTTTTTCATTACTACATTTCTTGCCATTTCAGACATCTGTCTTTTGCCTTTTCTGGGTTTCCTTACGTTTTCAAGTGTTTCAGACGAAATTGAAGTTTTCCTTTTCCTTTCTATTTTCTTTGTCGTTATTTCTGGTCCTCATCTCTTCCATCACTTCCTTCTTTACAATTTCAAACCTCCGTCTTTTTCTTTCCTTTTGGTTTTCTTTGCATTTTCAAACGCCTCAGATGGAATTAAACTTTTCTTCTTCTTCCTTTCTATATCCTACTTTCCATCGTTACTTTCTTCGCCATTTCAGACACCTATCTTCTTCTTTTCTTGATTTTCCTTAGGTTTTCAAGCTTTGCAGGCGAGTTTCAAATTTTCTTCTTCCTTTCTACACCTTCTTGGCCACTTCTGGTCCTCCTTTGTTCGATCATTCTTTGTCATTTCAGACATTCGTATCCTTATTTTCTTATATGATAGTTTTCTATCACAGTTAGGTCAATTAAACAAGGGTGAATGAAATAATAGTTATATTCTCAGAACATTTACAAACATCTTCAGAATCGTCAGTGAAAATTTCTTCTTTCTTTTTATACCTTCTTGGTTATTTTTGGTCCCCCTCTTTTCCACCATTACTTTCTTTGCCATTTCATACTTCCGTTTTCTGATCTTCCCGGTTTTCTTTATGCTTTCAAGCGTCTCGGGTGAGGTTCAAGCTTTCTTCTTTTTTTTATTTCTAGTTCTCATCTTTGTATTATTGTCTTCTTTGCCAATTCAGTCATCCATCTTCTCCTTTCCAGGGTTTTCTTTGCGTTTTCAAGCGTCTCAGGTGAGGTTCAGGCTTTCTTCTTTTCTTCTATACCTTCTTAGCCATTTCTGATCTCCCTCTTTTCCATTATTACTCTCTTTGCCATTTTCAGACATCCGCCTTCTTCGTTTCTTGAGTTTGTTTACCCTTTTAAGCGCCTCAGGAGGAGTTCAAGCTTTCTTCCTCCTTTCCAAAAAGGTATATCTTGGTTATTTCTAGTTCTTATGTTTCTATTATTGTCTTGTTTGCCACTTCAGACATCTGTCTTCTCCTTTCCAGGGTTTTCTTTGCATTTTCGAGCGCTTCAGGTGAAGTTCAAATTCTCGTCCTCCTTGTCACACCTTTCTTTGTCAATACAGGAATTTCTCAATATAAACATGACACAAAAAATAGAAATATTCTAGGATCGATTTTCCCATTTCTACTACCTTTGCACATGTTTCCATGTTTTAAGTTATCGAATATGCGTGCGTCTCCTCGTAAGATTGTCTTCCAAAGTTCGACGCGATGGTTTTTCATATAAAGATCAAACTAGAGATTATTTCCCGAGAAAAGATCGCGAAAGTTTGACAAATTTTCGTCCGTATTGCAATGAGGGAGAGGAGGGGGGGCGATGAGCCGTACCTCCCCAAAGACGCTGTTGGGTACGTATCCGTGGGTTTAGCGAAACGGGTATATCGAATCCCGTCGCGCTATAAAACTTTTAGATTTGCTCTCGCATCGGAGCTGAAAAACTGGTGGTGGTGTTATATATTGAAATTTACCGGGTGTCGACGATACTTCGTGCCCTTGTTTCGGTTTATAAATTTCGTCGAAAGATCGTAGTTTAATTCCCCGGGCCTTGTCTACACAACAATTTGGAGCCTACGTATGGATGTTTGGTAAGAGTTTAAAACTTCTGTATTGAACTTTTCGAAAAGTTTTCGGGGACAAAAAGCAATCCCGAAACGAAGATTGATTTTGGACAAGTTTCGAATGCTGGCCGGTAATTCGATTCAAATCGTTATTTACTTTCGAACGTCGTCGTTCGCTACGTCGCCGTTTTTAGCAGGGGAAAGATCAAAGAGATTTTTCCCAACAAAACTCGACTCCATCGACGCAAATTGATTACATTAAAATGCGTACCGAGCTCGGTACCGGCCGGAATTATTAATAGCGCGCCGAGCGACGAAAGCTCACTTATCCTTTCAATTAGCGATCTCTGGCGGTGAAGCATTAGAGGGACCAACCGGAGCAAATTCGAACGCGACGCTCTGGAAAGAAGAGCGAATTTCGTTTGAACCGGGAGGTCGAGCCCTATAATTAATAACTCGACATCCCCTCGGGGATAAGGGCTTTAACTAGGCGTCTTTCTTAAATGAAAGTGCGGTTTTACGTTGTATTGGTAATTGCATAATTGCTGCCGGTAAAATGCAGGCAGAGAATTTGCAGGATAGTTAAGGTAAATGTTGTATAAAAGGATTAAAGTCTTTTTTGGAAAAAATCAATTGTCACTGGAATCTTTACTTTGAGGTTCAGTTTCTGTAACTTCGGGAAAAGCTTCCTATTAGTGGATGAAGGAATAGATCAATTTGAAGGACAAGATAATGGCAAAGAATGATACATTTAGAGATACAGACTTATCCAAAATGATTGTCCAGCACGTGACCAGTATTCTTTTTTAATTTGGGGATTTTTGTGTTCATAGGTTTATGGTATTTCCATATCACTACGATCATACTAGCATTTGATATAGGCGTACAATCCTTACTCACAATTTTTGCTGCCATTCTTTACGATTTCGCTCCATTATTTTTATCATACATTTAAGTAACAGAACTGTACTTTCCAGTACACTTTACTCTTAATATAACAACAGCTGTTAGACTAACGGAATAAATAAATTGTCGCAATTATTAAACTTAAATCCATCTCAAATTGAGAGGCATAGAATAAAAACTTACGATCTATCTAGCGATAAGGTCAAAAGTAAATAAAGAAAGTAAAAATAATTTCTTTTTATTTAAAAAGTGCGCCCCCTAATTAAAACTTTCTGCAATATTTTACATAAAGTAATAGTGTACTACCAACTGCTGTTATTTGGGTTGCCCAATTTGGTAGTCACGTGTTGGAGAGGGATTGTTGATATTTCTGTATAAATTATGTCTAAATTTGTTTAAATTGAATACACACTCATATTCATAATTAAACTTTACCTACTCTTTTTTCTTTTAACGAATTGTGTTTCAAATTCAATATTTTTGCTCCATACTTCGATATTTTACACACCCGCCTTTCGAGGTTACTGCGAGAGCAATCTACAAAAGTTTTATGGCGCATGGGGATTTGCACTTTTTTCTGCGTTTTTCGTCCCGAGCAACGTCTTTAGGGAGATGGTAAGCCCGTATCGTAGTACGAGCGAAAATTTCTCAAACTTTCGCAATTTTTTGTGGTCGCGAAATGATCCTTGGTTTGATCGACGTATGAAAAGCATCACGTCAAACTTTGGAAGACAACCTTATGCGGAGACGCACATTCAATAACTCCAAATAGAAACACGAGGTGAAGTAAAGGAAACGTGGAAAATCGATACCAAAAGGTGCGGTTATTTATCATATCAAAAACTTAGTAGAGTAATTGTACCTCGCCTGATAAGTTTGAAAGCGTAAACTAATAAAAGGAACATGTTCTAAACGGCAAAGAAAACCAGGAAAGGAATAGAAAAATACTTAAGGTACTTAAAAGCATTAAAATTGCGAAGACTTAACACTGGTTCGTGACATTTCAAAAGAGTAAAGAGTACCAGAAAAGTATGAAGACTTAAAATTAGCTTGACGCCTCAATTCGCAAGGGAAAGGCAACAGAAAACTTAGACCTCATCTGATACGCTTGGATGCATAAGGAATCCTAAGAAAAGGGGTAAGGATCGATGTCTAAACCGGCAAAGATGACCAGAAGAGGAAGAGGACATAAGGTAAGCGCGAAGAATGCCAGAAAAGGAAGAAGGGTTAAAATTCGATCGACGTTCAAATGCGCAAAGAAAAAGGGAAAGGAAAGGAAGTACCAGAAATTTGGACCTCATCTGAGACGTTTGAAGGCCTAAAATGAAACCGAGAAAAGGACAATATCAATGTTTGAAACGGTAAAGAGGACCAGGAAGGAAACGAAGACTTGAGAAATAGTCCAGAAAATAAGCAAAAGGAGGGTGAGAATTTGAAGCTCATCCAGCATCTTTGGAAGAGCAAAGAATATCAGAAAAAGAAGACCACTTAACATTAGTTCGAAGCCTGGATTGACAAAGGAGGTAAGAAACGGAAGAAGAAATTTTGGTAAACGCTGGAAATGGCGAAGAAAGCGAAGAAACGGAAATTATTATATATTACGTTCGAAACGGCGATGTGAATCAGGAAGGAAGAGAGGAGAACTTGCAGCACTCAAGAAGATGAAAAAGTAAGCGGGAGAAAACTTAATATTCATCCATCACATTTAAAAGAGGAAAGGATATCAGAAGAATAGCAAGACTTAAAAGCCGCTTGACGCCTGAATTGGCAAAGAAGGTAAAGAAAGGAGGAAGAAATTTTGGACGTTATCCGACATGCTTGAAAGCTCGAAGAAAAAGAAAGAGAGGAAAAAGAGAAAGGGGAAAGGAAGTCAGGGAGGAAAAAAGAAGACTTGGGGTAGTCAAGAAGATAAAAAGGGACGAAAACTTGAAGCTCGTCTGGCATTTTGGAGGGATTAAGGAATTTCAGGAAAGGAAGAAAATTGTGACCAATATCTTAAAGAACACGAAAATGACTTGACATTCCTTTGACAGCTGCAAAGGTAACGAAGGATAGGGAGAGACATGGAAGGGAGAGGGAAATATTTACAAGCAAATCACAAGGTCCTTTGTAAAATTGGTAGAAACTTCTTCTGGAGTTCATCGTTTACCACAAGTGGATATCAACGTTTCGTGCTGCGTCTCAGTCTCGTCTTCAGTTCTAAAACTTCTGAACCATCGATCTCACTTTGGAAAGTAGTATTCTGATGAAACATCTTTTGAAACTTCTTTGTAATTCATCGTTCAACTGGATATCAACGTTTCGTTCTGCGTCTCAGTCTCGTCTTCAGTTCTAAAACTTATGAAACACCACTCTCGCTTTGGAAAGTAGAATTCTGATGAAACTTTTTTGATGATATTTTCAAAATTTGGCTTTCTACAGAAGAGTACCTAAC
The DNA here is from genome assembly GCA_038088585.1 of Chrysina gloriosa. Taxonomy (NCBI): domain Eukaryota; kingdom Metazoa; phylum Arthropoda; class Insecta; order Coleoptera; family Scarabaeidae; genus Chrysina; species Chrysina gloriosa. The sequence goes on along the minus strand of CM076091.1, from coordinate 62,425,531 downwards.
AGGACTAAAATAATCTATAAACCTGAAGGATAATGCTACAGATGCTTAAACGCTTGCAATAATTTCAAGGCAAAGTTTCCAATTATCCGTTTATCCGTAATTAATTTCAAACCATCATCAACTCTAAGCAAACCTCCGTCGTATTTCTTTCCCCCTTTTCACTCGCCCTTGAATTCGTAAACGTAAACTTTGCAATATTCTCAAAGCGGGCGACTAATTGCGGAAACCGGATGAGTTATCGACGAACGAAATTAACTGCAGTCTTTACGGAGCTTTACCGCACCTTTTTCTTGTATCTCCGCCTTTAGAAAAACAAGCGTTATATAGTCGTTTTCGTTAATAGAAGGGGAAAAAGAAGAAGAAGCGTTTCCGCATTTACGAAAGCAATTAAGGAAAAACCGGTCTCGCTCGATTGAGGAAAATCGATTGTGGAGTGAGGCAAGGAGAAGAAAGGTCAAATTTGGGTGTAGCGAATTAATAATGAAGTGTGGCAGTAAGATCGGAATAAAGTGTGCGAAGTGTGGGAAGATGACAAAGTATGAAACTATCCTCGCCACATGCGAGTTTCGGAAACCTTAAGAAAATACTTCAATGGGGATAGAGAGGAATGACGAGAACTTTATTGGATTTTCTTGCTTATGAGGAAGTTCACGATTTTTCCTGCATTTTTTCTATATAGTAACCTAGAAGAGAGAAAAATATCCATATTTCAGGTCAAAAGATAATGACGAGGAGCAGCACCCACGCACTTCTGACTGAACTGAAAATTTTCAACTCCGTTTAATCTCTTAATTGAGTGGAAAGGTAAGAAAACAGATTTTTTATCATCTCGCAGCAAAGGGAAAATCCCAACATCGAAAACGGTCGAGGGAATAATTAATGCTTGAGACACGCTAATTACTCCATTAAAAATCTTAATAAAAATAACATTTCGTGTTTTCCTCAAATAAAAATCTTTCCTGGATTCTTAAAATGACTTCCTGCACGTTTCGTCACGCCCTAGCTTCAAAGAATTTCTTTAATAATCCAAGGGGTCCCCAATTACTTCGTTTCGTTTTGTCGTCGTGCGTCGGGACGCCTAACTTCCTTCCTTAATTATCCCCGTAATTAAGGAATGTTAAATTAAGCCGGGTACAGTCGCCTTGTTTAGACCTTCGAAGCGGAATTTTTGAATAAATAATGCGAGAGTGTCGCTGTGTTGCTTTTACATAAAAGCAACACGGCAAAGCTTTTTAATTTATGGTCTTTCTTTGCAACAAAAACCTGGACGAAGGCCTAGAGGCAACTGAGAAATTTCGATTTCGATGAAACTGTACAGACTGGAAGGGTATGTTGCTATAAGAACGTCATTTTTCTAGCGGCCAAATCCACCGATTTTGGGGTACAGCCCCCTCCAAAAATTTGCACGATTCTTGAATTTTTGTAAATATCTCGAAAACTATCACTTGTATCTCTCTTTTCTTAGAATATAATTTCAAGTATATTACATAGCCTCAAGGAACGTGTTAATTATTTTCGGAGAAATTACATAACGGTCGACCGGGCGCCCCCTACCCCTCCTTTTTTAATCATTTTTTTCGCCACAAGTAAAGTTGGTTTTACGTAGAAAAATGTGCTGAATAACACATTGAGACAGCTAATTGTAAAGATATTAAAAAAACGTTGTCATTGATTGATGTACATAGATAAGTGTCGTTCCAAATATAAAATACTTTGAATCACTAATTATTTCGATAACGTTTCAAATAAATACGAAATCTATTTAGATAGATATGGATGAAGTACTTAAGTCCTTAATGTGGAGATATATCAGTAAACAAAAATACACGCATTGTGTCACGTACACCGGTGTAGTAATGCATATATAAGGTCTTCCCTCTGAATGATATATCAGTAGCATTTTTTGGGTAGTACAAATTAATACAGCTAATGTATTAAACATGTTAGGTACCAGCAACGTTTCAAATAGCTAACATCGCAGTAATTCCTTTGACGTCTCAAGAACTTGAGTTGCATGAAGGATATAATTGTAAGTGTTCAACAAGAACATGTTCTCTTTTGAATATGCAACAGGATTGGAGTTCGAACGATTACAAGAACCACATGAAGCACAGTATGTGGAAGACAATTATGAAAACATTCCCTGTGTTCCTGAAGAAGAAGGCAGTATTATTGACCTGAACTTTGTCCGAAGTGTGAAAAAGAATTAAAAAAGTGAAATCGCTACCCCAGTTATATAAATGGGCCAAGTTGCATCGAAATTGGTGCGGGTGGGAGGTGCAATGCTTTTTAAAAGGAAGGGTTACCAGATGCGCTATATGTCCATATTTTGAATATTTTCTTCTTCCAATAATTGCAGAGTAATTGGCAAGAAGCGGTCCCATTCTTGAGGGCGCTTGTCACATCTTCAAAGGCCTTAACGGCAGAAGCAGAAACAGGCCCTTTACATAGCACAATCAGCCCTACATAATTACCGAGTTTTATCGAAATCCGCAAATCGGTGGGAGTGGGAGGGGTAATATTTTTAAGAATAAAGGTTACCGCTTCAGACGTGTTTCAATAGCGCTCTTGGAACGCTATATGCTTATATGTCTGAATACTTCTTTCTTGAAACAATTCCAGAGTAATTGGCAAAAAGCGAAAAACGGACCAATTTTCAGAGACGCTTTTCACCCCTTCAATGGCCTTAATTGCAGAAACAGAAACCGGCCTCTTACATAGTCCTACCAGAAACGTATTTTTCAATTTTCCCATTACAACCAGGCAGAGATCGATTTCCCAAATATCAGCTTACGATTACTAAATCCCCATCCTCATTCCGACTTCGCCTTTCCGTCCATTGTCCATAAATTTAATATCATACTTGGACGATCGAAAGCGCTTTTATGTAATTAGTGGCATAGACTCGCTGTCCGACTCCTTTCTAGTCGGTCGTATTTTCGCAATCTGCAGTTGGAGAATCTATTCATATGCAAACGAGGTTCTGATGCCGTCGGCTGTTTAACGAGGAGAGTCAGGAATAAAGTAGAGTTTGTGTAGGAGCACTTCGGTGAATGCTGATGCGGTAATTGGAGAAGTCGTTATCCGTTTCTTGGTAGTAGAGGAAATGAAAAATGGAAAACAAAATTTAAGAGACATGATGTGTACATATGTTGCCTGAAGGACGTAGTTATGTATGTTTTTCTAAAAAAAAGAGAATGGAGAAGAAAATATGATGGGTGATTTTCCCCAGTTTTCTTAAGAGGTACTTCGGCGAGGCATAAAACGCTGCTTTTTTGGCAAGATCGAAGTTTAATCGGGAATGGTCGCAAGTTGCAAGGACGGGCTGAGTGTGTATATTTTCGAGTGTGTATATTCTAATCGCCTTCGAATAATTCCGATTTTGGCAATTTTGGATCGCATGAGCAACTCTATTTATAATTTAGAAAGTGTAGATCTTGGAAGATTAATGATTAACTTGGTGATTCGATGAAGTTAAATCTATGTCTTAAAACTTAGTCGTTAGCAAGTGCCATGCAACTTTTTCCGGTAAACTGGACTAAGAATTAGGCGACTAATAACTAGAGTTTGTTAAAGAGATGAATAATGTGCCCCGGGAAAATCCATTTTGACCCGGTTTACACGCATTTCTGGTATTGCGATATATATAGAATTGATTATCGAAAATGATTTTAGTAATTTTTATGCAATTTAGTATGTAGGGATTTTCGAGAACACAAAATTGATCTAGCATGGTCCCGGTCCCAGGAAATTTTTTTGTCTCGCTTTTACCATTATATACCATATTTATTTCTGCGGTACATAAAATGTGTTATCGAAAATTGCTCTCAAGATTTTGTTACAATTTAGTATCTGCGAGTTTTTGGGGACGAAAAACCGATTTAGCATGGTCCCGGTCTCGATTCAATTCATTTAGTCCAGCTTTTCATCAATTTCGGCCTAAACCTGGGTTAGCAACTCATGCAGCCAGGCGAAATTATAAGTAATTAAAACTTTACTACTAAACCATAGATGGCGCTGAAAGTAGTATGTTAATAAAAGAAAAATATCTACGAAAACTTACAACAACATTTAAATTCAGATACTTTGTTACTTTCAGATACAGTTACAAAAGTAATCGGAGCTGAGTTAAAAATAAAAAACTTATATACAATTATTTGGCGTTGCAAAAAGAAGGTATGTAAATCTTTACTTAAAATGTGTATTTCTTAAGAAAGATTTTGAGCTTTGTTTATTCTTAAAAGGGCGTTGTGTGGTTTGTCTAATGAAACAAAAAGACCTTACGTGTTACAACTTGTTTGTTGGCCATTTTCGTATTTAGATAGGTTAATTCTACTATAATGTGCTATTCAGCTTTATGTTACAATTTTTTTGGTCGGCCTGTCTATAAAATAAATTGCAAAGATCGGATTATTTAAAAGCAAAGTCGCGGATTCGCCTTTGAACGACGAATCCCAAAACGATAAAATCCCCCTTTTACCTTAGATTTCTCCGTCACAAAGGCCAAATGACAAATCTTTTCAGCATTTACTTACCTACCTTACCGCATACATACCTATGAATTATCTTCTTCGATTTGAGGTAATCCAGAGCCTGAGCGATTTCGCAGACGAGAAGCTTAACCGCGTCTTCGGAGAAATGTATTTCCTGGCCGATGTGATACCGCAAATCTCCTCCGAGTAGGAGATCGGTGACCATGAATAAATCCTCTTCGTCTGCGAAAGGAAAGAAAGGAAACCCATTTTTAGTTCCGGAGAAGAAATGCGATCTTCAGATTCATATCTAAAAGTCCGAATTAGATGGAAGCGCATACGCGGGGAGTTTTACGAAAAGGACTCGCCCCGGAAACGTTATATGCGCGACGTCCTCTGATTTATTTACTTTCAGCTGATATTCAAAGGGGTGGAAAATGCATGCAATATTTCATCTCGGAAGGCAATTTCGGTACGATGCTCGAGCGCGTCGACGACGGATGCCTGGAAATGGGTGCACTTATTTTATATGTACTTACGTACAACGTTACGTACATACGTATTCGAACGTGATTTATGTCTCTAACAGGGAGATTGTAACCTCATCTTGGAGTAGGCGAACAATTTCTCCGCGCAAACTACAACTTACGTACGTACACGTATAAATATGAAATGATGAATTTATTTGCGTGACACACGTGGAGCGTGCATCGTTTATATTCTTGTGCTTAGCGCGGCGAAGAACGTAAAATTGTCGTAAATTCTTGGTGCCGTTAAAATGGTACCGTGTGTTTCCTTATCGGAAAATCTGCGTGTGCATAATGTGGTGGATTTGGTTTACGAACGGGGCCGAAACGGAAATGAAGTTGGCGTTTCACGACTGTCATAATGCACAAAATAACGTGTCGTTTGTGGGATCGTTTGTTAACTAAACGGAATCTCTTGTAGTAGTAGAAAGGCACCAAGTAATAATAAATAGTCTACCGCAATTGTTGATTTCAAAAAGACGTAATAATAATAATATTAATACTGGATAATTGAGCCTCACGCTATTTACCATATAGATTAACTAAGTAACTACCAATAACAGAAAATTAATTAGAGTACATATGAGAATATGAATATTACGCAAAGATTATCTATTAACTGAAGTATTCCAGAAATTCCTGTAAGGAATAAAATCCATTCACCGCCAATATACTCGACAATTAAGATTTAAATTGAGAAGCTTTAATAATTATTAAAAATTCGGAGGTAGTTTATTATAAATTTTGATACCTACCACCTCCAGTGAAAGCTGATGAAGAGTTAATCGTGATTTAGGTATCCCTAAATCATCTCCGAGTCTAGTACTGTGATCATGTAAGTCGCAATTTTCTGTAAAATTACGTTTATTATTATGTATCTACGTTGCTAATTCATAAATGAAGATAAGATGGTAAAGTCAAAATATTTAATTTAACCAAGGAAATCTTTGCAGACTCCATAGGCTTTAGACCAGCTATTATACGAAGAATCTTTTTTGGCACATGAATACATCGCTCGCTAGTACGGCTTTACCCCAATATTTTATTCCGAAGCATAGCCCATTCGCTACATATGCGTGATAGACATGAACACACCAACTGCTACCGAATTAAAACGGTTTTCAAATTTCGAAACAAATAACATGGAGAATTTATGTTTGTCAAGAGGCCCTCGCAATGGTACTTTAAAAAAACTCATCAAATCCCAGACTCCAAAAATCTGAATCCGTCTGTTCTTACCAAAGTAATATTATTAACTTTTCTAAGTAAAAGTCTTGGTCACGTTGCAGTTGGTATAGATGAAATCTAATGTGAGTGGTTTTGGAGATGTTAAGGAATAATTTAATACTTACAAGCCAATCATGGATCTTATTCAATATATTACTATAATGCCTTATGAGGATTTGGTTGTCAAAATCAGAAACTACCAAAGCAATAATAATAATAATAATAATAATAATGCTCTAATAATTCACTAGTTTTGAAAAGATTAGGAAATTATTAAGGAACGCCCAAAGGAAGTTGAAAAGTATGTAAATATCGTATATAGAAACTTAGGTGTAGTTTAAATAGTCGAAGAAGCATTTGCAGACGATGTGATCTTCCTGGTTCAAATCAAGAAAATGCTGCGAAAGGACATCAATATATACAACTGGATGCTGAAAGAAGAAGGTGTGAGGCTGAACAAACATGAGACAAAAGTAGTGGTGATAGGAGAGGGGCAGATCAACATCGACGTGAAGGGAGTGAAGATGGCGTAGATGAGCCAACTTAAGTATCCTCGAGTCGAGCGGAAATAAATGAAAGAGGAATAACAAAGAAATACCAAGAGAGAAAAAAATCAAAGTGATCAAAGTAATCAACAGACCTGTAGTAATCTATGACAGCGGGAGTTGGATATTAACCGAAAGCCAGAAGAACATGATACGGGCCACCGAAATGAAATGTCTGAGACGAGGAGGGGTAGGATTAGAAACGAGACCATAAGGAAAAAATTGGGAGTTAGATCAGTTTTAGACTTTATACAATAGAGGCTCCTGTCTTGATGGAGATACGTACAGAGAATGAAGAGGAGTAGACCGCGATAGACACGGGAGAAAATGACCAGCAGCTTAATTATGGAAGCGTGAAACACATGGGCTGAAGCAAAAGAGATGGCAAAGAATCGGAAAATATGGAAGAACTTCGCTTGTGATTGTAATTGATGAAGTGTATATGCTCTTTCTAAATGCTCTCCAACGTGATGTTATGTACACTCAATATTGGTGATAGCAGGAAAAGAGAAATAAAACAATTATATATATATATATACATTTACATATAGTACATTTTGGATTCTCGTTTCGATGTTTTGGAACGCCGCTCTGCTTGATCCGAAATAAATTTCAAGCACATGTTTACTTTTTAAAAATCAAGACCGTCATGACAATTGAGGAAAAACATTTTCTGTTGAAGTAAAGTACTATTTCGGTCAATGACACGGCAGAATATTATTGAGAAAAGTTGTTCAGAATATAAAATTATGATCATATCCAAAATTTGATAAATATCGACTCGCCTTGACAAAATCCGTATTTGTTTCGTATTTCTTGCATTATAACCACAGAAAAATAAGTATTCTGTATAAACTGTCAGAAAAAAATTATGTAAGTCTCTAATAAAGCATTCTATTCACAAAAAGGTGGACATACACAATTTAACTTCCTCCACATCGGTTCATATAGTACGTAAATAATTGAATAATAATTGAAACATTAATAAAAGAAAATATAAATTGAATTGTTCATTATCTATGAAGAAAATCAAAATATTAGAAAAATTGTTTCAAATTGATTGTGCCGATCGTGGAGAAATTCAAATTAAGTAGTTATCTATTTTTTAAAATATAATACTTTATTAGAAACTTATACTAATTTTTCTTTTGACAACTTATATGGTTCTGCAGTTACAATGCAAGAATACAAAACAAATACTGATTTAATCAAAGTATTACGATATTTGTGAAATTTTGCATAGAGTCATAATTTCATATTCTAAACAACTTCTCCCAATAACTTAGTACTTTATTTGAATAGAAAGCGATTTTTTTCTCAATTGTCATGACGACTTTGATTTTTAAAAAGGAAAAATATCCTTAAAATTCTTTTCAGATCAAGCAGGGCGGTATCCCAAAACATTAAAACGATATTCCAAAATTTTTGATCACTTATACCTGTGGTGAAGTCCATTCGAGGACATACTGTATATATTAGTAATAATTAATAATAATAATAGACTAAAAGTCTGATGGCCCGTCTTTTGTTTGAGTTCAGGATCTAAAAGGTAATTGCCTGTGTTGTTTATATCTTTCGCAACACTCAATAAATTCTTTTCTACCCTAACCATAATGTCCTACGTGTTCTTAAAATCGAGAATTTATGATAGAATTGGTAAACAGGTCTAAATTCGCGGCGAGAACAAGATGCGTATGTAGCAATATATACACCTACAAATATTAATCTTTGAAACAAAGACGATGGTCCTTTGGGTCGGTCTGTGCTGATTGATTTATTATATATCGAGAGACAGCATAAGGATTTATAAATAAATTGTCCTTGGGCCAGTCTGTAATGATTGATTTCAAGATATTAAAATTCAGAATTTAGAATTCGATGGAATGCATAAATTCGGCGAGGGAAGTCGATAAATGCGTAGAATTACATACACGGGAAAATACGAAACTTTTAAACAAAGACGACCAACCTTGAGGTTGGTCTGTACTGATTGATTTATTGCATAGTGATAGGTATGATAATTTCCCTTTTGCAGAATTTTGCAGAATCAATTGCTTGTAGAGTTCTTAATGTCATCAGCTCTCGGTTACTGATTTAAGAAAAGGTGGAAATTAGCGAAACTGTCGCATATGGGCAGGAAACAGTCTACAATTGTATGTTACTTAGAGATTCCATTGCAAAAGAAAACTCACTATTTGATGCGGATTGTGGATTAAAGGCATCATTGGACCTTACTTCCTTGAGGATGATGATGGCCGAGTTTTAATCGTCAATGGAGAGAACGGTATAGAACGATGATTATCGATTTTTCGTGACCCAGCGTAGATGATATTGACATTATATGTTCTTTCAACAAGCCGGCGGAATGGGTCACGTAGATAGGTAACGATCGCTTTTTTGGGGTGAAAATTATCCGAACCAGTTTCCTCGAATAAGCATGGTTAACTGGTCACCCGGATCAAGCGATTTAACGCCTTCCGACTTTCATCTTTCGGGTTATCAGAAGTCACTTGTCGACTCTAGCGAGGTAATCGCCATCCCCAGAATTAAAGGGTACAAGATAAGACGCTCAAAACAGCAGAGATTGGACCTCAGATATGCCAAAATGTCATAAGAAATTACCGCTCTCTCGCATGACGGCCAGTGAACGAAGCCGAAACAGCCTTCTCATCGATATCATCTTCCATTATTAACATAATCAAATATATTTTCACGAGATAATAAAAGTTTGAGGAAATTCAAATTCGGGGAGTGAAAATGAAACTTCGCGTATGTATCCATCCAAGCCCAAATAACGTAATAAAATTTCTATCAAATTTTTGTTTAAAAAGAAATTTCCCCGGAGTTGCTGGACGTTTCATTAACTGTTCCAATATTCGCTATTGGCCATACTCGCATTACCCCCCTCCTCCTCCCCACTTCCTCCCCCGCTCCTTCAACTAATAATCCGGAAAGGATTTTTTATCAAAAGATACGAGGAGGGATACGGCTCCGCGTTCGGAGCAGAACGCCATTTCATAATCAGGCGGTTTCATTAATTCTAGTAGCAGACGTTAACGAAGATCTAATAGAAATGTCACTAATTACTTGCCGTTTGCACGTTTGGGTACATTTACATTTTGGCGAGAATCGAGCGGAATTCGGGCGAATAATGGATTCCAAGAGCCGTTTAAATTTAGATAAGCAAGACGTAATGTCGTGCTTTAGTTAGTAGTCAGAGGTATATACAAGGGTGGTCTGAAAAGTTTCCGATCTTAACGTGAAGATGGCAGCATTCGTCAATAAAAGCTAGGGAATGCGGTTGCGCATATATTGACAGGTACTCACCAAAATTTCGGTAATTTTGGAGGCGCAGTTGTTGTTTGACAATCGTTTGAGTGAGTCGATGTGAGTGTTTTTTGTGAAAATGGAGCCGTCGTTAAATATTTGCTTTTGAAAGACAATACGCCTACGCAAATTAAATATGAGTTGGACGTTGTATTCTGGGGCTCCGCACCATCATTCACCACCGTGAAATTTTGGGCAACTAAATTTAAACATGACTGTACCAGCTTGGGAGACGATGAGCGTTCGGAACGTCCAAAAGTTCATCAAATGGTGCTAAACGACCGTCGAATTAAAGTGAGACAGATAACAGAGGTTATGAATATTGTACTGAGAATTTTGTTAATTTCTTAAACAAAATTGCAGCGGCCTAGCTTTTAATTAATGATATAATAAGCATAAATTATAACAAATTATATTTATAAATTTTGACATAAAATAAAGATAATTACCTAGTGTTGCGTGTGTGTGAGTGTAATTTTTTTATTCGATGGTAGCTCTTCCTATGTCTCCTTTCTTGAATTCCTTCTTCGATGGTGCTCTATTTTCTATGGATTCTTCCCTCTCTTAACTTCTTTTTTCGGTGTGGCTCTATTTTCTATGGATTCTTCTTTTTTAAATTCTTTCTTCTCCGGTGTGAGCTTCTTTTATTCACTGGTACTTCCTTTTTTAACCCTTTTGATACAAAATATATTTTAAACGTTTTTGTTGATCTCTCTATCTTGTCAATTTTTCTTCGTCGTCAACCAAACAAACTTTTTATTTTTTCCGGAAACCAGGAGTACCCTACATTATTTCTCCCTTGTCCACGAAACGAAAAGTTTAATTCACCATGACTCCAGTTCATCCAGTTCATCAGTTATTCATATCCAGTAGTTATTAGGAATTCATGTGATGTGAAAGTATTGAATGTATGTGTCTAAATGTTTACAATGCTTTTCTATCTTTTAATCAATGCTGTTTATAATAATTAATAATTTTATTTCTAGTTCCATTTTTTTCTCTCATTAAACGTCTCTGGCTCGACTTAAAATAAGAAGCTAACCCCGTAGGGTAATAGAATGTTTAAAAGGTGGTGTGCGTGATATCTAAAAAGTATGAATAGAACCCAAAAATAAACCGAATGTCATTTGAATATAAACATCCATAACCACAACATTTACTGTGAATTTTGATATATTGAATTGTAATAAATGATAAATTTTGTAATGGTAATTAACCATTCAAGCATTACTATACTACAATATGTCCGCAGAATGTGTTTGTCAGGGATTGAATCAAGATTTAGGTTTGGGAAAGCTGTCCGCGCGGTGGGTGCCGCGCTTGCTCACGTTAGACCAAAAACGTGTTCGAATGAACATTTCCAACGCTCTGTGGGCGCAGTTTAGGCGTAATAAATCAGAGTTTTGGCGCCGATTAATTACTATAGATGAAACCTGGATACATCGTTATACGCCCGAAACAAAAATACAGTCAAAACAGTGAACTGCGAAGGAGGGAATCGGCTCCAAAAGAAGCAAAAACTGTGCGACTTCTTTTTTTGATAATCATGGAGTTATCTTAATCGTTATTTTCAAACAGGAAAAACCTTTACATGAGCATACTACGCATCATTACTTGACAAACTGAAATTGACGAAAAATCGCCACATTTGCGGGAAAGAAATGGCCTGTACATTTGACCAGACCCACCTACCGATATGTATTTCGATTCGCTGAATCCTGAATCACTTTGGCCCGTACACCCTTAAAATTTCGTAAATTGCAGTTTTCTCCCGATTCTTAGCCATGTTGACGGTCTTTTGCAATTTACTCGACTATGTTGAAAAATAAAAATACATTTTAGGAAAAAATGTCTTGTATCTTTGTTAGGTCGGAAACTTTTCAGACCATCCTCGTAGATATGAGGGGAGGTAACGATGGAATTAGCGCTGTACTGGATTTGCGCGTATTAAAACTTAAAAGTCGATGAATTTCTGTTTTTAAATAAAATAAATTTAATATTTTTATTCGCAGATCATCGTGAAAAAGGTCTACACGACGAGTTCAAGTAAATAAATTAAAAAGTTTTGTAAATGGAAAACGGACGATTCAGCAAACAGTAATTATCCTAACGCAGCTCGGACCCTCGATAACGTAACGTCAGCGTAAATCGTGTTCTACTAACCGTGCAGAAATTTCTCCAAATATTTATCCAACCTTACCTTGAAACGAAAACCAAATATTGACCAAGAACGGATGATCCAACCTCGTTAGTATCTCGACCTCCCTCAAGACGTTCTTCAACGCGTCCCTTTCGATGCACTGATTTTTATTCATGTACTTCATGGCGAACATTTGCTTCGTATCCTTCTTCTCGACGATGCAAACCTGTAACGAAAAAGAATATTTATCTTTTAAACGAATCCGCACGACTCGAGGCCGATTCGAAGCTGACACGGAATTTACTACGGTATATACGGAGATAAGAAGGGCGCCCCGAAATTTGATTACGCCATTGTTATTATGGCGAAGATATATGTATGTATATCGGTGCGTTTATTTTGGGGGTTTGTGCGAGGACCGTAGACAAAATCGGGTTATAGGAGATAGGATTAGACGGTGCTGAGGGAATGGCTTTTACGCAGGAACACGGTCTTTTCCTCCTAAAGGCGTCGGGAATTGCGTTTACGTCTGCTGTTTAGGTGCTGTTTAATGCAAGGTCGGTTCTATCAAATTAGAAAGGGTTGTGATATTCTAAATATATCTAAATGTAAAGCTTGATTAGATTATTCGTACCTGCTGCAAACAGCTTCGAGTTGCTCTAAGAATTTGGGGCGCCTCGGGGTTTCCTAAATTGTATTAAACGTGAAAGCTTTAAGAGTTGGCTATGGAATTTCGAGATGGATTGTAAATAAAGAGAAGGATGATTTGACGGGATGTGAGACTCCAAGTAAAACGAATAAGTTACACAAGTTTTTTGTTATTTATCAATAGAATTCCCTTCAACTTTAACGCACTTGGACTAACGATGCTGAAATGCCATTATGCCATTCTTGTAATAACCAAAAGATGCCGAACTCTCGTTCCAGCAAGGAAAACTTTCAGTTTGGGAAATAAGTGGATGTGACTTGGAGCTGGATCTGCCGAATGGGGTGGATAAGGCACAACCTGAAATCTCAATCCATTCAAATTTTCGCGGACAAGTTATCTGGAATGATGAAAGAAAACTTTTTAGGAGCCATTTCAGGTTGTTTTTCACAAATTGCTTTCTTGGATTTGTCTAATGTTGACTCCACGAAGCAATTCAGTAATGACCTTGCATGACCTCCACGTGATAGAAACCACCCAATACAGAAATGTTTCTCATTCGCCAAATATTGCCTTATTCCCTATGTGTAAGTTGTGTTCTCCGTCAACGAAGGCGATATGTTTCTGTTTTGGGTGGTTTCTATCACGTGAAGGTCATGCAAGAGCATTACTGGAATTGGTTCATTGAATAGAACAGTTTATTCGCATTCAAAAGAATTATAGCCTAATCCGCCAATCGAAAAATCTTGGCTTTCTTTTGGGGATGGCTATCAGGATATGTCCACTGTTGAGATTGCCGTTTTAATCCAAAGGAACATAGTGGCGAAGCCAGGTTTCGTCAATCCTAACAAATCTTCGTAAAAAACCACCTGAGTTTTTGTCAAACAGCTTCAAATTATCGCCTGATGTTCGCATTCTTCCACGTTGTTGATCACACTTTAAGATTCGCGACACCCACCTTGCTGACAGCTTGGACGTGTAAAGTACTATGTACGCGTTCAGTCGATATGTCAATTCTTCGGTCGTTTAGGGCAATATCTTAAATTTCATTGAGCATTCCCGGAGTTGTTATATTTTCAAATGGTCCTGGTAGCTCATCATCATCATGTATGCTTATATCACCATCTTTAAATTGCGCAACCAAGCAACAAATTGTGGCCTTCGAAGGAGCATTGTCGCCCAAAGTTTGTTGCATATCATCCGAATTTTCAGATGTGTTTAGTCCTTTTAAACATCAATATTGGCTTGCACCAGCAATTGCGAGTTTATGCATTTTAGGATTTCCGCATTTATAACACTCGTTCAAACTGCCGTTATTTTCATATTAAATGTCAGAAATTAGCCTCACTTCGTCTGTCACCATAAAAAATATGGCAGAATTAGGATATAATGCTAAAGTGTTCCGAAAAATGGTGCTAGTAGTGGAGTTTCACTTCCCGTTAAATTATTCTCGTATATATTACCTGACAAAAGATACGAATTACCCAGTAAACGTCTTACAATACATTTTGTACAGGTGTTCATGGTCTTGGGAATAAGAAATGATAATAAAATTAACAAGAAAACTATAAATCTTTGTGTCGATGACACCACGTTTATACCTAATCCGTAGGCCACGTTTGTCATTTCTTATACGCTTCTCCACGTCATGTCGAACGATACTAATCCATTTGTCTAGGCCTTTTATCAGATGACATTTTGACGTTGTTGTACGTACCACAAGTCTAAAACTACGCGAACGAGTCCTATTTGCATTATATTTACCGCCAACAAACTGGACGAATAGTATCCAACACCTTGGGACGATGCAATGGACCACGCTAGTGATTAAATGGTTTTCAGTTACAATACCTTCGTCCTTTGGTTCACTAAAGTTTTCAGCCATACCGTAAAATATCATAACACACTGTCATTTCTGGCATTCATTTAGTTCATACAGAATATTGTACTGAGAATTTAGTTAATTCCTTCAACAAAATTGCACTGGCCTAGCTCTTAATTAATGATAAAAAGCGTAAATTATAACAAATTATACTTATAAATTTTGAGAAATATTTAACATAAAATGAAGATAATTACTTAGTGTTTTGTGTGTGTGAGTGTCATTTCTTTTATTCGGTGATGGTTCTTCCTATGTCTCCTCTCTTGAATTCCTTCTTCGATGCAGCTCTATTTTCTATAGATTCTTCCCTCTCTTAACTTCCTTTTTCAGGTGTGGCTCTATTTTCAGTGGATTCTCCCCTTTCCTTATATTCTTTCTTCTTCGGTGTGGTGGGGCTCTTTTATTCACTGGTACTTCCTTTAAAACTCTTTTGGTCCAAAATATATTTTAAACTGTTTTGTCGACTTATCTATTTTGTCAATTTTCTTCGTCGTTAACCAAACAAACTTTTTATTTTTTCCGGATTCCAGGACTAACTACATCATTTCTCCATTGTCCACGAAACGGAAACTTTCACCATGACTTCAGTTCATCCAAGGTATAACGTTGTTATAGAAACCTGTATTGTTAATGTCCATGTATCGTTGGATCCAGTGGTTATTAGGAATTCGTGTGATGTGAAAGTGTTGAATGTATGTGTCTGAATGTTTACAATGCATTTCTATCTTTTAATCGATGCTTTTTATAATAATATTCTCGAAACAATCATATTGAGGGATTTGCGGTGGTCTGAATGTTCGTAAGTAGGGGAGCAAAAATCAGAAATTTTGCTCTTTAGATTCATAACGATTGACTTCAAACCTCAATTAAATCATCGTAGTTCGAGCACATCCAAGATAAACTGGGTTTATTAGCAAGGTTACACACATCAGTAAAACTTTGAATTTGCACATATTTAATTGAATGTATTCTTGTAAACCGTACACTGAACCAACTTAAGTGGATCAGCAGCTTTGAGAGCTTTAATGACTCAAATGTTTGTTTCTGGGCCCTCAACTCCTCCGTACATCCGGTATACAAGGAAGCTTAGTCTTAGTCTATAAGCCTTTTCTACCTCTTTTCCTGGGGTGTAAAGCGTGTGCGGAGTTGAGTTCTCCATATTGTCTTCTGGCATATTTCCCTCCATCTCTTCCTATCTGGTATGATAAACTTATTGTGTTTCCTCCCACGTTATTCCTCGTTTAAGCATTGGACTTCTCACATTCTCTAGACATGTCCATCTGGGCCTTCCTGTTGATCTCTTCTTGTTAGTCCTGGGTTCAAACACCTGTTTGATTATTTCTTGTTCCGGCATCCCTTTCGCGTATCCATACCATCTCAGCTGTGCTTTTTCAATCTTTCCCTCCATTGGTCTCAGTTCCGGATTATCTCTGACCGTAATCCTGTCCTTTCTTGTTTCATTTACTATTTTCTCACAAGTCTCATTTCTGGCGTTGGTATTTTTCTTTTCTGTTTCTCAGTCATGGTCCATGTTTCCTCGCCGTATAAAAGCTACCATAGCTCTAGTTGTTTCAAACATATCTGATCTGCTCCGCTTTGTTCTTGGGTAAATTGTTGTTGCTTTATATGAGCTTTGTATTCCTCTTATTATTAATTCCAGCATTTTCTTATTTCTTGGTATCGTCCATACGTCTTCTCTATTGACCTGGTTAAAAGCTTTCTGTAGGTCTATAAAGCATAAATGTGCTTCTTCATCTTCCTTTATTGCTTTTTCTTCTATTTGTCTCGTTATAAATATTGCATCATTTACCTCTTCACTCGGTCGAAATCCAGACTGTGTTTCCTCTAGAGTATGTTCCGGTTTATCTCTCATACGTTTTGCTAATATTATAGTACATACCTTTGATACTGTGCTAGTTAGTGTTATCCCTCCGTAGTTGATACAGGCTTTTGTAAATTGGTGTTATTACACCTGTTGTCCAATCCCTTGGTGCACTATCTTGTTCATCATCTTCGTAAGTTCTTGTATGGCTATCTCTGGTAGTGTTTTTATCATCATCATCTGCTGTGATCTCGTCAAGAAAGCACGTACCAAAATATAGAAAAACCTTTGGCTTGCAGTAAACGTTAATTTGAATAATATTTGAAAAATATCCTAGGAACGTCCCATTTTCGTATGCCCAATGAGGATGATAACGTAGTCGTCGAAACGTGCGTTTCGAGCTTTTAAAAGCAAAAACTAGTGACATGCACTTCGCCTTTTATATTCAGATAACGTCAAAACCATTTCAAGCAAACATTCTCGTTAGAAAAACATGACTTCCCAATTTCTTTTCGTATAGTACGTTTGACAAATTGACACCAATTAAATTATAACTCGTAAACCGAGCATAATTACCCAGACTATGTTTTATTTAACAAAGTGCTTATTTACACCTGAATCACCCCGACGTCACTCTCACTTTAATTCGTTTCAATTTTCCAGACCATAAACCAAATTAAAAAGCTGTTTACATCGCCTTAAAACCCGGTTTCGAAGTAAGCAATTTATTAAAAACCGCGCGCGCCCCATTAATGCTTTTCGCCGTCATCCTTAAATTCTTCGAGTTATAAGGGCGGTGAACGGCGCGGCGGCGTGGACGTTGCGTGCGTAAGGGATCGCCGATAACATTGTCCTCGGCGACTGACGTACATTTTCGGAAGCCTCGCTAATGGCATCGCAAACAACCCTCGCTATCTACAGGAAGTGGATTTTACGTTTTAAACGGCGTCCCTTTTTTGTATTATTTAGGAGGGAGTCCTATGAAACTTTCAGGCCCTAAAGTAGGTCGGTGAATAAATCAACGGAAGAGGCGGACGTATGAAACGGACATTTGTTTCGGGGAACGTTTCAATATTTTATTTTCTCAACTTGTTGCGTTGGATGCGGAAAATATGGGCGAACGAGAGGAAAACAAATTTTGTTCTTTCATTTCGATCAGCGATTTTCGCACGCGGAAACTAACGAATGAGTGTGGAAGGTGGAGACGAGAGAGGGAGAGGGGTTAATTAGGTCGTTTCGGTGCGAGGGGGTGAAAGTTTGTTTTGGCCCGGAGGTGTTGGGAATTCAGTCGTCGGTTCGAATTAACTAGCATAGAAATTGAATTTTAATTAGTTCGTTCTAACTTAGAGCAGCTAGTGCTGAAGACAGGCTGAAAATTCGCTCGATGAAGTTGTGAATTTTCGTTTAATCATTGTCGGCGTTTTAGGCATAGAACGAGGAACTTGAGGCTGTAGGTATAAGGATTTAGTGAAATTGTCTTGTGAATTGTTTTGAGGCGACAGATTTGCTGCTATCTTCCAGCTTCTCTTTAGCAATGATTGCGATACGCGGAGTCTATTAACAATAACTAACACTGTTGAGATGTGTACTCTCAAAGCTCCAAATCGAAACTTACGTGTCACTTGTTAAAAATGAAATTATTGGATGAAAGGTATATATTACGTTATATGTGATTATAAGAGGAGATAAAGAAGGTAAACTGCGCTGCGTCACAGCGCTTTACGAGATAGCAAAATGCTGCCTGCAATTGTTCACGTATTACGAGGGGCGCATTTTACGCTTTCAGAAACGACCACTAGGTAGCGCAGTGAAGACGAGTTAATACTAGAGACCGGATTATATGTTCGAAATGTGACTAAAATATGTATATATGTGTGTCTTAAATATGAGCAAAATATGTCGAAAATATACCTCAAATATAATATGTAAAATATCTTTCAAACATATTTTCAGAATGTCGAATATATTTTGAAGTAACAGGGAAAAGAAACAAACACTCAGAAAATTTAAACTGATTTTATTAAACAGATGCCTATCACTTACGTTTCTATTTCAACATTACATTCCTTGCTGTAAAAACAATTCACAATCAAATGTTTTTCAATATTTTCAATAGTTAAATTACGTCACCTATCGGTTAGTAGCGATTTTTACGTTGAAAAACTTCGTTCGAGGTCAACTGATGTGATTGGTGCATATTTTAAAACAGATTTAAATCGGTTTCAACATCAAAATCGCCACAGAGAATTTGGTTTGCTTGTTGCAACCAATTTACATCGCTATCTCTTCTTAAAATATCATTATATTTTTTATTTCTTAATTGTTCTATTTTTCCAGGAACTTTCTCAAGTTTTTCCTTTAATTCATCAATCAAATGAACAGCCTCTTGTAAAGAGAGTGATTCAGTTTCAAGAATAACAATAGTTTTATGAACAAACTTTTAATTTGATTTAATGAAGCAAAGTTCATGGAGCAGTGAACTATTCTCTAAAATTGATTTGCACTTTGAAACTGTACCAATAATTTCCTCTTCAAAAATTAAAATAAGTGCTTTAATAGGGACCAAATTTTCTGCATAAAAACTGGCAGCTTCCGGCCAGGTTCGCCATCTTGTGATCATTGGTTCCTGTGGCAAAGCAATATTAGATAATTTTTCTCTGAATCCTCATGTTTTTGCATATCATAACTATCAAAGGTACAATTCAACGCTTTAAGATCTACACGAACTAGGGTAAATAAAAGCGTTTAGCCCCAATTTAATTTTACATATTTAGAATATATTGGCTTTCTTCCACATATTTCGAATATTTTAACATATTTGAAATTATTCGACATATTTTTCCGTTTGAAAATCGCGTTACTTTTATAAAAACTATAGTAGACGATATTCTGGGAAATTCACATTGTACGATTACCGATGTTTCGTTAAATATAATAAAATAAATATTACTTAAATAGGGATTAATGCTTTTTCCAAGAAATTTCTGTTTCTACATTTTCCTAAGAAATTGTTAATTACTTTTAAACTTCCAAACGAAATTCATGTTCAATACCGAAGAGCAAAGATTATTTTGTTACGGTTTCTAAGAATAGAAATCGGAAATTAAACGAATAAAGGTGAGTTGTGATTGGTTAAAAACCTAAATTTTAAAATGTTTTTGCAAAAGCATTGCAGAAACACTGTATCTGACGAAAGTACTTTAAGGAAAGATAAAAACCGTACAAATGTATATAAGGAAGTGATTAATGAAATCAAGCAAACTGTAAATAACCGTTACTTACACATTTGAGTTTAATTCATGAATGAGGTCAAAAATAAATGTTTGTTAAACTAACTTTAACCTTCCTATACTCACGTCAAAATGAAAGACGTATACTATACTATATAAATCGGTCTCACAGACCGTATGCGTGAGTATAGGAAGGTTAAAAGACAAAAAAACGAAACGAAACGTGGCCGTCTTCAGGAATACAGAAATTCATTTTCCGCCATCTTCACGAGGAAAGAACTAACTTTACGCGTTTCCTACTAAATATACGCTTCGAATAGTAAAACAATTTATAAATTCCACCTAAAAGCTACGTCGGCGTCGTTAGGTTCCTCATCAAGGCCGAGTATATCGAGGTCAACGTCGGATTAAAAGCAATTAACTTAAAAATATCCTCTACGAACGAAGTCGAATATTTAAATTATGCCGGGAAATAGCTGAGGAGGAATCTTCGCTACTCGAATTTTACATTAAGCGCGCGATATTAGATTATAAACATGACCGCCCTCGAAAGAGGCATTTTTTAATATCGCCTTTTAGAACGTATTAAGCGAAAAAGAAACGGATGATCTTTTTGGAATCTTCTTGTAATGATCTGCGTCTTCATATACATTAACGAGAGCGGGCGTAAAATTTAATATACGAGATAAAATCTGGAGAATCTTAAGGAGGGATTTTTAAGCGAGAAGGAAATTTCGGAATTTTATGTTCAACTTGTAACTTATTTGCAATTTTTCTTCTGGTAAAATCGGTAGGATGAATAAATTTTGCATTTTTATGTAAAAATGTACCGAGAGTACATATTAATTGGCACGTATACTGATGAATCAACTTAATGGCTGATGTTCCCTTTTTTAGGATTAAGGGATCAAAGTCCAATCAGCTACGTTACCATCCACCACAAAGTGATCAAAGTTGTAAAAACTTCACACGCATCAAATTGTAATCGTAGAGTCCACGAGAGACTTAATAAAGCACTGTAAATTTCAATGTTGTTTGTTATAACTTACAAGCGAACACCGGCAGCTGAGAAATTCTGATTTCGATGAAACTGTACTTTCGAAGAAAGAGTACCTTGCTATAAGAACAGTCTCAAGGATGGGGCAAATTATTTTTTGAATAATTAAATAACGGACGACCGAGCGACCCTTACCCCCATTTTTTTAATAGTTCCTCTTTTTTATTATCATGAATAATGTCGGTTTTACGTAGAAAAAGGTGCAGAATAACAAATTTAGACAGCCAATAGTAAAGATATTAAAAAGACGATAATAAAGTTTCAATTGTCATTGATTGATGTACATAGATAAGTTTCGTTCTAAATATGAAATACTTTGAATCACTAATTATTTCGATAACGTTTCAAATAAATACGAAATATATTTAGATAGATATGGATGAAGTGATTAAGTCCTTAATGTGGAGATAAAAAAAATACACAGATTGTGTCACGTATATCGGTATAGGAATGTATATATGTATAAGGTCGCGTGATGAAGTGATGAAGTCCGAATGATACATCTGTAGCATTTTTCTTCTTCTTCTGTAGAAGCATATAGCAGCAAAAATGCGTATTTGAATACACATCGGAAGAATTCTTAATTGTATATCTCATAGGTACGAACGTTAACAATCCCGTTAATGAGGCTTAAATACGATTTTGTCGGGGATTGCTTAACGGGATAAATGAGAACGGAGACTTCGCGAACTCTGGATGAGTGATGAAACTCACTTCTACCTAAGCGGATTCGTAAACAAGTCGAATTTTCGGTATTGTGCGGAGGAAAGCCCAAAGAAGCACTTAACGAAAAGCCTCTCCATTCCGAAAAAGTGACGGTATGGTGCGCAATGCCATCCGGCATACGTTGGCCTACTTTTTTGAAACAGAGATCGGCCAGCCGTGATTGTTAACGCGGGGCGCTACGTTGAAATATCGGCAGAACTTTCTAACTCCACAGTTCGTCCGTTTTTCTGTTAATGGAAACACATTTCCTCAACAAGATGGGACCACAATCCGTATAGCAGAAATCCCTTGTGTGTGTGCTCCAAATCGCATTAGTTCCAGAAATGTATTTAATAGGTCACGATTTATCGGGGAAAACGAGACAATTTCCTGCCATTACCGTCTAGGAGATCTGCACGTTTATATATACAGTCAAACCTTGATGAGCGAGAGTTCAATG
Source organism: Chrysina gloriosa (assembly GCA_038088585.1). NCBI lineage: Eukaryota > Metazoa > Arthropoda > Insecta > Coleoptera > Scarabaeidae > Chrysina > Chrysina gloriosa. Next base: position 62,403,491 of record CM076091.1, on the reverse strand, counting down.
GACTGGAATCTTTTTCTCACTTATGAAGGTTTCTCACTTAACCAAGTTTCTCACTTATAGAGGTGCAGGGGCGGGTGTTCTCACTTACAGAGATGTACAAAAATACAGGAAACAGTGATAGATATGTAAACACATTTTTTTATATGAATTTGGCAAAGATACTTCCTTATAAAAACAAAATTACATATATATTGTTATCTGATTATTACTCATATTTAAAGAAATCCGTTAATTTTTCTGAGTTTGTTATCGTAGTTTTTCAATTTCATAAATTTTATCGAAAATTGTTTCCTCAACAACGGCCGAAAATTCAAAAAGCCGGTGGAACGTCTCCAGTGCATTTACAGACTCTAGCTTCTTTGGAATACTCATTTCAGCATCCAAAATTCTGTTTTGCTGATCATCTTCATCTTCATTGTCATTTCCGCCTGCGAACCTGCTCACACAATTCTTAACAATGTTTCCCGGTAGTAGCCACGTCGTCGTCAATTTGTACAAATTCTTCGAATGTTGGCCTTGATGCACTGATTTCGTTAGACACAACCTCGACCCATTCACCATTACTAGATTCAACTTCAATATCAGTTTCCTCCGGCACAAATTCTTGGTCATTCGCACCGATCGAAAACCCAGCTCTCTTAAAGCAATTCTTGACAGCAACGTCACTTACTGTGTACCATGCTTTACTTGCGAATTTCATAGTTAGGAGCCCGTTTATCTCGAGGCTAATGCTTTTTCCCAAGCACACAAGAATATGTTTAACGACGAAAGCGTTTAAAAGCGTGTATGATACCTCAGTGGTATTAATAGGAACAAACATGAGTCTCACGTTTACAAGTGCTGGTGTGGTGTTTCGTTTTTCTCTGTTGTTTCTTGTATGGACTAGAATTTTTTCTATTATGTATGACTTGTGTAAGTATTTCTGATGTGTAGTATCATCAATAAATATTGTTATTATTATCATATCAATCACATATCAATATGAATTCCTACGAAATACAATTTGAGAAAAATAATTTCTCTAAGTACATACATCGAATTAAAACGACAAAGAAAAATTTCCCGTCCGTTCCCGAGCCATCCCTGAAAAGCGAAATTGCGATTGCACCGTTACGACCGAAGGGATTAATTGATCGCGAGCTGCGAACCTCGGCGCCGGGCACAATGCATAATACTGTAAATACACAATCGCAGAGAGCCGCTGGGGAGTTGTTTTGTGCCCGGAAAATTTGTACATTTTGCGGCGGAGCGCGATTTACGGCTTTGTCGCGGATAGTTCAGCAAATAAAATCCTGGCAATCGACGGGAAATAAAGCTAACTCGCTCGTTATAATTTGTTTAGGAACTTTTTTCCGCCCGATTTGCTACGCATCCGTTGCCCGTCGTTGTTAATTTGGCAATTATCGGACGTCGATTTATTACATCGGCGGATTAAATTGCCAGATCCACCGGCTATAAATCCTTTTTGTCCGATACAATGATCGAAATAAAGTGAACATGTTCGATACAATCGGATTTGTTGGGGAGTTTTGTTTGTTGGGGCATTTAACATCGATACGAAGAAAAATAAGTAAGTTTGACTCGCCACAATTAACATCATCGATAACTTGAACCCCCCTCGTTTCTAAAACAAAACCTCGTACGATTTTCGTCAAGGATATCGTCGTCGGTGCGGAACGACCGCCGCAAGCTTTCGAGAAAAAGCTCAGCCTTCCGGAGTCCACAGTCTACCCTAATTCTCCACGACACGACGCTTCCATTATGCGGCCGTAGAAATACACTTTGAGAGGAAGTCCTCTTTTTTTTGTTAGGGAACGTTCGCCGAAGGCGAACTTATCCTTTCTAATAACATTACGTCTTTGCGCGTCGCCCCGATTGAAATGCCAAGACGGCCCGAAAGTGACAGTTTCATCCCGGATTGGAGTGACGGAAAGTCGAATGTATGTATGTAAATTATATTCGTTGGCCCCTTTTTCTGATCGGATCTGACGCATTTTGTTCCTGTCCGTTCTCGCCGTCTAACGACGGACGACTTCCTCCTTTCTATCTTACACGCTGGAGATTTCATTTGTATGCGGATCGATTACGTATTCAAAGAGCTTCCTTCTACATACCAAATCGCCAGATGAGAATTACATTTCGAGGAAGTTAGATCCAGACTGGAACTGGACCGGAATTAAACGCAAAGCGTAAGCGAATTCGCTCCCGACTATTTGGCGTTTAACCGGTCGCTTTCTGCCTTATCCGGTTGAGATGCGAGTAAATCGTACGCGACGTATTCAAAGTGAACGTCAAAAGCAACGTCCTCAGTTGTAATTTTCCCGCTTTCCGACCTTTTGCTTATTATTTCGTTTGTACTTCGAGTAGGTGCGGGAGTATTCTCGAAATGCTCCGGAGCATGAAATATGTCGCATGAATTAAAATTGAAACAAACTTTTCTTGCTGCGTTTTATAACAGTCGACGAATTGTTTGTTAAGGTACTCGTTATGAGTTCGAAGTTAATGCTCGTTTTTACGTATATCATCGTTTTTCCATCATGTATTAACCAGGTCGAAGTTTGTCAGGGAAAATTTTAATAGAAGAGAAATAGTGAGTGAAGATTGGAAACTGTAAATTCAACTTTTGCTACAAGCAAGAGATCAAGAACACTTTAACTACATTAAATAACATAAGTTCAAGAAATTATGACATCTTTATTAGTACTTAATTATAATAAATACATATTTCAAGCATAAGGATATCCACCAATATCTTAGGGAAGTTGCAAGTCGTAATGAACGATCAATAATGGTCTATTTTCTGCTTAGTAAAGAACTCAAAAGGCTGATCAAAGACATAAAAATCAATAGAGAGCCAGAGATTGGAAGTGACCATCTCTTAGTAATTATGAAGTGGCAGACTATAAACGAGGAAATAAAAGAAAAAGCTCAAAGAACAATAACAAAAGAAAAGACCAGATGTTACAGACTAATAAACCACACATAAAAGCGGAATGTCAAAAATAGCTGACATGGAACCTACAAGATTGTGATCCCCAAGCATCCGTAGAAAATATGTGGACACAATGTAAAAGCGCAATATTGCATGCAGCAAGGAAAATATGCGGAACAACGAGAATTTCGTACAGAAAAAGACAGAGAACACATTGGTGGAATGACGTAATCAAAAATGCAGCTAAAAGAAAACAAAAATGGAAAAAATACTTAGATACAAAAACTGAAGAAGACTACAACAATTACAAGAAAGAAAGGAAAAAACTTAAAAGATCAGTAAAAACGGAAGAGAGGACACGGTTGCCAAACCAGAAAGGGACCGGAAATCACCTTCTGTTTACCGGCCCATTAATTTGCTAAGGGAATTCCCTAAAATAGCTGAAGCGATAATTCGAACTTGTCCCCGTGAAGAACTGCTAGAACGAAACATCCTGCAGAACAAGCAGTTCGGCTTTAGATCGGGCTTCTCGACAGACCTTCAAATGTTCCGTCTAACAGACACCATCAGAGGTGCCTTCAAGAGGTGAGACACGATCGAGGCGGTGTTGTTAAACTTGACCAATGAATTCGAATCTGTTTGGCATGATGGACTTGTTGTTAAGATCATTCGGTGTAGTATCAACGCCAATTTGTCCAGGTTGATAACATCGTATCTAAAAGGATGGTCTTTCTCCATTAGGATTGGACCCTATCCTTCGGCCTTGAGGATGATGAGAACTGGCGTGACACAATAATCCCTTTTGGAGCTGTAGTCTATTTTAATATTCATGTCCAACCTTCCACGGACTCTGCAGACACAGTTGGCATTTATTTATGCCCATGGCACATCTTTCCGAGATGACCGTCTGATTATGCGACATCGATGGAGACTATCGACAGACTGGGCCAGAAGATCGAGACAGGAAATTAACGCGAACGAGTGTGCGATGATGAGGTTCATATGCAGAAGAAACTTCTCGGGTAACAACGTCTGCTTTGGGGCCTAGAACTCGTCAGCAAGATATCTCGGGACAATGTTGGGCCGGACCTTGATAATTTCAATGTTCCAAACATAAGATATTGTTACTAAAAGAGGCTGCTACGAATTTCATAACATACAAATATTTGAGCAGAAAGGCTGAAAGCATTTTACTTCGTAAATATTAGAAATCCCTGAGGTGATTAAAAATTTTCGTGAAACTTTAGAGATAAATTTGATGGGAGATAACCGCCAAAAATATTGCAAAATTCTAGTGAAGAAACCTGAAATGACCAAAACCGAAGAATCTCGCACTTAGAGAAAATTTAGTTACGTTGAAGACATTGCCAAATTGGCGAGGAAGTCATCGCCATCAAACAAGCATAAAAGATCAAAATTGGAAGAAACTACTACTATTACCATCATTTGTTTACAGATTATACGGGAGGCATTTAGCTTTGTAAAGATTTGAAAATCAGGCATTTGTGTTCTTTATAGTGATAAAATTTCTTTCTGGCATGTTAGAGATCAATTTGATGCAAGATAATCGCCGAAATTAATGGACAATCGTCCTGAAAATTATCAAATGATCAGAACCGAAAAAACTGAAGGACATTTCAGTTATCATATAGATGTTGATATTTTTGCGAGCGAGAACAAATTTTCTACTGTGGTGATCATCTGTAAATCTTTATAAGTGTACAGAGGAAATCTTGCTTTGGAAACCTTTGAAAACTACTGATTCGCAATTTCTGAATTCGTTGAAAACTTTTATGAAATTTCACAGAGGCAAATTTAATGCCAATGAATGTCAAATTTGGTGGTGAATTGTCCTGAAAAGACGCTTATAACGTTGGAAAAAACGATCAGAAGCAAAGGATTTCCCAAAGAGAATTTCCAGTAATGATGAGTAACGTCCTGCAGAGATAGAAAAGTAAAATAATGTGGAATTTTGTACTGGACACATTTAAAAATTCCCACTTCCTCAAAACTTTACACACGAAAATATTATGGATGATGGATTATCCTGAAAAAGTTGCGAACATCAACAACGAATTAACATCGATCAATTAGACACGAATCCAAAAGTGACGGGTGACCACCACGCAGCACTCACACATTCCATTTTCGCCCGAATTAAATTTGCAACAACCAACGAAGATAATCATACCCGTCATCGTTCCAAACGTCATTTCCAAAAGGCGAACGTAACACAAATCACACCCATAATATAGTATCTTAAGGATAAATCCTTACGTAATAAAATTTTTACGGGTACCCCTTTCTTGGCTCGTAAAGGACATTACCGAAGGAAAATAACGATGAAGTACCCGACATTCGCTATTAAATCTGCATGCATATCTTATTTATAGCCCGAGAAAATGCGAGATTCCATCGGAATAATGCAGTTTTTACGCGTAGCAAGGAGATAAAATATATGCGCCCAACCAGTTTAGGAATTTGTCCCTATAAAACGTGCTCTATTATCTAGAGTCCTAAATTTAATCGAGCGGCCCGGCTCAAATCGATAACGAATTATTCGGCGTTAGATAAAAGCTAAACAAGCTGCCTTCGTGGTGGTCAAATTCCACAGCTTTATCAGTCATTGTTTCTAAGTCAAACTCGACATGTTTCGGAATTAAATTCAAATCAGCGGATTTGAGTAATTGTTTCAGGTTTCAAGCAAGAAGCAATATCAGTACTCTATAAATTTCATTTTTTTTTTCCTGTATCTGGTTTGTACTATGGTGATCCTACCCAAATTTCGGGAACTGAACTAAGTGAAAAAAAAGCGTTTCAATATTACTTCTTCATTGTTAGATACATAATACTCTAAGATGCACGCGTAAAATACAATATGGAACGTGCACCCATAATGATTTCAAATGTATCAAAACAATTACACTTAAAACTAATATTAATATGTGGATTGGGCCAATGTTGAGATGCTCAATTCAATGGAAGAAATCAGTTTTTCCTATGACGTCACAGTACTTTGATACACAATATGATTACAAAAACAAAACACAATTGGCGAACATTGACGTAATAGTGCCACAAAGCAGTTTCAATGTTAATCTCTATTTTATTTTGAAAAGTGAGCCGACGATGCTCTGTTTTTGTACAGTATTTCATCGCAGTCCCTAACAAAACGCCAACAGTAGTCGCCCATCATCAAAGCGTTCCAGTGCCCACGATAATAATTTTCTACAGTGAAGATGTCTTGGTAAAAACGCTCATCCCTACTCACGGCTGAATGGTGTAAACCTAAAAAGTGAATTTTAAGCGACTTTCTACACCCCCATGCTCTTCTACTTCTTGTAGTTCATCATTCACCAGCAAAATATAGTCAGCTTTTTTTTTGTTATACAGAAAGCCATGGACAATTGCTTTGATAGTTGACCAAACAGCTAATTCGAGATTTGTGATCTTACCATCAAAGGTTTGATCTTTCAACCAATTTCCGATTTGTGGCCTTCTTTCAGCTTTGTTTCAATTAATGTAGGAAATGCGTGTTTTAAATGACTGAAGGTTTGACCTTCATCCAAAGCCTTCACGAGGTTTTTAATTAGGCCTAACTTGATATGGGGCGGAGCCAAAATGATTTTCCCCCGTTCAACCAATGGACCATTTTTCACATTTTCTTTTACAAGTAACAAATGATTCCTCCTCAGGCGATTACTTGATTTTATATTGGTTCTTGGTGTCTCGGCTGTCCCACAGGTACAAGAAAACGGGAGTATTTCGTAAACTCATGGAGCTAGAAGGTTCCATCGTTGCAATCTCGATCCCCAAGAGGTTAGATTGCTGTCGAGAGAGTTTTAAATCGCATACCAAATTGTTCGGTTTCTTTTGTTCTAGTAGCTGAGGCGAAGTGTCCTGAGATTGAGGGCAGTACTCTTCTATAGGTTCAGAATTTTCTGATTGATTTGGTGTTTTTGAATCTGATCAAATGTTTTCTAAGTTACAGGCAGAAACAGGCAAGCTTTTACCGTGGGGCACAGACAGATGCACTAAAGACACATTCATGTCATTTATTTTATGCCCTCCCGAACTTCATACTAAAGAAAAGAACGCGGCATTCGGGAAGCCGATTGTCCTACAATCCGGTTGATCCTACACAGCCTGCACAGCTCCGAGAAACAGCATCCTCCCAAGGAGACGAAACGAAACGTTTTCGTAATTCGGTTCGTCGTCCGCGGTCAGTTTCGACGCTTACCTTGCCTAATTTGACGAAAATAAATCAACTGCAGTTGCGTTTTGTGATTGACGTAGTCAAAATTTCCTACAGGATTATTGGCATATTCAAATTGTGCTTACTTTGTAAGCTTTTGCACGGTCACTTGTTAACTGCCCATTAACGAACCTAATTTTATTATTAATACTGCTTCTCGCCATCTTCTTCTTGGTCTGCCTTTCTTCTTCTTGTATCCTGGCGTTTTCCACGCTATTCTTTTAACCGTTCTGTTGTCGTCCATTCTTTCCATATGCCCCAACCACTTCAACCTTCTTGCTTTGATAATCCCCTCTATCTGTGGGTTTCCAATAGCATTCCATATACTTCTTCGTTGGTTCTTCTCAGATAGACTTCCTCGGTCTTTTTCCCTCCCAATATCCTCCGGAGTACTTTCCATTCCCATCGGCTCACTTTCTCCTTCGTAGTTTGGTTGAAAATCCATGTCTCGCATCCGTATAATGCCGTCGGCCTTACAACAGTTTCATATAGTCTAAATTTTGTGTTTCTCGACAACTGTTTTGCTCTGAGCAAGTAATTCGTACTTCCAGCTATTCTATTGGCCTTACTCAATCTCGCCTCGATTTCTTTTTCTTCTTGACATCTTCTTCTTCTTTGTTACACGAACCGGTCTACCCCCTTAAAAACCATTTCCCCAAACTGTGTACATACTTTGAACTCTGTATTCTCTTTTCTAGCTTTTCCCACTTTCATGACCTTACTCTTTTTTCATTTATTTGTAATCCTAGCTGCCAGGCCTTCTCTATCAATCTATTCGTTATTTCCTTAAGTTTTTTTGGTCTCTGGCTATGACAGCTAGGTCATCTGCATATCCTACTATTTGGTGACTCCTGCTAAGCATGTCCCCTTCTCTATTGAGTTTACTCTTTCTTATAACCTTTTCCAGAGCCATATTGAAAAGTAACGTCGATAGCGGAACTCCCTTCCGAAGGCCAGTCTTTACGGGGAAGTCTTCCGAATTTCCTCCTTTTGCTCTTACATTGCACCTTGTCTCCCTTAGTGTCATTATTATCGGTCTTTGTAGTTTTGCGGGTACTTCAAAATCATCCATAACCTCTATCAATTCGCTCCTTTTCACTGAATCGTAGGCTTTCTTAAAATCCACAAATAGAATCATCGCCGGTATGTTATATTCACAGCATGTCACCCATACCTCTTACCTATCCGTTGTCCCTCTTCCCTTTCTGAAACCTGCTTGGTACTCTCCTATCTGCGTTTCGGCCATTATTTCCAACTTGGTTTTGATTATTCTTGCCAATATCTTGTATACAACATCCAGCCGAGGCTATCTCCCTGAAGATATTGCAATCCACTCCGTCTCCGCTCTTCAACACTGGTATTATTGTCGCATTTTTCCATCTTTCTGGCATTCGCTCCTTCCTCCAAACACTTATTATTAGGTCGTGGATCTTCTGCTTTAGTTGGTCACTGGCATACTTAATATTTTCGCTTGTTATCCCGTTCTGTCCTGGACCCTTATTGTTTTTCATGCGCCTTACTATTTCTTCCATTTCATCCCGCGTTGGTTCCGCTACTTCCTTATTATCCCCCTTCACCTCTGGCAATATTAGATAAGGAAAAAAATTGGCCCAAAAGATTAGTACTTGAATCAATCTACATAAAAGAGACAACAGGTGCGTGTAATTTTAGACCTAATATAAAATAAAAAATAGTTTCTCCGTACATTTTTTTCCATACAAACCGTTCCCCTTTAACTCCTTTTGTGTCTCATCTAGGAAATATTGTCAAATCTTTTCGCCTCTACCTCACACATGTTTGGGCATTTGGGCACTGTAATCCGTAACAGAGAGCAGAGACAACCTTACTACATTGTCTTATACGTTTTACATACCCGCTTTAATGAATTTAAAAAAAAATTTCAAACTCACAATAATCAATAGGTTTTCTAAAATTGAACTCTCAGTACTTCAGATAGGAACTGGTAAAGCTATTAGTGTGACGATTCTTTGATTGTTTTAATTTATAATTTTTAGCCTGAGGATGCTATATAATAAATAGCGAAACATCACTTCATGTATTAATTAAATTAATTAAATCTTTACTGCTCGAGACTGCGAAGAAATAATCCCAATTAAATTAAGACGGTAACTAGGAAGCAGTTTAGCTTGCATGAAAAGAATTTAGGAAACCGCAGTCTGAAGATGATAGGCCTCTTGCTAGCGAAACAGGTGTCATCTCTTGACGTGCTGCCGCCCACCCAGTGTATCAACAGGAGAAAATTACACTGCAACCACTTTACGACTGATTACAAGCAATTTCCTCCCGTTATCGGAAAACCGTTGGCATTTTCGCAGGCGCTCGATCAAATTAATACGTGCCACGCAATATCCTCATTATACACGTAGAACATCGCGTTCGTCGATCGTGCAATATATTTTTTAATTAATCGAAGCGTAAACACCGCCCAGCAGAGATTACGGGCGACTCATTACCGGTTTCAATGCGCGTTTAATTGCGTGACATCTTCGATAATTCGAACGGCAGATATTCCAAAATCGAGGCGTTCGTGCCCGTACGCGCGCCCTAATTACGTCAATAATTGTCAATTACAGTTCGTTTGAGCCGTGGCATGGCGATTACATAACGCATATACGTACGTATACGTATGCATGGTCGTTCATTAACAATCTAAGTGCGAGCACTCGACTTTCAATAGCTTTCAATTAATGTCAACGCGAAAATACGTCGTAATAAAATAATCTAGTTCGTTTCACGTTGAATTACGTGCCAGGCGACACCGGCTCGACGGAAATTGACGGCGAAGCCTTCATCGCATCGCTCGGATGCTCGGATGGATGGGGAACGGATGAGTATCTCTTTGATATTATCTTTCGTGCGAAATCACATAAGCGGAGATTCGAGAGAGTCGACCGGTCTCTGATTCGGAGAGGAATATATAAGGTATATTCTCGTGTTGTGAGAGGTGTCCTATTGTACAGAAGCTTCATTTCGTTCGAGAAGACTAAAGAAAAATACGGGTACATAGAAGGATGCTCATTTCGACAGGACGGGACGATCGAAGCTACATCTCACCTATTTGACGTCCTCTATCGTCCCTCTTGAAATAAGTCGGGGGCAGGATGTGACGTTGAAAGGAAAGAAATCCAATAACGGTGAAATATGAAGTATAAGATGCGATAATATCGGGCGTTGAACAAACATTAAAGGAAAATATATAAAATAAATTAAATTAGACTTATCGCACATTTCGGAAAAAATCCAGATACGTATTTGGGCAACTAAGTTGCCATCCTCAATGGAATACTGGGGGAATTGAGTGTTACTAGCGGCTAATGCCCAAAAAGGACGAACACTGTACAACACTAAAGCACTGCACAATGAACATCACGCATTGAACGCGCGAAGCACACCAAAACACTGTTGACACTAAACTCTCATTATGGGGAGCGTGTATTTATACTAAATCTAACCTAAATTTCATGCTGTATTGGGCGTGCCAATACGTTTGAATGATCCTACACTAAATCTAAATTTAATTCAATAGCTCGTGCAATTTGGAATTTGGAATAGGACCTCCATCTGCATTCATAATCCTCTCTCTATTCTTATAAATATATATGCTTTCATAGCTATCTATTTCCCTGTTATTTTCTACTGCCTTGATTAATTTTAAACTTTCAATTGGCATAGCATGTGTTTTGTCCAAAATATGTCGGGTCACGCTTAATTTTTCAAGCCTGTTGAACGAAAAATGAGCAATCTGCTCTAGATTTAGTGTAGGATCAATCAAACGTATTGGCACGCTCAATACAGCATGAAATTTAGGTTAGAATTAGCATAAATACACGCTCCCCATAATGGAAATTAAGTGCCAACAGTGTTTTGGTGTGTTCCGCGCGTTCATTGTGTCAAGTTCATTATGCAGCGCTTTGTTCGTCTTGGGCATTAGCCGCTAGTGACACCGAATTCCCCCAATATTTCACTGAGGATGGCAACTTAGTTGCCGAAATACGTATCCGGATTCTTTTCCGAAATGTGTGATAAGTGTAATTTAACAGTCTCCTTGTTCTTAATTAAAGGAAAACACTCCACACGCGAATAGTTTCCTTATAAGTTATAATCGAAGACGTGCATTTCCGTCGGAAACCGAATTTTCTTCCGCAAGTTCGAGACGCATATCTCTTAAGGGGAATTCAAGTTACCCAAATACGCTAAAGTCTCTGTTAATAGCCGAAGTTAAAATCGTCCAGGAACTTCCTTTAAGTGAGAAAGTTGCATAACGACTCGGGGATAGTATCGTATCATAGCCCGTACATTCGCGGTCTGCACTTCGAAGTTAGGTGAAAACTCCCCAACTTAAAGTTCGCACCCGCTCTCTATTGTTCCAAATTCCTCGGTTTAGCGGTGCGCTGGAAATGTTTGTGTACATACCTCAACCGCTTCTTTCGTCTAACATTCAACACAATTACGAACAAAGTTACATTCGTGCCTCGTCCAAAAAAATAAATAAATAAATAAAGGGGTAGGTCGTGAACGTACAAACGCTCCCTTGCCGTTCACTCCCTGTTTCCGGCGGTTTCGGATTAAAATTTTCCGGTCATTTCCCGCCCACCTTTGCATATTTTAACGTGAATCGCAGTTTACCTACGTTACGTCAATTATGAATAGGCGTAATTATCGATCCGGCTCAGCATTTTCGCAAAATCCTCTTTGTTCGAAAACGATAAGAATCGATCGACGGGCATTATCCTGGCATTGCCGTTTTTTCGATCAATCACCTTTTATTGGAGAGTATCGGTGCGTAAATTTTCGAATCCGGCGCACCGTGAAGTTTCCAAAGCGCCGAAGGTTAATGAGCTTTTGTTCCCGGCGCAACGCTTCTGTTTTTCCGTAAAATTAATCGTAATAAACGAATGTTTTGGAAAATGGATTGCATTTCGTTAAAAACATGTTTTTTTTTCATTAAAAATTGTTTTGAATGCATGCAATAAAATCAGTGTGACAGTTCCAATGTTTTGTAGGATAAACAATGAAATAGGAACAGTAACTAAAGAGGGTATAAGTTACTACTTGCCCTACTAGGTAAGATAGTATAAATAGATCCAAACTAATTCACATCCTAATAGAACTAATAATCCCAAACAAATTAATAAAATCAGTAAAAATGACTCTAGAAGGCACAATGAAAGAAATAAAAATTGTGAACTAAAAAGCAGCTTTAAAACACATCAAGGATTACTACAAAATGACCCACTACCAACAACCCTCTTGAACTTGGCATTGGAAAATGTAATAAGAAAGAGGGGTATAAATAGGAAAGGTGCCATATTTAACAGGAGTCACCAAAGCTTAGCTTATGCGGACCATGTGGTCTTAATAGCAACAAACATACTGGAAGTACTGGAAGAGATATCGAAGCAACTAATGAAGGAGACGGAACAAATAGGCCTAAAGTTCAACACCAAAAGACGAAATTCGTGGAGATAAAAAATAAATGCCGGAAGTAAAACTATTACCACGTTCAAGATGGCATATTTATAGAATTTGCAGAAGTAGAAGGTTTTATGTATCTGGAAGTAGTGATCAACAATAAATGCCAAGAAGAGACGGAGGTGGATTTGAGGATCGCGAAGAGCAATAAATATGCCAGGTGGTTTAAGTACAGTTATGAAATCGAACGAAGTGTCAAGGAAAACAAAAGTAAGGATCGAGGAAACTATTTTAAAACCCACTCTAACCTAAGCATGTGAAACTTGGACAATGTCTAACAAAACAAAACAACGGCTAGAGATTTGGGAAAGAAAAGTTCTGAGAAGAATTTTCGGAGGTAAGCAGACAGAGCTAGGATGGGAACGAAGGACAAACGCAGAATAGTATGAACTGTTTAACGAGGCACTAGTTGCCAAAACCATCAAGGCAAGAAGAATGCGATGGCTTGGGCATTTAGGAAGAATGCAACAAGAAACAGACGTAAAGGATGTAACATGGAAGGTACCAAAGGGTAAAAGGAGACGGAAAGACCTAGAAAACGCTGGACGGAGGCTGTGGAGGATGACCTAAAAAGGAAAAAAATCAGAACTGGAAGGAAAAGAGAAAAATCCAGAACTGGAACGAAAAGACAAATAAAATAGAAAGAATTAGAGAGAAATCGTGAGGCTATGGACCTAAAAATCCTCATACAACCTGTATATATATACAGTGCTACTCAAAAGTTGCCTCCCTCCTCTCGTATATTTTGAACGGTTATACGTATAATAATGATATTTGGAGGGTGGAAATAAACGGATGTAGGCTTCTCATTTAGTCGTAACAGGTGACGTAATATTCATAGATGACGTCACAGGGCCACTGTGACCAATAATTTTAAAATGGAACCTTATGGCAAGTGACGCCTCGTTTGAAAGGTATTGAAAAAACTTCTTTATGCATGACTGAATACGCATGAAAAAGTTTTGCTTCTTCAACTACATATCAAATTTGATCCAATGAAACAATTTGTTATGGTCTTATCAAAGGAAGGGGAATGCTTTAGACACCTTTGTGGCGCAGTTTCCTGGTTTACCTGAGGCGAAGTTTAAGGAAGGAGTATTTGTTGGACTCGACATCCGAAAACTTATAAAGGATGTCAAATTTGAGACAAAGATGGACCCAAAAGAAAAAGCAACAGTGGGTATTTTTTAAACTTGTTGTAACCGGGTTTCTTGGGAACAAAAAGGATTCCGTCCACAAGGTCATGGTAGCTGAAATGTTGGAAAGTTTCAAGAATTTAGGCTGTAATGTGAGTCTAAAAGTACATTTTCTCCACTGGCACCTTGACTACTTTCCAAAAATCTCGGTGCTGGCGAACAAGGCGAATGATTTCGTCAAGATATAAAGGAAATCAAAAAGCGATATCAAGAAAGATGGAATATTAGTATGATAGCGGATTACTGCTGGTTGCTCAAAAGAGACGATTCTCAGCAAACCTACAGCAGAAAAAGCACATAACGAAGTTTTGATGAGTAGCAAAAACGATATTACGAGTACCTTTAAACATAAAAATCATTTAGTTTTACTAATTTCGAGTTGTTTTTATGAAAAATGCTAGGTTACTTATGATTTTAATAGAATGTAAAATGAAAAATACATTCCATAATTTTTTGTAATTAGCTTACTACTCCTCCAGTAGAGGAAAAAACCCTACGCGATAGAAGAAAAACGGGTTTCGTTTTTGAAAAGCATATAAAAATAAGTGACTAAAGTTAAACAATCTTCAAAGAATATGTTTGGGCAGGCCTGTATTATTACAATTAATGACCGTCCCGGTTATCATTCTACATGTTATGTCTGTTATATTTACATATTGTTTTGTTTGCTTTTATCACTTTTACCTTTCTAATTGTATATCTTATACAATTACTTTGCAATAAAGGATTACTTTACTTTACTTTAATGTTTATTGCATGTCTTTGTTGCTACTTTACAGAAAAAGAATTGTTCATAAAACATTGGAAAGAAAGTTGGAGCCGATCAGCAAGCCGGTAAAGGAAAAACTTCCAAACATAGGCATAGTGGTGGTGAGGCACAAAAGTCCCATGAAGGAGCAAGACCTCAAAACAGGATGTCGAAGGCCCGGTTATCTTCGATCCCACATCCGGGTATCACACCCCTTAAATATCGAAAAACCATCACGAAATCCTATCCATCAAAGGTAACAACAATAGCCCATAATAACACACGAAAAAGAAGATTTCTTACTTTCTCGAATAGAATTGTTTTCAACCTGACCAGCTTTCCTACCTTGAAGTTTCGTCCACTGAGGATGATAACCTGTTGCAATATACTGTTAACCTTTTCAAGTTTTCGCAACTGCTGGTACGACGTTTTCAATTCGCCCAACCCTTAAATATCGAAAAGCCGTCACGAAATCCTATCCATCAAAGGTAACAACAATAACCCGTAATAACACACAGAATTTAGTCATCGTTGTGCCATTTCCCAAAAGTTTATAATCTAATCAGTGAATCGAGACTTCGAATAGCCAGAAGCTCCCGTTTCGTTTCCATTAATTAATTTTTGGGCAAAATCCGCGCCCGAGAGATTTCAGGCCTTGTTTCGAATAATTACTTTTCGGTCGACGCCAACTTCCGTCTGAGTCGTTGAAGACGATCGATGATCGTAACCCGAATTGAAATCGGTCAGAATTAGCGAAGAACATTAAGGAACTCGAATAACTTGCCTCCCCCTCCCCACACGTTATTCGAAGTTTTGCGCAAGAATAACCCGCGTTGCTTTGTTCTACGATTCGGTGGGAAACAAACTTTAATGTTTGCCATAAGCGAGTTATTACGGGACGTAATCGTTAAAACTGGGTATGGGGAGTCGAATTTGGAAGATTTTCTTCGAGTGGTAACCAGAAAATGCCGGATGGTTATTAAATCAGTCGGGATTTCCAGATATTTCGATCGGGGAAATATGGAAATCTGAGTAATCAGATGATTCATGTAATGCAAATAAGAATAAGGAGACTGTGGCTAAAATAATATATAAAATAAATAAAATTACCCTTACCACACCTTTCCGAAAAACTCCAGATACGTATTTCGGCAACTAGGTGGCCATCCTCAGTGGAAAACTGGGGAATTCAGTGTCACTAGCGAATCCGTCTAATGCCCAAGGCGAATACCACACAACGAACACTGCACAATGAGCATCACACTGTGAACGCGCAAAACACACCAAAACATTGTGAGTGAGTTTACGAAATTCCGTGCAATACGTCGTATCCGTAAACCAATATAGAAGATGGTACATGTTTTCGCGTTGGTTGTGTAAAGTTTGAATATCTTTCGTTTATGGTAAGTCTATGCCAAAAATTTGCTGTGTGTAGAATGACTATAACGTCAATTCATCTCATAATTTCGTGCTTGTAAGACAAAAAGCTTGATCTTCAATTATGTGCAATTGCATATCTAACCTTGGAAGTGCTCAACTTTCCCAATTACAACTTCTTGTGAGCAATTTACAATAATGCGTGAGGAAAAATGGTGGCAACGTGGAGAAATACTCAATTAACTGAGTCAGGTAAGAATAATCGCTTGTGCCTGGCCGATGGTACGAAATCGCCAACATTCTAGTGTAGAAAATGGGGGAGAAAACCACGAAGACAAGACGATCATTCAGCTGTTGCTGGAAGTTCTAGTCATTTAGGTGAAGATACGGAAAATGAAGCTGGATCAAAACGTAAAGTAACAAAGCGTTGATAATAGCAGGAAGGACTACGTATTCCGGAGACCAAGAAATCAAACAAGGACTTACCAAGATATCGACAGGAGCCGGAGAAGAATGAAGGAAAAATGTAAGTCAAAATCATGTCAGGAGTCCAAAAATAGAATGTGCAATGAAATTAGCGAAATTGTTGGAAATCAAATGTTCTGCCATTTTTGGAACAATCTGGACTGAAACCACAGAAAATTTTTGATATGCAACTTAGTATCACAGAAACGTACGCAACGCCAAACTACAGAAGAGGAAATATCAAGGCGTTCATCATCACTTTTTTACATTATAAACATTGGTGAAAAAGAACTGTTCCTGTGCGTAAAACCATGTCTTTAAAGACACTTGGTCTAGGTCCTAGACTCTAGGAGAATGGAGTGTGAGAACGTGGGTACTACAATCTTCATTTGCAATTTCTGATTCCCCTTAAAATAGTGGACAATCTTCTAAACGCTAAAAATTAACGGAATCTGATAAATTCGTACAAGCATTTTTAGAACAACTATGTAAACTACCAAGTTCTTCTAAAAGTTCCCATCGTAAATGGCGTATATTGTTACGACCAATTGTTACAGCGTTCTGTATTGTTACTTTTGGATTATCGCTCCACTATTAACGTGTAGATGGCGCCCCGCTTTCGTAGGTTTCTTGACACAATTCGCCTTTTCGGATGCATGCGTTATCCATATTCGACTTATGGCGTTCAGTTGAATAGGTCGTTTTCCGCGAAGAAGTTATTCCGTTTTAGCTTTAAAGTCTCGTTTGTCGAGGATATGCACGGGAATTTGACTCTAGGAAGTTAATATTATCGTTGTGTGGTTTGGAAGTTTCGTTTCCCCAATTTTGCTGTTCGAACTACCGACGTTGTGCGTTTGCTTTTCCCTCAATTAGAGGCGAGTTTTCTTTTGTTAATCACGATGCCGTCATTTTCACGTTTGTTGTAGAGAGCTAGTAAGGTGCGAATTTAGCTAAGATTATTTAAGAACATGGAAGAATTAACGTAGAAATTTGAAGGACTTCAGTTTGCTGTGTTCGATCGAGTGCGATAAAACCCGCCATCTTTGACAGCTTCCGTTCCGATACCGATTACCACGCCGTACGAAAGTTGACAACTGGAAACCCATCACGCTATATCCCGCCTTTATTTGTATTTTTGATTCGTTCAATTTTGCGGAATATTCCCTCGTATCTTTTAGTTAATTTGGAGTTAGTAAATCGGGGGATTTGTGTTCGAGTAAAAAGGGGCTTTTCTTAGTTTTGAAAGATTCAATTCTTTTAGTATTTTAAGGGAGCAAAGAGTTTTGGTTACTTTTGCTAATTTAATAATATATTAGTTGAACGAAACAATCAATTCTTTTAGTACTTTAAGGGGAGATTACAGTTACTTGTCACTTGCATATATTGCTGTTATGTTCTGCTAAAGCTGTAAGGTGGCTGGCATTTCAACGGTTACCGAGAGTGTTGTAAGCATTAGGCAAGAAGCTGGCTTAATTGAAGTTAAATTAATCGATACAGTTCAAGTGACAAATAAAGTGCTGTTCAACGTCATTCTCTCGCCCCAAGTTATTTGTTATTTCGTTTATGTTATTTGTCAATAGAGTTTTCAAGTAATTTTTCTGGTCGCTTCGCGACCGACTAAAAATCCAGTAATGGGGACGGTTCGGGTAACCTCGTTTCACTTACTGAAGAAGCTGGAGGATTTTTCTGACTCTATACACTTAGACGTGATCCAGTTCTATAATTGGAGAGTGGCGCCTTGTTACTAATAAATTCTCGAACTTGAACCTACGCCGTTTCCATTGGGTTAGCACGGCCTGGGTCCAATCTTTATCATCAACTACGTGGATTATTCGAACTGTAACGACGAACTTCCGTATCGGTCACGTTTCCGACTTTTTCTCTTAATATTTTCATTTTACCAAAACTTTTAGAAACCAGTAACGAGCTATTTCGGCTATCGGTTAATTTATTTACAAGAATGTGTTTCCTGAAAAATGTTACTTTGGTACTTACCAGATATGCAGAAATTCGTCAAAATATCTAAATATTTCTCTCCAAATCTCGAGGCACATATATTTTTCCGTCGCATTAAAATCCGCCACGCTGTAATCGGTCGCTGGCGTTTCAACCCCAAGGGATGCTCGCGACGTCTACCCGAGAGCAAAAGCCCTAATTTCAATTGATGGATGTTCTCTCGGCCTCAGGCACGACGACGCGAAGTGGTTTCGAAGTCAGTAAACCCGGCGAAATTACGCAGCGGGCCGGCGGCGACGGCGGCGTTCGACGTCGCCTCGCTCGCCCGCGAAGAGCAAACAAAACCCTCGGAAATAAATCTCGAACGACGCGACGGCGAGAAGAGGATCCATTTGCCAGAGCAAACGATCTTTAGTGGCACGGAATTAGATATCTCCAGGATCTATTATGCTTTGCGAAGACGGATTAGACAGGGAGGGTCGATACGATGGTACCTACTATTCGAAGGATCGGATTCCTTCTTACCGTTTTCGTTAAAATCCGCGGAAGATGCTGGAAGATCTTCCCCTTTGTTTACAATAGATAAGTAAGTAAACGGTTTCCGCTCGCGCAAATACACAAGATTGTCTTCGATTAAGGAATTCGATTCGGTAGTCGATGGTGAGTTTCTGGTATTGTTGTCCAAAGCACACGCACCACTAGAAGTATGAGTAGGAAGACAAGGGATGAAGTCCAATGTTTTGGTTAGCCAACAATCTAGTTGAAATCAGGAAAAGAAGGATAAGAATGTTGGTCCTTTTTCGAAGAGAATTGTTTGTAACCTGATCAGTTTTCTTACCTTCAAGTTTTGTCCGCTGAGGATGATAATCTAATGTTAGAAATTAAATACAATTCTGAAAACTCCCGCCTTATAGTAACAGTTGGTAAGGTAGGGAGTGATACAGGGAAGATCTATGTAAGAACATGGATGTAAACAAGATGAATATTGTTTATCAACCGATTGTGCATTTTAATGATGTACTTGAAGAATGTTCCTGCACATAGTTCATATATTTCGTTTGTTCATAATTTTTGATATGAGAAGAAGAATGAAAAAAGCATATGGTGCGTTTTGAATGGAAGAGAATGAAATGTCCCGTGACGAGACTCGAACCAGCGATCTCGTGAGTATCGCACCAAAACGCCATCGATTAGGCCACGAGTCCAGTTGACAATCGTATTATATTTAGTGGATTTAAATGGTGGGTGAAACTTCAACATCGATTATCTCGGTAATTTATGAACGTTGCGTCGTACTACTCCAAAATATTATTATTTAAGGTCCAAACTACACGTACCATAAATATAAAAAATTACAAAAATTCGATTACCTTACCTTCTCCTTGTAAGTAAATATCTTTTATTGTACAAAATTCTTTAGGCGTCCCGCTCTGATATAAAAAATAAATGGCCACCCAATAGCTTGATTAGAGTATCCTTTCATAGTTTAGTATATTATGTACTCAAGTTTGCATTATATATGCAGATTGAGCTTATAATTCAAGCTACGCCTTTTTAGGTGGTATACGGTTTATTGCTCAGATCATTCCTTACGAGGTTAGTCCTGCTTTATCTTATTGTCCTTTCTTTATTTGGCTTGTGGGTTAAATATTCAATCAAGATCACAAGTTGAAAGTTAATCCTTTAATCCAACCGAAGATTCTAACGTGACCTTCTCTGGAGTTATTTTGAAATTGGGAGAAGATTCTTACTTGGTACAAGATCTTCTTGAGCATCAGCGCCACTTTCGGAAAATACGTGATACGTACGTGCTCCTGAACGACGGGTTTATTGGATTTTACACCAACTTTTGGGCGTCAACAAGGTTTTATTGCGCTGGGTATCAAGGCTGTTGGGACCGAAACAGAAACTCGACAATTTCGACCAGGAATAATATACATACATACTTTACTTCAATCGTGAGACCAAAGAACCGTTAGAAATGTTACAATCTAAATTTATCTAGAGCTTTAGAAGCATTCCCCGTATTGATGCCCGAATCTCCCCTAAAAAATGTGTTTTATTTGATGGGCTTCACACGCCCTATAAATTAATTAGATATCGATTCAGAACACAACGGCATGAGCGGCAGCGAGTTCAACCGAGTCCTTGCCACCAAGTAGGATTCGATATCGCGATCCCCTGTTACGATATCACATAACGAGCAGTCGAGCGGTGATAAATAGCCCAGATACCTTTACCGTCGATTGTTTAATCCGATCCCGACGTTTTGGAGATAAAACCCGATTATTGCTCATTATCTTCATCGAAACGTCATCATTAATAATCACGCAGATCGACCCCGGTGATAGGCACCGCCCACGGTAATAATTTCAGATTTAATAGAACATATTGATGATGAGGCAAATTGGTAGTTTATTTCATATTTGATTAAATAGGATGGCAATTCGTTAAACGCAGCTACGGGATTTGTTTTACTCTGATTATTTCTATAGTTTAAAATCGTCGATTGGAATCTATTAGTACCAGCGCTGTAAGCTTTGAAACGGTTTATGTTTCGAGGAGGTGGGGTTTTAATTTAGTCGAAACAAAAGTTTTACAGTTTGATGATTACAAAATTAACATGGAAATTGACGACGATTTATTCGAGCGCATAATTTAAAATGTGCGTTGATAAACTGATGCAGTTGAATAATTTTTGGAAATTTCCCAGAAATCTTGGAAATCGTCCGGTAAAAGTAGGTCAGGCGGCAAAAGTATATATCGAAACTCCAGTTTTCGTAAAAAGAAAAGTCAACATCAAATAATTCCATTTCCACATTGTACCTACGAGGGCGGGTCAATAAGTCCGTGACTTCTTGAATGAAACACAGGTTTTTGGATAAAAGACCATTTTATTTTTCAACGTAATCTCCTTTGAGTTCTATACACTTAGTCCAACGTTTCTCCAATTTTTTATCCCATCCAAAAAGTAAGATTTGTCGAGGTCATCAACATAGGTATGGGTTTGTAAGATGGTTTCAT
The DNA here is from genome assembly GCA_038088585.1 of Chrysina gloriosa. NCBI lineage: Eukaryota > Metazoa > Arthropoda > Insecta > Coleoptera > Scarabaeidae > Chrysina > Chrysina gloriosa. The sequence goes on along the minus strand of CM076091.1, from coordinate 62,382,045 downwards.
CGTTGGAGTCAAATCTCTTTCCGCCGAGCCATTTCTTCAGGTTTGGGAACAAGAAATAGTCACTCGGATGAGGAAGCAATTCGTAGCCCAATTCATTGATTTTTCCCATGAAAACTGCGCATGTGTGCACCTTTGCATTGTCGTTTTTTTCAAATCCTCATTAAATCGACCCAATAACTTGGCATAATATTCTCCATTGATTGTTTTACCCTTTTGAAGGTAGTCAATGTGGATTATACCGCGTGTATCCCAAAAAACGGTCGCCATGACTTGGCTGACAAACCCATCTTGGCCTTCTTTGGCGCCTATTCACCCCGAGAAACCCACTGTTTTGACTGCTGTTTGGTCTCTGGTGTTTTGTGGTGGAGCCACGTTTCGCCTACGGTTACAAAACGGCGCAAAAGCTCGTCCATATTACAGCTGAACAACGCCAAACACTTCTGCGAAGTTCTTACACGATTGAGTTTCTGGTTGATTGTGAGTAAACGCGGCACCCATCTTGCGGAAAGCTTTCTCGTACCCAAGTGATCATTTAAAATTGAAACCACGGAGCCATGTGAGATGGCTATGGCTTCCATAATCTCTCTCACTTTCAATCTCCGATCGGCCAACACCATGTCGTGATCTTTTTCAATTGTTTCGGGTGTACAGACCTCAACTGGGCGTCCAGAACGTTCGGCATCTTCCGCGCTTGTACGGCCACAACGAAATTCAGTAAACCACTTTTCTACCATTGAAATTGATGGTGCAGAGTCCCCATAGTATTTATCAAGCTCAGCCTTGGTTTGAGTGATGTTTTTTTCCGCAGAAAATAATGCCTAATGAGCACACGAAATTCACGTTTTTCCATTTCACGCAATAGTCTGCTATCAATGGCTGTCAAACGCAAACTAAATGGCGCAGCTTGTTCAAATTTTGATAGGAGTCAACTGACAGTTGCCTGTTGACAGGAGCAGTGTTGCCCTTTCAGTTAAGAGGCGGAAAATTCAAAAAGTCACGGATTTATTAACCCACCCTCGTATGTAGAATCGTACAATTTTTGGAAGATAATCAAAAAGCAACGATTAACATCATCATCAATCAATTTGATAATTTTTCCAAAACTATTTCTGTCTAAAACATTTAACATTCCAAGTTATTGCGTATTTGCGGTGTGGTCGTCATGAGGAATGAAAATTTTCCGTTACCAACGATATGATTTGCAATTACTAATTGCAAAACGACACCGCCCAAATTCGCAGGAGCAATTGGAAGAAACGTCTAGAATTAACTAGAAACAGCGTATTTAAAAATTTTATTATCAGAATCATCAAAAGAAGAACTGGAACATGTAAAAGTTGAAGACAGGATGATAGTAACAACTGCAATAATCACTTTCGAAGAATATGACGCGATAAAACAATTATTGTGAAGACCAGCAAAGATAAATGAAGACACGATGGAATGATGGACAACCAAAGGGAACAAGTCAATTACTTCTTCTTCCCTTGTGCGGCCTGTTCCCATTATGAATTTACTGTTTCCTCTTTCCGCAGGCGTCTATCATCCCAATCTACTGCCGCCAGGTCTCTTTTTGCCATTTTTTGCTCGATGTACGTTTCCCATTCCTCTATTCCTATTTCCTCTGGGAGACCACTCCAAAATTGTGAGGCATTCGCTTAACATGCGCCCATAAAGTATGGCTGTGTTAAAAACAATTTCCATGGACTTTTATGACTTATTGAGTGCCATCTTTTATTATACAGATTGAGACTAAGCGAATAAAGGGCTACATTATTGTAAATCTAATCTAATATATTTAAACGAGCCATTCTTGTATATATGTATATATATATATATATAGAATTTGTTTCTCTAAAACGGTTCCAACGATTTTGATGAAATTTAGTACCTGGGGGTTTTCGGGGACGAGAAATCGATCTAGCATGGTTCCAGTCCCGGGGAAATCCATTTGGACCCGGTTTACACGCATTTCTGGTATTGCGGTATATGAAATTGGTTATCGAAAATGACTTGAGCAATTTTTATACAATTTAGTATTTGGGGATTTTCGAGAACACAAAATTGATCTAGCATGGTCCCGGTCCCAAGAAAAATTTTTTGTCCCGCTTTTACCTATTTGTGCGGTACATAAAATGTGTTATCGAAATTATTCTTAAGATTTTGTTACAATTTTGTATCTGCGAATATTTGGGGACGAAAGACCGATTTAGCACGGTCCCGGTCTCGATTCAATCCATTTAGTCCAGGTTTTCAGCAATTTCGGCCTAAACGTGGGTTAGCAACATCATGCAGCCAAGCGAAATTATAAGTAATTAAAATTTTACTACTCAACCATAGATGGCGCTGAAAGTAGTATTTAATAAAAGAAAAATATCTACGAAAACTAACAATAACATGTAAATTCACATACTTTTAACCTTATAAACTTTTAACATATATGTGCTACTATATATACTTGAAATATACAATATAAATGAAATGTCAAAACTAAAATAAAGGGCCTTATTATTTGGTTCAAAATTATTCAAAAAATTTTGTAAACTATGAGCAAAGCTCGGTCCACCAGGTACTCTTTTTATTATTATTTTTTAAGTAGAAACACAAAAATTAAAGATGAATTGAAGAAATATCGAGCTGTATCATTAAAAGACAATTATTCCAACTCGAACCAAATTCCTTAAACATTCGAAACGTCCCCCATACTTTCATTTTTCCATGCATCATTGTAACAAAAACAAAGAAAAATTATCCAGGCAAAATATATTGAGGGAGAAAAAAATAAGATGAGGTTAGCAGCCCTAAATTTAATCAACGTTTGTGCAAATATCAAATTTCATTAAAATCCGTAACGATAAGATCAATAATCCCCGTTTTCCGCTTCTCCGAGCGCGCTTCAAAATTAAACGTTTAATTTCAACAAAGTTTATTCGTCTTCGAACGGCCGTAATCCAAAGCGCTAATAACGAAAAACTGTAACGTTAAATCTTCGTCCCGTCCGTAATTAAATCAAATTTCGTTCTCGAGCATCGAAGCTCGGATGCGGTAGAGCTTTCACCGTTCTTCCCCATCCACGAACGGTAACCGTCGGAGAAGATCAAAGTTGTCCAAGTATTGCGTTATACATCATCTCGCGAATTTGAATTTTTATTGGACAGCCAGCCAGCGGAAGCGGCAAGTGGGATATTGCAATTTGCTTTCGAATCGATGCTCTTGCTTCTTGCCGAGCGTATCCGGAATTACGATCCGATTTCATTTGGAGCTTTCTAGTTCCGGAATAGTACGTACTACATACACGCGTCGTTTCGAAGCTCAAAATCGACTTCGTGGCATCAAAATTAGAATTTACGTTGCTTTTAAGTCGATGATAGAAATTACGGCGTGAGCTCTTCGCTTCTACGTAGAAATCGATAATTGTATTATCGTGTTTATGAAAGCTCTGCGTTCTGAAATCGCTAACTTCGAAATTGTATGATTTCATTTGGATCCATTCTGGGAAAGTCCAGGCTCTGCGAGGATTAGCGAAATTTCTATTCATGTTTGTCACTGATTACGTATGTATCGTACATAATTTGCCTTTCGCTTTGCATCTATTCCTCAAACTTTCAGCGTGTCTCCTTATGAATAATCAAAATCATATTTCCCCATCCTAGCTAGTTGTATTTATATTCCTCGCTACGTATACAATCGTCTACGAGCGCAAGATCTTCAAAGACTTTATATTAACGCGCTTAGCAGTTAAGTTCTGCGCTTGTTTACTTTGGCGAATTAATTTCGGGATAAGTGCCGTTAGAAACGGGTCTTTTCCGTGCACGTACGAGTTGTTAAGATTAAAATTAGAGATAGAAGGTAGATGTCGAGAAATTTGCGTGTTGAAATTGAAAGCGGATGAAAAGGTGAGATTGTTAATTAGTTAGGAAGGAAAGCGTATAGCCGAATGAAATTCGTCGGTTAGTTCCAATTTTTTGATAATTTGTGGGAAACTAGCAGCTTATTTCCAGGAATGGGGTTAAATTTTATTGAAATTTGTAAATTCGTCTTCGATATTTTGATCCCTAAGTTAAGAAGCAGAACGAAATTCTGAAATCAGGAATCAAGGCGGAAGTTGTCGAGAAAATAGTAAATAAAGGTGATTGCAAGGACTGTGGTGTAATTTACTGACACAAATATTACATCGGTAAACTCCTCACCACACAATTGTTTATAATAAAATCGAACCGAACCACTTCGGTTTATACGGTTGTTGAAGATGCTTGCCTCAAGCTAGCGAAACACGTGTCACCGATTTTATTATAAACAATTGTGTGGTGAGGAGTTTACCGATGTGATATTTGTGTGAGAAAATAGTAGACATTTTAAATAATTTACTAGCTCAATTTCAATTCTTTTAATTTACAATGTGTACTAAAAATTTAAATTAAAATTAAACACGCAATATTAAGATTCTATTTTGGCGTAAGTAAATTTATTGATTTTAATAATAATAATAATAATAATAATGTCTTTATTGCATCAACTACTACAAAATATAGATACATATACACACGAGAGAGTGAAGGTCGCAATCTCAAGGCGAAGTTCAGCTAATGCTGCTTTGCAACTCAACCTTGATATATTAGAATACATATATGCACACCCAAATATATGCATATACATATACACATATACACACATACACTGCCTAAATCTAAAAGATTTCGATGATGCAAATAGAGGCAAAATAAAAAAAAAGAAAAGAAAAGAAAAGCACTACTACTAATTCATACCAATTCAAGCTACAAAATATTTAACAGTTTTTAAAGAAAAGTAAATAGCATTCCTGTCTAAAAAGTGTAAACCAAAATGAGGAACTACTTGCGTGCACCAGAACCCCGCCCATCTCTCAGATATTCCCTCAAACTGCTACTAAATGAGGTACTACACGAAACTTCAATAGGTAAACTGTTGTACAATATATAGATTTGACATGAGAAGGATCTTTCATAAAGTGCCGTTTTATGTTGTGGTGGAGAAATCTTGCCCCGAAATCTTGTATTGAGATTATGTACATCTGTCCTAAATGTGATCTTTTGATGCAGATACGGCGGAGACCTCAAAGATAGTATTTTATGATATAAGCCCAGGCAGCGAAATTCCCGTCTATCATGCATATTGAGCCATCGGGCACAGTCCAATTTATGGGAAATATGGTCAAATTTACGTATGCCATAAATATACCTCAAACATGAATTTTGCACTTTTTGTATGCGATTTTGAGTAAAAGTATCCAGAGCTGAATGATAAATTGGTACACAGTATGCGAATTGTGAGAGGACAAAAGCTTCGCATAATTTTTTTAATAGTTTCATTAAACACGTGCCTATAAGGAAACAGTTTTTTCAAATTAAGATAAGCATTACGAATATAAAGCGAGATCTGTTTCCGATATCTGTGCGTATTATCTAAAATAAGCCCGAGGCTTTTACACTTTCGACAAGTGGAATTTTGACATTATTAATTTCTATATTAAAAACACAAGAGATGTTGCAACATGTTTTCCTGGGGCCCAAAAGAATTGCTTTTGATTTATCCGGATTTATCGTCAGACAGTGTTCCACAGAAATTCGATGTAGGTAGCTTAAATCCTTATTAATGCTGTCAACAGCTAGTCTCCAATCAGTAGGCCGAAAGGAATAATACAATTGTGTATCATCTGCATAAACATGTGTTTTACAGTGTTTAAGTCCATAGAAGAAATGAGAAGTATATATTGTAAACAGGATAGGCCCAACAATAGATCCCTGAGGAACCCCATGGGGAACATCAAGAATATCCGATGTGCTGATACCAATTCTAACACACTGTTTACGATTGCCCAAATAATTTTCGAAAAGTGATAAAGATACATTGTTAAGACCAATGTTATGCAAAATAGACAGGAGAACACGATGATTAACTTTATCGAAGGCTTTACTGTAGTCCAATAAAATGAGACAGGAAACCAAGCCCCTGTCCGTCGCCTCCAGAAGATCGTCAGTAACTTTCAACAGTGCTGTCTCACAGCTGTACCAGCTGTTTACTAATATCGAATCAAATCTCAGATAAAATAAAATTTTTGGTTTAATATTCTATATTTAACCTTTTTCTTGCGGTGCTCGTCACTGCTTATCCCAGTAATAATTTAGCAAATATCAAACGTTTTATACATAACTTTAAAATATTTATATATTTTTATATACATATTGTACTGAGAATTTAGTTAATTTCTCAAACAAAATTGCACCGGCCTGGCTCTTAATTAATGATATAAAAAACATAAATTATAACAAATTATATTTATAAATTTTGAGAAATATTTAACATAAAATCAAGATAATTACCTAGTGTTGTGTGTGAGTGTAATTCCTTTCATTCGATGATGATTCTTCCTACGTCTCCTCTCTTAAATTCCTTCTTGCTTTTCTTAAATTCTTTGTTTTCCGGAGTGGTGAGGTTCTTTTATTCACTGGTACTTCCTCTTAAAACCCTTTTATTCGAAATATATTTATAGACTTATTTGTTGACTTCTCTATCTCGTCAATTTTTCTTCGTTGTTAACCAAACAAACTTTTTGTTGTTGTCCACGAAACGAAAACTTCAACTCTCCCCGACTCCAGTTCATCCAGGCATATCGCTGTTATAGAAACCTGCATTGAATGTCGATGTATCCGTGGTTATTTCCAGTAATTTTTGATGAATTCTTATAATGTAACAGTGTTGTATGTATGCGTCTGAATGGTTACAATGCTTTCCTCTCTTTTAATCGATGCTTTTTATGATAATTAATAATTTTATTTCTAGTTACATTTATTTCTCCCATTAAACGTCTCTGGCTGGAGTTCAAATAAGAAGCTAACACCCGCAGGGTAATAAAATGCTCAAAAGGTGGTGGGCGTGGTGTCGAAAAGGTATAAATAGAACCCCAAAATAAACCGAATGACAATTGAAAACCATAACCTCAACATTAACTGTGAATTTTGATATAGTACAATATGTTTCGAATTTTGCTAAATTAAAAGCAATAAAAATAGTAAAAATGGAATTTTATTTTTGACGTTGTCGTCAAGCACGTTACTCTCGCGACAACTGAGATTCGACTGACTTGCAATTTGCATTCGCCTCTCTGCTACCGAGGAGCTAGTGAATTGTCCCACACAGCACAAGAAAGGTTGTTCTCAATTTTAGATAAAATAAAATTTTGGTTTTATATTCTATATTTCATAATTTTAATTTCAGATAAAATAAAAATTAATAAGAGAAAACAAAAAACATGCAATTTCCATAATGAATAGGAAAAGCTTATATTTTTAATATATATATAAGGACAAATGCCTATGTTTGATATGTCGCGTTACAATCGCCTTGCCCAAGAAAGGAAATCTCGAAAGACATTTCTCGAGTTTGCATAAAAATTATGAAAATGACTAGCCTGTTAACACCGAATTAAGAAAACCAAAAATAAAAGAATTTAAAAATCAATTAACCGCACAGCAACTTTTGTTTCAAAAGTCCATGCATCAATCTAAAATGGCAACTGAAGCATCTTATGTCATAACGTACGTTTTGGCAAAACAAGAAAAGGATTTATCGGGATGGGGAAGCTTTCCTTGAGGGCGACTTTAAAAATAAAAGTGAAATTCTCAATGCAATTGAAGATTTGTAACTTTCTCGCAGAACTGTAACTCGTCGTATTGAAGATATGAATAAAATAATGTAACTCGACAACTAGAAGATGACATACAAAGTTGCCCCTTTCTTTTCGCTGCGGTTTGTCGAGTCAACAGATATCATTGATACTGCGCAATTAAATGTTTTTATAAGAACGGTTTCTTGCGATTTTTCCGTAAAAGAAGATTTTTTAACAATACAACGCGAGGTGCACATGTGATGGTAACTTTTATGCGATTTGCTCAAAAGCACATTTGCATAAATTGCTTGCTATGTCTACTGACGGAGCACCTTCAATGATTGGTAGAAATCATAGATTTTTATCCCTTTGCAAACAAAATGCACAGTTTCCTGATTTGATATCATTTCATTGCATAATTCATTATGTGCAAAAATATTGGATGTTACTGATACTAAGGATGCGGCAATGAAAATTGCTAATTCGATAAGAACGCGGAGTTTAAGGAGGCGTTCATTCCGTAGTCAACTTGAAGACAATGACGCGGCATATGAAGATTTACTTCTTCTCTGTCATGTTAGGAAGTTCAACCGAGGAAGCTTTTTTGGAAAGATTTCCAGATCTTTTGCCTGAAATTATTGCATTTTTGGACACACTGGGAGAAAAACATGAACAATTGGAAGATCCAGTATAAGTAAAAAATATTAGCATTTGTTACGGATTTTATGGGCCATTACAACTCGCTTAATTTACAATTACAAGGAAAAGGAAATAATATTATTTTGTTCAGTTCGGTAAATGCTTTTAAAGTAAAATGAAAACTTCTTGCTTAACAATTAGAAAGGCAAAATTTCAAATATTTTCCATATTTAGAAAAATCATATTAAATTTACTTGTGAATGTAATATTGAAATTTTTTGTTCTGAACTGGATGATATTTAAGCAGAAGTACTGTCTGTGCACGTTAGGACTTAAATTTAAAGATGGAAAAATTATTGGGCTTGGCTGCAATCCCCAATAATTTTTTAATTAATATCATTATTATTATTATTATTATTTCCTGTTGGAGAATTTGATAACGAGGATATTTCATCAAATCTAGCTCATACTTTTCAATTGAATTTATCGGATCTAGAGTTAGAAATTTTAACAATACAATCAGATATAACTCTGAAAGCACGTGCAAATGAAAATTATTTTTGGAATTCATTACCAGAAGAAAAATATCCCTTATCATATTTGCATTTTTTGGTTCAACTTATCTACGTGAAGCAACCTTTTCTCAAATGAAAAACATCAAATCACAATTTAGCACTTCTTTGACTGATGACCATTCAATGGCATCTATTCGATTGTGCATCAGTGATCACAAACCTAATTTTACAAGACTTGTTGATGGAATGGAATGTCACGCATCTACATCAAAGAATTAATCCAAAATATTCATCAATAAAGTACATTGCACAAAATAGTAAATACAATGTATTTAATATATTATTATCAATCAAGATCTTGGTTAAATTTTTATTTGTTTCTAATCTAACCCATTTCTCGAAGTCAATCGCGCATAAATAAGAAAAATTAATGCCCACCCTTGGGATAAACCAAGAAGTAAATTAACGAGTACACCGATGAGATTTCAGCGAAAAATACAAGGCAAAACCAGAAGGGACATGGTCAGAAATAAAGTATATAGGAAACAACTTGATATCATCTCAATAGAGACAACTATAGAACAGGGGACAATTCAGATACTTGGGATATATGCAGAGAATGGAGCAAGACATGCTAGTAAAGAGAAAATATGACGATAAAGAAATAGGGAAAGGGAAAAGAGGAAGACTGGGAAAGACTTGGAGGGAGGAAGTTAAAAGAGCAGCAGAAAGAAAAGAAGTGGAAGGGAAATACATCCCAAAATTCGCCCAAGATGGAAGACTATGGAAAGAAATCTGGATAAAGAAAATCGAATGAGCAGAAACATAAAAGAAAAGCAAAGTATCCAATGCTTGACTCTCAAGCCTTACTTCGAAAGGTAAATGAACTCTTTGATTAAGCAAGTAAATTGGGAAGCCTAACCGGGTCACTTTTAACAAGATGAAGAGCTGGCCAAGGTTATCTCAAGATTATTTGGGAATGAATAGAGCAAAATTCTTAAATATAGGGGGAAGGACATGAAGAAGTTGGCGTTGAAGTATTGATAATCGTTGAGTATAGACGTTCACGGCCGTTGTCCAATGAATTAGTGGTGAATTACAGGTTTTGCCGTAGTCGTTTCGCTGCCCAAGAAGCTGACAGCATGAGCAGGAAAACGTCAAGTTTTAATAAACGACAACGGGCAAACCCGGAAGCCACTAATAAAAGTATCGATGACCTCATATTACATAGTTGTTAATACTTATCTTATATGATAGTTCTCTGCCACAATTAAGTCAATTAAACAAAAGTGATTGAAATAATATTTTCATAAATATTTCCGTTAGCAATGACATCAGCAAGTTCAAACAGTATCTCACTGCATACGATAACAATTACTGTTGCAGTTTAATTCATCAATTAAGGTCGTATTAGACGTATTACTTTACAGCGTTGCTTTCTGACGTGGTCATGCATATCGGAAAATAGACCGTGTAATAGGGAAAAAGTAAGTGTGCGAAGCCACGTCAACTGCCAAGCGTGGATCAGATCGATTTGCTATTTAAGGCCCTAGTACACGTGTCGGTGTCGTTGCTTTCCGACATGCAAGCTGTTACCTGGAATACCACTTTATACTACACCGCAATCTTCGCAATCATTACAAAGAAACCGGCACAAAACGGCAATTCCCTCATCTCCAACAACTCCGATCTTTCCCAGAAAGCATTTTCAGTGTCGCGTGTAGCAATAAAACCAAATTTCTCATATATTTCCGCACCTTATAACACGCGCCTCCTTCACTTTTATCTCAACGCTGATAAAACAGGCGATATCTATATTATTTAAGGAAGAGAACCGCCAAGCTCTTATCGTCCGTCACGTTTCTCTTTTAGATTCTGATCTTCATCACTAAAAGCATAATAATAGGCGAGAGGTAAACCCGCAGCTTATTACGTAGGGTCGTAACCGTAAATCTTCCCCCAAAACGTCGCAATTTTCCTCTCGGAATATAAAATAAAATAATTGAACACGCACACACACCCGGAACGTTACCGCGATAACAAAGGCGGAAAACGGAACGAGGAAGAGGAAACGTCATAAATTTACTTACTTTTCCGAAACTTCCTTTTCCGATGGCGCGCAGGATTTGGAAATGATCGAAATTCACTGCAACAGAAAAACGAAAAGTTTTAAAGGCAAATTAAATAATGGACTTAAAACGGACGTTTTATATATAGTCCGTATCGATTTCTCTCCACGCGCTGCCAAGCGAATAAACGGGATAAAAAATATATGCGGATGTTGAGGACGTGGCGTTGGGAAAACAATCGTCTCTCGGGAGTGATATTGCCATCGCGAATTTTATTAAAAAAAAATAAATATAGAAACATAGAAAAAAACATTCTCATTTCGTTTGATATTTTATATGGAGAGGTGTGCAGGAAAATATTAGACTGTAACGTCAGGAGGAAAGCAAGCGAGTTTTCCACAGTTTTAAACACTTTATGGATCGTTCCTAAATAGGTTTTTATAAAGTTTTTTCGAGTAAATGGGACTATACAGTCTACGGAGTCTTTTCGCCGAGCTTCTCTAGTCGGACATGATGTTTTTCAACAAATCTTAAAGATCTTAAGCTAGCGCTTTACATGTTTAATGATTATAGAAGTTGAGAATTATTTACACTTGAATATGTTTAACATACGAGTTTAAAGCGATCCCTTGCGTAAAAGATCATGGGAATTGGACAAAGGGCATTATCGAGCTGTGATTCCCTAAAATTTCAAAGCTGGTTTAAGCCGTAAACAATGTCTTGAGAAAATTCTTCGAATCTATGGTAGCAACTCGTGCTCCTTAACCATCGTAAAGCGGCAGTACAATGAATGTCAAGGTAGTCAACTTGGACATAGTCTTTAAATCAAGGTCCTAAGCAAGATATGATTATTATCGGAAAAATATTGGTGTTATTTCGAATATGATCGAAGAGGACCGATATGTTATTGTTAAGAGAGTTCGAAAGGAACATCAAGACGATAACCTCGTATCACCTACGAAGAGTTTCTTTGACTTCAGACACTCAGATGTGATCCAGTTCTACAATTGGAGAGTGGCGCCTTGTTACTAGTTTCTCGAACTTTAACCTACACCGTTCCATTGGGCTAGCACGGCCTGGATCTCCATCTTTATCAATAACGAGGTGGGTGATTCGAACGACGAACTTCCGTATAGGTCACGTTTATCATTCCCATTTCGCCAGAAATTTCAGAAGCCAGTAACAGTACCTATTACTTTACTAACTTCAGCTAACCACTAATAAAATCTTCGACCTACATATTCAAGAAATAAAGACTGGAAGATCGATTATTATATCGGTGAAGCCCTTCCATCCTTTAACAACGTTCGATTTATCGATAACGAGCGCAGCTGTCCGGCTAGACTTTGATTTCTTTTCTACATTTCGAGCACCAATAATGTACATAGCTTTTGTACCCAGATACACGCGTCCCTCCTTTCCAATATATAAATACACCCTCGTTCTCCAACACTCGACTTTATCTCCTCGACAAGTCCTTGATAGATACGTCGGTAATTGTATTGATCAATACACGTCACAGTTGAAATGTCAGCGTTGTTAAAATCTCCCTCCCTTCGATTTGAGACGGAATTATTACTGCGAAAAGGGGGAAGATACATAATGGAAGAGAAACACCCTCGAGAGACCGCCTTGACGTCGTCGTCCGTAATATCCTTTAAGAGGTCACCGATTGCGTGCGGACCGTCGTCGTCGTCGTCGTCGAGCGTTTCGAACGTTTAAAATCAAGAATAGCATATTTTATCGAGGGAACGTAGCGAAAAGGAAAATTAATTGACGAGGGAATATTCCGGAAAAGAAAATCGTTCGATCGTCGATAGAACCGGAGGCGTTCGTCGTCACCGAAATAAATCCGAGGGAAAACGCAAACAGTCGGAACGATTTTCGCAGCTTCGTCATCGCCGTTAAAATTGGAAAGCGTGTACGTTTTAGAGTTTCCCGGATTAACGTTAACCGAAATAAACTTCTCTCCCGGACGGGCGCATACGCGTCGAAATGAAAGCGGAACGCGGGCTTTCGCTCGCGAACATTAAAACGGATTTATGTTTCTAGGAGCGTCCGCCGGAGGTGATTGAAACAATGCCCGAGAGCTGGGTAAATAACGGGGTAAAATGAAATGCGCGGTGGTCGGATATAATTTATGCAACTGTCGAATTAAGGGTTTCCGAATTGATGCTTTAATTATTTAAGGGCGTTATTCGAGAATTGTCAGTGAAGGAAAACCATTATTTTATAATCGATCAACGTTTTTGTGTTAAAAGAAGTGGGAGATATCATCGCTTTACCACTGCCCTACACTACTAATCAGTGCTTTATTAATGGTGTATTCCCTGACCTGTTGAAGGTGGCGATGGTGATTTCGATACAGAAGAAAGGAAGTGAAGATCAGTGCGAGAACTGTAGACTTATCTCGATGCTCTCTTGCTTATCTAAGGTGTTTGAGATTGTACTCAAAAACAGAACACTTAGAGAAGAAAACAATTACTATCCCTATGTCAACATGGTTACATCAAAAGATCAACTACCACGACTCCAATTAGTTTTTAGGATAAAATGATACACTGTATCATTACTTTTTGTCTCTCGCTCTAACTTTTGCAGTAGATGGCGCCCCGCTTTCGTAAATTTGTGATACCGCTTGCGCCGGTTGGACGCACGTGTAAAGCATTCAGCTTCTGACGTTGACTTGCAATAGATCGGTTTTCGGTGACTATTCCGTTTTCGCTTTTAAATCTCGTTGTCGAGGATATACACGGAAATTCGACGCTGAGAAGTGTATAGTATCGTTAGAAGTTTCGTTTCCCCAATTTTTGCTGTTTAAACTAATCGTCCACGTTGCTGTGAAATTTTTAGGGGTAACTGTGCAGAACAACTTAAAGTGGCAGTTACATATTGAAGAATCAAGTTTCTTAATTAGGAAAATATACTCATCAATCACTATCACACTGAAAATTCATAGCTTGATCTCATACGGAATACTAGCTTCGGGCGTCAGTCCGGTCATGCAGAAGCTATTTCAGGAACAGAAAAATCGCAGTAAGAGCCCTTCGCGGGATATGAGATCAACGACGCAGTACCAAACAACTATTAATCGATTGCCAAATTTTAACTGTTCCTTGTTTATACATCCTCGAAGCGATAAAATACGTACTGGCAAATCCGGAGAACTTCCCAAAGTTACGTGATTGTTGGTGCCACAATACTCGAGGCAAACGAAAGACTAACTTATTCCATCCCACCGAGCAGAACGAATTCCTCTCTGTAGAAACGCTGGCCTCTTTTACAATAAGATCCCTTCAGGCATTAGAGGTAAATCAAAACCAATTGTAGTGTAGTGGACTAAACATTTTTGATGAGCAACGCATTGTATGACTTCCGGGACTTTTTGAATTGTGATAACGCCACCAATTTTATTTCCTGTCATTCTTTTTTCGCTTGAATTTTAACGCTTTGACAAAGTAGACCATTATTATTACATCTGTACCTGTTTATATAAAAACACAAATGTTTCTTTCCTTTTTTCGTTCTCTCATGCGTACGCATTATATCTTTTATATCATTAGACATTGTAAATTATAAACGCATATCTGCTATGCAGCAAGATATTGAATATGCAAGAATATGCATATGAAAGAATATGGATATGTATATTGAGTTAAAAGTGGTAGAGGCAACTCGAAAGAGAAGTATCCAAATAGGTCACAAAATGCTTCTCTATAGATAGAACGATAGAACTGGGAAAGAAAAGAATGTTCTTGGAACAAACTATTTTATTGCTTTTCAAAACATTCGCCTTTAAGTTTTGTACACTTTTGTCTATTTTCAAACCAATTCCACAAACATTTATTCAACTCTGAAATTGCTATCTCAAAAGGTGACTTTTAGAAGTATTCAACAGCTTCTTGAGGCGCAAAAAATCGCTGCACACACATTTTTTGTTTGACTTTCAACAGGAAGAAATGATCAATTGCTTGACGTGCTGTGTGAGAGCTGGCATTGTTATGATGCAGAACGATGGGATGTTTTTGGTTATTCTTCCTGATTTTGTTCATGATTTCCGACAAACAAATTGTTGTTTACCATTCAGCACTAAATGTTCTTCGATCCCTTAAACGAATAGTCCGCTGCAACCGAAGAAACAAGTATTCATTTTCGTGTGAAGTGCTTCGTGAACGAACTACTTTCATGGGATTCAGTTCATCTTGTAACACCCAAATAGTGGATATTGCCTCGTTTCCGGTTTAAACGAATATATCCAAATTTAGACATCTGTTTGCATACGGATTTTGCAGTGCCTCGGCTGAATTTTTTAAGCATTACTTTACATCAACTAACACGAGCCCCCTTTTAAGCTTCAGTCAAATTATGTGGAATGCATCGAAAACAAATCTTTTTCAGTCTTTCGCAGTCTTCGATATATATAAGGATGTCTTTATCCCACTTTAGGTCACATGTCGATTTCCTTCATTCATGTTCCTCGCAACAATCGAATTTGGTCGACCTTCACACAATTCATTACTGACGGATGTACGACCATGATGACGAAATTATATAAAACCAGTTATAAACATTTTTGTGCTGATGGTGCATCATTATCAAAAGTTGAACGAAGTGATTCTATGCAGTGTTGTTGAGCTAAAATCGTAAAAAGTCATCCAAAGAAAATCTTCACGTTAAATTTCCATTCTTTCACAACTCGGTCAATTTCTAGGCTGGCACCGTTTTCACAATTATAAATGTCAGATTTTATGAAAATAGTGTTGATATATATCAACAACGCCACCATTTGCTCGTTTGTGATAACATAAAGGGCGCCCCTCGTATATGCAACTTTACAAGCAAAATTCGAACGTGTTTACGAATTTATTCTAGTTGTATTTTAATCCCAAGTACGAAGAAGTTTATAAACGAAAGTTAAAAAGTTGTAATTCACTTTAATATTAACTTCCTTTAACCACCGCTATAATTAATACAACTCGATACTTTTGATTATTGGTTATTTTA
The DNA here is from genome assembly GCA_038088585.1 of Chrysina gloriosa. Lineage (NCBI taxonomy): Eukaryota > Metazoa > Arthropoda > Insecta > Coleoptera > Scarabaeidae > Chrysina > Chrysina gloriosa. The sequence goes on along the minus strand of CM076091.1, from coordinate 62,366,173 downwards.
CGTCCTTTTTCTACCAATGAAATTAAGATTTATAAATCATCCATCAGTAGTAATAGTATAAGAAGATGTAAAGTATTGTGTGCTCCCAGACGTAATGGAGAGGAAGTGTAATAAAAATTAATGTAAAAAATCAACAGATCTTAAAGTAATCGGATTATAAACGAAATGTATGTTTACGTCCATTATTTTATGCCGCAATGTATAGAAGAAACAGCGACATTTTCTGTTTTTATTTATGTTCTCCCAAGTTGTAGTTAGTCCAATGTTTCCCTTCAACACACAAAACCATTTGTCCACATAATTTATGGCTTATCAATCTTATCATAATGTTAAATCCAGCAGTAAACTGTAGGTAAAGTTTACATATTTACGACTCATTTAAGGGAAGCCTACGAAACTTCATGTAAACTGATCGAGAGCAAGTTTCTTTTCTTTTAATCCCTCATAGAAGTGTGTGACAGCTTCATAAGACGCGTTTCAAGCTGCCTTATACCTTATGCCGTACCTACGAAATGCTGAATAGCTGTTATTTAAGAATTATCTATTGAAAGAAACAACGGAATGTAGATTTTCATAATTTTCTTTCAAGAAAGATAAATTCCAAATACGTTTTCGTAACTTTAAAACATTTCAAATTCTTCGTATAAATTTTTATCCGATTCCTACCTCTACTGCAATACGAGTTTCTCTCCTAGTCTCCTAGTTCCTGAGGTAATGCAATTTCGTCCATCCTAAAGTATTTATTCTGCTCCATTATATTTTTAACTGAATTGGCAATGCACTTCCATGTGTACTTTCCTGATAGGAAATCTTTCGCTGTGACGATCGTAAAATCGTTCGTTCTCAACATTGCTCCGGGGAATCCGTTATTTCTAATTTCTTCCTTTCGTTAAAAACGATTTTCCGTAATTGCGTTCAAAGCGATCGGCTAACTGTTTGGTCTAAATTGATCAATCCGGGTACCGTCATGCGAGAAATGGAAACAAATTTAAATTAACCGATGATACTTTGATTTATTTCAAAGTTTCGAGCCGCAGATAGGAAATCTAATTACTTTTTTAATGGCAAACATCAAAACTAAACACGACGACAAATGAAACGTAAACACCACCTACAAACCGGTGATCGCAATCGAATAAAACATCGGAAATAAATTACGCAAGTGAAAGAGAACTCCCGAGAGTATTGCTTTACAATTTATTTCGCCGAAGGGTGTCGTGAAAAACCCGTTCATTTGTTTCCTCACCGCTTCGTTCCGCAAAAGGAATCGCCGGCGGTAATCCGCCTATTTTTTGTCGCTCGACGCTCTCCTATCCTCCTTCGAGGCGGAGGAAATCGAGGAATAGCGGCGCGGAACGCGTCGAAAGAGGAATGCGTTTTCTTTTTCTCGTTAACGCCATGCGATCCTCGCATAAATGAGAATTCGGAAATCGTATTGCGAGAAGCAAATTAAAAAGTATGAGCGGGGACGGATTAAAATCTCAACGATTCCTTTCCGCATTATAATTATACGAGGTACGTCCAGAAAGTAAGTTCAGTTTGGTAATAAACTTAAATTGTGTACAGATACAGAAAAATTATTTATTGCACAAAATTCTACAACTCTTAAACTACTTTTCCACATAACTGCCGAAATTTTGCAGGCATTTGTCACAGCGTGGCACAAGTGTTTGTATACCTTCTTCATAGAAGTTTGCCGCCTGTGTCTTCAACCAGTTGGAAACATCTTCTTTCAGCTGTTCGTCATTGTTGAAGTGTTAACCGCCAAGGAGAGACTTGAGATGTAAGAACAGATGAAAGTCGCTAGGAGCGAGGTCAGGGCTGTACGGAGGATGGTCAAACACGTCCCAGCCAAATCCCTGTAGGAGGCTTTTCGTCACATTTGCAGTGTGTGGTCGTGCATTGAATCACTCATCGCATTTTGTCCGTAAACTTCGCAAATTTGCCGATAAATTTCAATTGGTTTCACTTTCCTAGCATTCAGAAAACGAATCACAGATCTATTTTCACAAGCGGCGGGATTTTCAATCAACACCGACATTGTAAACAAGCACAACAAAGCGTACGTGGCTGACAGCGATCTCAAAATGGCGCACGTTTTTTCTCCTTGATACAGAGCGTCTACGGCGCATGTGCGGAACTGCGATCGCAGCGCTGCAGCGGAGTTAAATTGAAACGGAACTTACTTTCTGGACGTACCTCGTATTATTTTTTTGCGAATACGGATTGCTCTGGATATAAATCAGTGTGGAAAATCGTATAATACGGTGGGGAAAAACTAACTATTTAACTAAAGTTAACGATTAGCCTACTCTTCAAGCCTCTAATGGAAATGCGTATATGATAATAATAATAACAATTCAGGCAGAAATAACGAGTACAACATAACTTGCAAACTTCAGGAATAACAACCTGTTAGACTCTCGAGGAGATCACGGTGAAAGACCTAAATTTTGCTAATATCGTAGCTGCAATAGATATTAGCAAAATTAAGGTCTTTTCACCTTGACCTCCCCGAGAGTCTAATACGTTGTTAGTCCTGAAATTTTGGAATAATAATAATAATAAATCTCGTTATTCTCAAAAAAAAAAAAGTGTACATACGTCAAAGCATAAATTACAAAAAAAAAAAGGAAAATCTCAAGGCGAGGTTCAAGTTTATGTGGATGAACTAGCTCTTCCACCTAGGCCTTGGTCGGTAGTAAAAAAGTAAGAACTAATGCCTAGCCTGAATATATTCTGCAAGAGCACATTTGTTAATGTAATCCTTAAAAGATGAAACAGAAGTGTTGTTTAGGGAAATCTACAGAAAAAAGAGGTAATCTGAATTAGGCGACTTAAGAAATCAGCTTTAGACTCCAAGATAAATAAAGCAGATGGAAAACTCTAAGGCTGCATCTCTTACAAAACTATTTTTATTCAATCCTCGAGTTCAGGGAAAATGCCAGACGACTCATAAGTACAGATGTGTAATATAAAAAATTGAAGATGTCACATATGTACTTACTATTGACGTTACCACTGTATTTAACATATAATTGGAAAAATAAAATTTATTGTTATTATTATTAATACTATTGGAGGCATTTAAAAAATGGTGGCTACAGGCATTTAAGGCGGATTGTGGATTATCAATGTTCACCATCTCTAAACATCCTTTCCGGTATTTTGGTGTCTGCATTCCTCGAACCAATGAAGGTCCAATAGTTTATGGAAACAATCGAAATCGAAGTCTCCACCCCCGGCATGTACACTCGATACACAATTCTCACCTGCCCTTTAACTGTGGTACGCTGTATAAAATAAATAAAATTACCCTTATCACACTTTTCCGAAAAATTCAGGAACGTATTTTGGCAAGTAAGTTGCCATCCTTAGTGGAAAACTAGGGGAATTCAGTATCACTAACAAACCCGGCTAATGCCCAAGACGAACAGTACACAACGAACACTATGCAAAACTAAAGCATTGTACGATGAACATCACACATTGAACGCGCGAAATACGCCAAAACGCCGTTGACACACTTTCCTAAATTTATGAAGGTAGATGTTACTTCCAACTGTAAAGTCACTGAAGAAGTCATGTTTTGTGCGAAAAAGGAAATGGCTAAATTTGGAAATTAAATACCAGTACGATAAGTGAAGTAAATCAGAACTAGAAGCGAACGATGAAACTTAAAAGTTTGACAAAAGATTTGGATCTTGGTCTGGGTTTTTCCAAATATACATTATTTTAGCTACAGTCTTCTTATTCTTATTTGCAAAGATGATTTGGAACAAAGTAATCAACCAATATTTCCATTTCAATTAAAGAGGGTGTGTAACGGGTATACAAAACAAAAATATATAAAAAAAGAGCGAATTAAAATAGCATCTATATTCCACAAATCAAACTGTTTAAGAGAAAAATAATTCTTCCATGCTAATAAAACGCCTCCACCGCGTTATAAATCACTTAACTCAACATTCCTTCCAGTCACGACAAAACACAATAACACGAGGCAAAATATTTAGGACCAGAAATGTCAGGGGTCAAGCACGTTTCAGTTATGGCTACAGGATCGTATTCGCTTTTACTTAGACTACAGACGAGGTCATCGACCTAAACCTAACCCCAAAACCTTTCGGATTCTGAAAATAAAGCAAATAGTCGGAACTGATGGATCAAGTTAGTTTTTTCAGTCGATTTAGTAATAATCGTGGGAAAATCCTGAATATTTATTTATTTTTTGTCTTTCGCGAGATCTTTTGAACACGTTTTCATGGTTTCTCTTGTTTTAACTAATAAAGTTCTTTGATAAGAGGTTTTTTCATTTCCAAAATATGAGTCCAATATAAGAACGCACTTGAAACACCGTAGATAATATCATTATTTTCTCTTTGCTTTGGTCTTTAGGTTCATAAACAACCTTCTCGAAAATATCTTTCCAGAAAGACTGTTTTTGGCCTTGAGATCCTATCATTGAAGCTTTATAACATGAGCTTTACTTCAGCAAACTGATCAAACGAGCCATTCCAAGTGTTAGAAAAAAATTGACACACCCTTAGTCCGCTGTTTAATAATGCATTTTGCATCATCATGATTTGCTTTGGACACAGACAGTTTGCAAATAATAGTTGCATCCGTCATACTGAAAAATTAAGCTATTATCTTGATTGTTATTATTAATAAGCTAATTTTTAAGTAATTTATTACGAAATTGCAGCTGTTGTCATGTTTTTCAGAGCTCCTATTTAAAGGTGGACTAGTTCTTATTGTCCTCTATTTTATAGTGCTTGATCTGGTTTTGCTTTGATACTAATTTTTTCCATTCCTTCCAGTTTGGGATTCGCTCTTTCCACTGTCCTATTTTCATCTCCCTGTTATTCCTTTTATACATCCTCTTTCCAGCTTCTTTTCGGTCTTCATCTGGGTCTGTTATACTTCGGATCCCATTCTGCGAGAGTTCTTATGGCTGATACCCTTTCTCTTCTATAACTATGTCCATATATCATCTAATTGGCTCTGATTTTATAATTTTTTCAATGGTTTCATTTTCCAATATTTTCCCAATTTCGTGGTTGGTTAATTGTCTGTACTCATCTTCGTTGATCCTCTTTAGACCCAATACCACTTTTCTTTCAAAAGTTTTAAGTAGCCTTTTCGTAGCCTTCGTCTTCTTACTTAATTTTCTTTACCATCATTTTATTACAGTAATCTTGCTTATTGCATTACATAAGTTAGGCATTTTAATTGATTAGTAATCGTAGGATCTGGCAAGGACACATGTTTCACCCTAACGCTGTCCATCGCATGGATTTTTTATCAATACACATGGGAAAGAAGGAAGAACGTCGAGGTTCGGGGGCAGAAACAATAGGAAAGACATGGGAGAATCGAACGTACAATAGTTTTACTATAAATAAAATAATAAATTAGCTCTGCACGCTCTTTCGGCCAATGGCTTGGGCAATCTTTTTCACTCTTTTTATTGGTTGCTACTGTCCTCCATCTCCTTGCTCCCCATACTTTGTAGATCTTGCACGAAACCACTTTTCCCTCGTACGCCTTTTCTTTCTTCTCATTGCTGTCTCTACCCCCACCATCGACTTTGCTACTTGTCCAGTGTGCATTCTGTGTAAGTGTTCCAAATATCATCGATCTCTGAGCTTTAACTTTTGTAGTGATTTTCGATTCCCCGTATAATTCGTGATTAGTGTTTCTTCTAATACATATATAAATATTTTTAAATACCCCCGTATATTTTCCTTAACATCTTTCGATCCCAAGTCTCAATTTTCTTTTCCAGGGATTGGATGAGGGCACATGTTTTGTACGTATATAACACTGTTGGTTGAATAATAAGCTTGTATAGTCTTACTTTTGTTCTTCTTGTGAGGTTTCTTTCTGTTAATATCCTATTCAATGATCCAGCTTTCTCACTACTTTTCATGTCTTTGTTGTACATACATATATTCTATCGTTCACTTGCATCATTCGAGACCATTACTCCCAAATAGGTGTTTTTTTTTCCACCTTTCCAACAATGTAAGTTTGAGCAGTTATTCTGAATATTGATTTCGATGTTCATTAGAATCATCAGACGCTTGCATTTCAAAGTATTTAATTTTTCCTTTCATTAAGTCTTACTCTATATTCTCTTGCCGTACCCTAAAATCTTCGGAATACACTTTTCATTTATAGTTTGGATCATTTTATATATTACTATAAGCAAATGAAATAAGGAGGATAACAAGTAAAAGCACAAGAAACAGGCGAAGAAGATAACCATGCTTAAAACAATAACTAGAATGCAATGGTCAAAGTTGAATATTACAGTATAACGAGCAATTTCATGCACAATATATTGATGTCAATTTCAGTCATTAAATCTTAAGCCCATTTTACATTATCATACTAAATTGTACTTAAAAATTGAATACTATTTTATCGTACAATATAAAGCACTGTACTATTTTTCTGTGCAAAATCATTGTATGAAATTAGAACCTGTTCTATTTTTATACTAAATGTTTTGACTTGCGCCTGCTCACTAGTCTGCATTGCACGTATTGCATCTATCCTCATTCTAACCACATTTTCTTATGTTTACGTCTTATCCAGTCCTGTTACAGTATAAAATAAACGTGGGTTTATACATTATACTGTGGTCGTATCAGCAAATGTTTTTATTGAACGTTTTACTAAAAGTATTAGTGTTATTAGTTAAGCATAAAATTAATTTTTGTGGAGGTTATGAGAAATATTTGTAAATACTGTGTGATAACGGTGTACAATTTGAAACGAGGATGTAGCATGGCACAGAATCATAAACAGAATTTTTGTACAAGTTCATAATACATATGTAATAGCCCTGATGAATGATGGAGTCTAAATTGATACAATAATCTTGTACAAAAGACTGGTAAAGCGTTTTACATTGTACTATTATTACTAAGTTCAGTTTACAAGTTAGTTGCGCTGTATTGAAACAAAATGTAGCTCATAGAAGGATACGGTTTCAATATTTAGAACCAATACGGTTAAAACGGTCAAAATCGGTTACAACGTTCCAGACATCGAAACAAAAAGTTGCATTTTGTTGGGCTGCGCAATCGGCGCGGCAAAAATTGAAAGTACTTCCTTTTAATTCGCGCCAAACCGCAAGCTTATCTCATTTCCTCAATTCCTTCCACAGATAAATTAATCCGAACCAGAGTTCAAATAATCAGGAATACAAATTTTAATTACACAAGAAATAACTATTTCGATGACATCTTCTCGTAACAAGTTACACAGAAATGCTTTAGTAGTAGAATATATATATATATATACATATAAAGGCACTTTCTTTCATATAATACAACCGATATTTTCGCCATCTTCCTTTCCCGGTTGAAATCGATAAGATTTCCGCTCGTAATGTGTTTAACCGTTATCATTAATCCCCATTCGCGTCCAATCGAGATGAATGACTTACTTAAGAGATCGTGAATTCCTGTGGATTTCGTTGAAGGAGTTATTAAGGCGGAAACTTCGCCAATTATTCCACGATAGAAAAGGAAAATTTGTAAAGTTGAGATTAAAAGGTACTGTAAACCTATATAACTTTGACCGAGTTAAAGGTTTCTGTGCAGATTAATTAAATGTTTTTTTTTTCATAAGAAATGTTATTGTAGTTTATAGTCCAAGGGGCTTACTAAAGCTCTTTTGTTTTGCTAACATGAAACTGAGTGTATTTATAAAATCCTCTCCATACAGAGGAACTATTCGTGTAGTCAATGTTATACACTGCAGATTGTGTAACTTTGACCATAGACTGAAACTTTTGAGCATGTATTGTGATGAGACGATCCTTAAAATACAAGATTGCCCACAAAATATGCGGTAAAACCTTCAAATTCGACAATTTAATTGAATGCATACACTGAGCATTTTATAAAAGTTTCGGTCAAAATTATACAGTTTTGCCGTATCTAATTGGAAATTTCGTTAAATATAAGCTGCGGCTTTCAAATTAAATCTTTTATCGACCTAGAAAGTGGTGTAGGTAATCCGAAAGATAATTAATCCATAATGAAATTGTCAATCAAAAAATTGCGAGGAAAGGTATTAAATGAAAAAATTCTTTTATGGGGAAAAACGTGGGAATAACGTTCCTCGGTAAATGAAATAGGCCGGCTGTGGGCGATGCAAAGTGAATTTTTTCTAATTTTCGCTTATCACATCGAATAATTAATACTCGTTCGGGGAAAAAATGGGGCTTTTATAAAAAAAAATTGCCGACTTTACGTATAATTTGTTCCGCAATTTTGAACAAAAGGGAAACTTAATAATCTAACAAGATTAAAACGTCAAAAAGATTTATGACTGGTTGTGGAAATTCATTCACTGGTTTAAATCGAGTTAATCGAGTAATGAGAGCGAAAAAGGAAAGGATAAATGCTAAAATTGCATTTTCGAATTTAATAGGGAAAATCGAACGCGCTTCAAGAACGAACATCGACATTGTTTCGAGGGGAAAATTAATTGGTAATTGTTTGGGCTTTTGTTCCTAAATAAATTTAACGGTAGAATAATATACAGCTACATGGATACCCTAACATTGTTGGCCCAAACCTCGTGTTTGTACTCGAGCCATTTTTAACACCGCAATAATTAAATTCTTTTGCTACTAATAATAAGAGATTTTCTCTTTGATTTCACATATAACATAAAAGTGCATTATTCCTGAAGAATGACGTTATTCCTTTTGTTATAGGTATATATATATGACTAGACCTAGGAAAGTTTAAGGGAGCTTGACCCCCATCAATTACGTCAGCAAGGTACGTCACAAATGCTGGACGAATCACATTAACGCGCTTGGATACCTTCCCCGTATAAGATTGTAATCACTAGACCTCGGCCAAATGGACCGCTTATTAGTAGTAGACATGGTGTTCTTATTAATTTCTTAAAACTTTCCGAGGTTTAGTGATTACAATACTGTTCTGTTGCGCTAGCCAATGTACTGTAAGTTTTCTTGGAAATACTTTAAGGAATTGATAATGTTGACACTTTCGGATTTAAAATTTGAAAATTTTTATAAGTACTCGTAATTCCCATTTGTATTGTTTTACATTTTAAGGTCTCCTGCTGGATTTTTGGCTTTGTTTTTGATTTTTAGTTAGGGTAGTTTCTTTCCCGTTTATGGTACTTTCTAACAGTATGTCTTTGGAATTTGCCTTGAATGATCGCGTCTTCCCTTGTTCTAAACCTCAACTTGACTCGTTTATAACACCCCAACAATTTAATCTTTGGGATTCTAAGAAAAAAAGTGCATTATCCTTGAAAGATGACGTAATTCCTCTTTGCGTACGTTGCAAACGCTGGACGAATCATATCCACCCACGTGCATACCAACACTCATCGTATAGGTTTGTAATAACTAGACCACGGAAATTAACCAAGTAAATGAACCCTTCATAGGTGACAGAGATGGTTTTCTTATCGACTTTTGAAAACTTCCTGAGATCTAGTGATTACAATACTGTTCTGTTCTGCTTGCAAATGTATTTTAAGTTTTGTTGGGAATACTTTGAGAAATTGTAAATGTATACACTTTCAGATTCTCAATTTACAGATGTTTCTAAATAATCCTCTTTGTATTGTTTTATATTTTGATGCCTCCTTCTAGATTTTGGGGTTTTGTTTTTGATTTTGAGGGTGGGTAGTTCCTTTTCTGTTTATGGTTCTTTCTAATAGTACGAGCTTGGAATTTGAGACGACCAGCTTTTATAGTTTATATTCAGGTTCTTTGTTTGATTATTTTACCAGGAAACATAATTATTGCCTATTGCAGCCCAATTTTCTTTAAATTTCCAAAATTAGAACCGCTGCAAAAACAATCAAATCGTGACTGTAGTTGAATTATTATGCTTATTTTTGATTGATTTATGATTTATTGTGGTTCTTTCTTGTCCTTTTTTTTTTGTTATTAATGTGATGTGATGTAACTGCTACGGTTGAGATTTCCTTTGTTTTTGATTACTAATCTTGCAGAGACGAGTGGTCGGTGCTTCTCCTGCCCTGGGTGTTAGAACGTTTTCTTCTACCTACGATTGGGGTAACGTTATGACAACTATCTTCAAAAGGTACACGGGCCATTTAGTTTTGGAGATATTATCTCCAAATTAATAGTAATTATGGACAAAGTATTTGATCGGAGGATGTTGTTCGAAACTTTCCAAATCTTGGAATAGTTCTCGGAAGCAGCCCCAAAGTCTTCCAGATATCTTTAACATCACTAAGTTATCTCAATTTCCTTAATTTTATCGATATCGACTTTAAATTCTGCATGGTTGCAAGGAAATTGCTCGATCCATTTCAGAGTTACTCCATTTTAGAAGTATTCGGTCGAAAATAAAACTCAAACCTCATCTTCAAAAATGTAGAACTCACTTAATTTTAGAGATGTCGATTTCAAATTTAAAGCATTTATGGAAAATCTGTTGGATTACTTCAAAATCTTTAAAACTCGACAAGAAATGAAGGTCAAAGTCCAAAATGCTGACAACGTTATTAAATGTATCTTCAAAAGATTTAACCACGCATTTAATTTTCCAAATATTGTCTTCAAGTTCTGAGTAATTGTTGGAAAAAATATGAGATTGCTGAATGCATTTCGAAATTTTCGGAAATAAAAATCAAACCTTTCTATCATTATTTGAGTTGTTTTGGAACCACACAAAACCCATCGAATTTTTAGCGATATTTTCCCCAAATTTTGAAAAATTATAGAAATAAGTAGTATGTCACGTGATGTATATCGTGGTTTTGGCATGTTGCAAAGAATTTAAATGGTAGCAAAACTGAAACCTTCCAAAACTCACCAGCATCATTAACTTTTGTGTCAATTGTAACGTGCCTTAAAGGGAGATCGTTATACAACTATCGGTGTATCATTAAGCATTGCTACCAACAGAAGGTTACAGATACTTAATAAAATACGTATCTCTAACGGTTCTGAAGATGTTGATTGCAAATTCAAATACGGAGCGGAAATAAAGCTCAAAACTTCTAAAACTTCATAGTCATTAGAGCTATCCTCGAACATCGAACAATAATGATGAAGCACTAACATTATATGAAGGGGCACGGCTTGACAAAAAAAAGTTAAGGATCCTGTATCTTCATTCGTACACACGGTTGCCACACACCAATCTATTCCGGAATGATACGCGATGATGTGGTAAGCATATCGCATTAAACAATCAACCTCGTCCACAATGAAGGCAGGTACTCAATTCTTGAGCCTGAGTTTTGAATACAGGCCATCTCAACCGTTAGACCACACTGACTTCTTCAATCATATATGACGCATGTCATTTTAAGAACATGGTCTTCAGATTTGGAACAATTGGAGAAAACTCAAAATATTGCAAACTTAACTTAAATGTAAAGATGGAAAATTGACTAGGGATTGCAGCCAAGGATGAGTTGAAATAAAAGACTCTCTTTCGGTAACTCTAACCTAAGAAATTATAGAAATAAATAATATGTCACGTGATGTATATCGTGGTTTTGGCATGTTGGAAAGAATTTAAATGGTGGCAAAACTGAAACCTTCCAAAACTCAGCAGCATCATTAACTTTTGTGTCAATTGTAACGTTCCTAAGACGAGTTGTTTTCTTAGCTCTCATGGAAGACTCTCCGTTGAAGAATTAAATCAATTCGAAAGCTTAGAGTTACTGAAAGAGAGTCTTTTATTTCAACTCATCCTTGGCTGCAATCCCCAGTCATCCATCTTTAAATTCTAGTCCTAACGGATACGGCCAGTACTTCTGCCAAAAATGTTGCTATAGTTCAGAAACGGTGAGGTAGCAGGATTTAGCGCAAAACGTCATACGTCGACATATAAATAATGACAATCTATCCGTTCGAGGATCGGACATTTTGATAAATTATAAGCAAAGTTTGGAGATTAATCCGGAAACTTTAAACCCACGTGATTGATCGAACAACATACAAATTCGTCGCTGATGCATCCATTAAAACTGAAAGCGAGCCGACTACTAATACCTCAAATCCGTATGCATCGCGCGACGGGAAAATTCATCGCAACGTCAAAAACGTTTTTCCTAAATCTACAGGAACGCATATTCACCATCGATGTCCCTGTCTGCTCAAAACTGATTGATGGCGCGAGCTATTTACACAAATAACAACCGCATTGCAGACGGAAGACAACCTTTTTCAATTCGTAAACAATCAATTTCAGCGCGAAAAACTACCGCGTATATCCATTACGATGTTCCACTTCTGAAAACGAGAGCTCTCCCCTTATAACGATCCACTCCGTGCTGATTTCTCCTGAGAATTCGCACGAGGGGACAAGTAACATACATACATATGTATTTAGAGGAGAGGGAGAAGCTGACGATGACGGCTTTTTCTTCGGTGAAATGGTGTTCGATAAGAATTTATCGGTTCGTTTCCTGTTTCAACGAAGCAATTGGATAAAAATTGTATGATTCTGTGATGACTAGAGCCCGGAAAGTTTAGGTAGATTGACCCAAGTAGTTACGTCAGCAACGTACGTTATAAGCATATAAATTTGGAGCCGGATAGTATTCCCACCAATCTCCAAAAACTCTCCGGGGTTTAGTGATTAGACACCAAAAAATTACGCCCCTTTCACAAAGTAACAACACTCAACATACGTACCTTCTTCGCCTAGGAACGACTTCTCCAATCTAGTCGATTGGTTCGTCCCCATCTTATTCTCGTCTTCGCTATAATCCAGAGACACAATTTCTTCTTCTTTTTCCTCTTCTTCTTCTTCTTCTTCCTCTTCTTCCACTTACATTACCAGCCGGTGATAAGCGGATAAGACAGCTTCAGTGAAGCGTCCCAACGGTCGTGGGTTTCGGCGTTAAGTCGTCGACGATGCGGCGGCACCTCATCTAAAAGCGAAATTGCGCGATTAATATTCATAGATTAACGGCGGGGTTTCGCGAAAATTATCGGATTTATGTCATAACGATATTAAATCGATGTAACTCGTCGCCGCGGCGGAAATTTGACGGCAGCCAAGCAGTGGTGTTCTATTTTGGGAAAAACGACATCTAGGTCGCATATCGGGGTATAATTTGAGGTGACGTGTTGTTACGCTTCGGTAAAATAGTTTTTCTTCGTGGTGGAAAATTTGGGTAAACACCAAATTGGGGGAGTATCAACCAACTCCTAACTAAAACCCACGTTTGCGAGGATTTCATTAAATTTAAGAGAAGTTTTGTATTTATTTATATTATCCGTAAGGTTCAACAAATAAGTGCATGATAAGTTGTGTAAATCGGACTGACGCTGTTCCTCTTCCGAATTTCAATGACAGCGTCAGTCCGATTTACACTACTTAATGATAACTTATCACGCATTCGTTTGTCCTTGAACCTTTGTATCTGAAGCCAGTGTAAAATGTATGTAAAGGGAAACAGTAAAGGTGCTGTATACGGTAAATCGATTTTTACAAGTATTATTCTGTTCTTGATGATCCCAAACCTAAAATCCAAAAAAGGTTGGGAAACTCTCGAGTTTAAAATAAAAAAGGACGGAAACAACAGGTATAAAGAGAGCGCTAACGTATACCAGGGAAATGCCTACCAACTGAAAATCTAATTAAATTGACCAACCACAAAGAAGCCAAACAAGAAAGAACTACCTTCTTCGAGCGAGTTTGTGTAAATCCGGAAAGTTGGTGGAATTGGACGAGATTGATTCGACTGCAAATTTTTAAATATGTTTGCAAGTTACATGATCGATTAATGTATGCAACCAAGATCGCATTGTTGCCAGTACTCTTTTAGTAAAAGTCCTAATTATTTCATTTTGATTTTCTTCACAACCTTCAAACCTTAACCCCTAAATATGACATTTTGTAGTAAGTCATGAAGTGAAGCCCGCCGATTGGCAATGCACTTCACAGAAATTAGCAATCCTGAATTCATTATATAAGCCGAGCGATGATGTATACAAATGCCTACCAAGTGAAAATTTGGTTAGACCTACCAATTGCAAACGAGCAAAACAAGAAAAAATTGCCTTCTCCGAGCGAGTTTGTGTAGTTCTGGAGAGTTGGTGGATTTGGAGGAAGTTGATTCGAGTTTTCAAACGTTTGCAAGTCACATGACCAATTAATATATGCAGCCAAGATTGCATTGTTGCCAGTACTGTTTTAGTAAAAGTCCCTAATCATTTTATTCTAATTTCGTTTATAACCTTCGAATATGACTTAACCTCTAAATATGACATTTTCTAGTAAGTATTGAAGTGCTACCAACCGATGTGTTCTACAACCAACTTTACAGAAATCACGTGACTTCTCAGCAATTCTAAATTCACTGTATAAGCAGAGGGCAGTGTTGTGTACAGCCAGCCGAGAACTTAATTAGATCTGCAAATTATAACTGCAAAGGACAAAATAAGAAAAAATTGCCTTCTTCGAACGAGTTTGTGTAGTTAGTGACTTCATGGAATTAAAGGAGGTTGGCTCATTGATTTTAATTTCCTTCACAACCTGTGAAGGTGATTTTTGGATTTAGCCTCTAAATATGACATTTTCTAACAAGCTTTAAAGCGATGCCAACCGATGCGTTCTAAAACCAACTTTACAGAAATCGTATGACTTGTTAGCAATCCTGAATTCACTGTAAAGGCAAAGTAGTGTTGTATCCACAACAAATGGCTACCAACCGAGAATTTTGTTAGAGTTACCAACTGCATAGATGAAAAACTAGAAAAACTGTTTTTTTCGAGAGACCGTGTTGTTGAAAAGTTGCTAATATTGGAGGAGGTTAGTTCACTGATTTGAATTTCGTTCATAACTTTTAAATATGACATTTTTAGTAAATTTTAAAGTGATGCCAACCGATTGGTTATGCAACCAACTTTACAGATTTACGTGAATTCCCAGCAATCCGTAATTCACTATATAAGAAGAGTGGTAATGTATGCAAAACAAATGCCTATTCACTGAAACTTTTGTTAGACCTACCAACTGAAAAGGAGCAAAACAAGACGAAACTGTCTTTTTCCAGCGAGTTAGTATAGTTCGTGAGGGTTGGTGGAAGTGGAGGGTGTCGATTCGGTCCGGTAGGGGTGTTTTTTTTTTTGGTGCAAAACGTCAAACATAATCCGTTGGAGATCTATGGTTTCGACCGCGATGTATTTAGAGATAGTTAACTGCAGTGCGATATTTTTTTAATATCATGTGCCTAATAAAACTGACACAAAGAGAGAAACAGTTATTTCTTTCTTTGCCGTTGGTATATCTAACTATATCTATCTTCACTGGTGATGATGATTTCGACTTTCTTGTATACATCACCCCCTATTTTCCCATATTATTTTCCTCTCGCTTTGCAAAAGATAAATTTTGCTTACACCTCATCGTTTCTCAACTTTTGTTTTTCCTTATTTAAATCACTTCGTTGCAAATGAAGGGGTTTAAATCGAAAAATCCTTTATCATTTACAAGTAGTTACAATTTCCCAGTGAGAAATGTTGCTGTCCAAAACCAAAGCATTAATCAAGGCAGTCTGAATAAGTCTAACAAGTAAACACAATCTCCACTTCTTACTTTTATTACACGGTAATAGAGGGAGAGAGAGAGCTACGATATCCATTATTATTATAACGAATGAAAACATAAGGATATAATATGAATATCTTTGCCTTTCGAGCATCAGACCATCTTTTCATTGTGCCTCTTGGTTCAACGTCATGAAAAGTTGAGAGAATTGGGGGCTTTGAGTCCAATATGGTGGGTGATAGGAGCACTATTGATGTTCGACCACTTGCTTGTATAAGTTTTAAAGCAGGAGAGATATGTCAACCTTAATATGATTCTTTTCTAAAACTTCCAGCAGCCGGAAGGCCAATTCTTTTTACATGTATCTATAAGAAGATCGGGTAAAATGAAATACTGCTGAAAATAGAGGTGATATTTTTGCATTCTCGACCAATCCCTATAGTTTCGAGACTAGAACCTCATATTTGTCCCATAAGATGACTTTTTCATCATTCTACGTTGTGTGCCAGTTAGCGATCTGAAAGCCGGATTTTAATAGAGAAAGCGCCATCTTCACTCGACCATTTGGTCGTTGTCAGCGACCCAAGAAACCTCCGTATATTGATTTTCACGTAATTTGCCAAACTTTTCCCAATTTTTTAACTGTCAAATTAATCTGGCATTTTGAAGCGCAGCAGTCTAAAGAAGTAATCAGATCGTTGATGTAAAGTACAAATAGTAATGGACCCAAATTGAATCCTTGCGGAATTCCAGAAATAAATATACAAAAAACTGTGTGTCTAACACTAAAAGGACAACTTTCGTAAACTTAACCCGATTGTTAAAAACTTTGCCATAGAATATTGATTCTAGGAAATTCGTGACAGTATTGATCCAATCATTAATTTCAATATCCTGAAGAAACTGTAACAGACTTTAAAATACTGTCCTCCTTCAGATTTTAGCAGATCTATTAATAACCCCAATGTTTTCCATTTTGCCCAAATCAAGGAATTCAAGATATGTGATTGAGTTGTCCGTTTCTTTGTGACATTATCATAAGTGGCAAGATATTCAAATCTAGGCGTCGTAGAAAATCGAGGTAAATCTCGTCATATCGTAAGATCTACCCTAAAAATAAAATAAAATAATCGCAAACTTCTCTCTATTCTTTCAACCAACCCCGCATTTCTAAATTTACGCCTCAACGAACACTACATTCTCCTAATTGGCCGCGATATTGACTCTTCGAGGCCGACACAGCAATTAATTGGAGCGACGAACGTGAAAATTCGCGCCCGAACAACCTTTTATTGCAGTCCTAATCAAACAAAACTCAATTGAGTAACTGTTTCTCTCCAGATTTCACACAGTCTGGTATCGGTGACACATTTCTGAAAGGAAATGGACCGCAAATTCACAGATGTATGAACGTATATACAAACACACATGTGTATCGATTTGCTATTATGCCTGTATAGTCGAGTTCATTGTTATTGTTGAGCTCGGTATTAATTTCCATATTCCAATCGTACGGGGTTTTAGGAGAGGGGGCCAGTAAGCATTGAAACGGGATAAACGCGAAGATCTTGTCAACCAATTTAAAATTCATATGAAACAAAAATTCAAGGTAACTGTTATTGAAGTATACCGGTATCAACTTCCTTAAATTAATTGTCCGCCATATTGGCTTTTCAGGTTATTGGATAGAATTTTTTATTCTCTTTTCAATGACGTATGGTTGAATAAAAATACCAGTAAAATTAGCTTATTTTACATTTTAATCCTAATTCTAATTCAAAGCTGCATTATTATTTCACGATTCGGAGTCCTCCGAGGATAATTGAAATTTATAGCAACCAAGACGTAGTTCTAAGATTGATGACCTCCTCGAAAAAAGCTCTCTTATCTTTGCGAGTTCGCCATGTCAGACTCGTTCACGATTCAGATAAGAGGAAAGTGCTATGTCACCTCGCACGTTTAAGTCAACATATTTAACCTTCCTATACTCACGCATACGGTCTGTGAGACCGACTGATATAGTATAGTATACGTCTTTCATTTTGACGTGAGTATAGGAAGGTTAAAAAAATTTGCCCAACGAAATCCGTTTACATTCGAGATAGAAAAAGAAATATGTTTCATCCCCTAATCGCTAGACTACCACGGCAACTCTCACAATCGATGGGGAGGGTTTAAAGCATTAGGATGTCGATTTACTCGCTGTAAAAAGCTGTAAAAATACAACGACCGAAGCGAATATCCCCTGTTCATTACGAAAGCTTACAAACCAATAACCCCGGCTAGTATTTTCACTTTTCAAAGCTTTATTCCTATCGCCGTTTTTCTCTCGTTCTGCGAACGAAAGGCGGGAATTTCTCCCCGTTTTTCCAATCGCGGCGTTTTCCAGCTTTCCGGATAAGTTACGACGCGCAAGATAAGGATGAAATAGTACGATTTTTAAGGGTACTAAAAATACAAACCCGGGCGATGGGGAGGTACGAGAAATATTTAATTATGGGAAAAATTTCAGTGTACGCAATGTAGGGGAAATTGTGTAATTTCTCTATCTATTTTTACGGAAATCGATAGTGGACGTGAATCGTTAAGCTGTCACATGTTGTGTACGATTATAAACTCATCGAAGAATTCCTTTCGTTAATGTCCTCGTTCGATGAGGGTTTGTCGAAGAGGATAACGATTTGAAGGATAATTTTCAGAAATAGTACCTATTATTCATCTGTGGCGTAATACAACTTTGTTATTGCAGGGAGCATTAATGTCAAATTATAGTAATATTAAACTAGTTTTGAGAGGCAAAATCTTAATAAAATAAAATTTGAAAGATTCTTTATATGACGACCTAATAGAGAGTACTCCAGATTTTATTGTATTCTATCAAATTCTAGTGGACGGCACTTTCACATATTGTTTCACAGGGAAAATTCACTTCTCTCGATACAAACATTACAAGGACTACATCTAAATTTCAGAATCGTTACTGTTGTTATGGCTTAATTTCCGGTGATGTTCATGGAATTTGAACTTCGTTAGTCAGACGCCATGAAACTTGAGCGTACACATATCCGCTGTTCCACTGACTTATTGGACAAAGTTGCTTACTTTCGTCCAGAGAAACCGTCTGTTATTTCCGGTTAAAGCAGTTTTTTTCTCATTTACATGAAGTATAATAATTTTATTAATATGTTCATCTGCAAATAAAAAATGAAGGAAGATCGTAACGTAATATAAAGTTCAAACTATATAAACAGTAAAGTTATGACACTTTATCACATCGGTAAACTCCTCATCACACAATTGTTTAATAATTAAGTTTGGTGACACGTGCTTCGCTAGCAGGAAGCGAGCATCATCAAAGTCGCATAAAATCGATCGGATAAAGTTGCACTAGAAACATGTGTGATATAATTTGGAGTAAACTTTCGGTGTGTATGCGCACGAAGCGACTGTGATATTGCCGATGAATCACCCGACCGTCTAGAAACCCAATAAAAGCCGGTCTTTTCACGTCCTTGTAAACTCGTAGCTTGCAATGTCTTTTCACTGATTAGGAAAAAAAGAGTTTAAATTTCTTTTAGTTAAAACGTAGTCTACGAGGAAGTGGAAAGGCAGACTCTAGGTCTGCTCATCAAAAGAAGCCTTTCTTTTAATTCTCGACCTGGAAGGAAAAGCAATTTTCTTCAATTCTATATAATAGGAATAGCTTGAGAAGTACGATGTGAAATTAAAGAAATCCTTTTTCGTTTTTTAAGAGTGGCACACGACAGAAAGAAAATTTATATTTTCTATTATAATTGCCTAATAAAAAAGCTTACAATGTATTGTTGATCTCCTACGTACTTTTATTTTTTTACTTTTGTCTATTTGAAAGCTACAGTAAAATTTTCAAGTGAGTTTTTGTTGAAGTTATGTTTCCGGCCGCTTTAAAAATTATAGTTTAGAAATAAACAAGTTTAAAGTGTTTCGTGTTATTCATTATTAGATGAAAATTTGTTACTTACCTATAGTCTGTTAAGTCTGAGATTTTCAAATTTATCGGAATTTCATTTCATTTCGAAAAAGTTTAAAGAGCACTGGGTTTTGAACGAAATGGAAATTTTTGTATGGGAAAATTGGATTTTGCGGACAAGGTTTTTGAAAATGTATATGAAAGAGGGGTCGTATATGAAATCTAACCGTTTCAATTGTGATTTTTTTTGAAGAATTAGGTATAAACGTAGCACTTAAAAAGAGAAATCTATTGAAATCTATTCAAAAATAGATTGGATATGAGAATTTTGAAAACTTGGGACACGCTAGGATACCTCGATTATGAGATTCTCAAATTTCTCGAAATCCAATTTTCTTTTTGAAAAAGTTTGGAAAGCACTGGTCCGGTTTGAAATCCATCAGTTTCGATCGAAATGAAATTCTCCCAAAGGAAAACCGGGTTTGCTAACGAAGTTATTGAAAATCCACATGGAAGAAGAAAGGATGGTAACTAGGAAAACACTTTGAGAACCTTTGATTGAGTACGAAGTCAAATCGGGTCGGTTGAGATCTTTTTACGAAAATTAGGAATAAACGTAGCAGTTTAAAGAAAGAGCAATACGGAAATCGTAGGATGAAGAGAGGATTCAAAAACGTTTGGGAAGCTCTCATCCGGTCCGAAATCAATCCGTTTCGATCGAAATACAAAATTCTCCTAAAGTAAAATCGGATTCGCGATCAAAGTTTTTGAAAATCCCTATCAAATAGGAGGGGATGGTAACTGGAAAGAAACCAAACGTATTTGATTGAAGTTTTTGCAGGAAAATTAAGTTATAAACGTAACAGTTTAAAAAGAATCAATACGTAAATCGTAGGATGGAGAGAGGATTTGCAAAAAAATGTACCTTATTTTAAATGTGTATATGTAATTTTTTTAACACATGTAATTTTATCCTCAGACATCGTTTATGACGTCTATTACATCCGGTTCTTATGATCCGCATTCGATTTCATGCAAGTCCTTTGCATATTTTGTAATGGTCTTTCGGATTATTTCTACATTTTGACCGTAACGAAGCATACTGTTTGATGCGAAATATTGGTGGAAAAATAAATGAACAATTACTATTGAATGTATTAATCACTGAACTCCCCAACAACCTGTATTTTAACCTATATATATATATATATATATATGTTTCATGACCTTGTACTTATCTTTTTAGATATCCTTTCTACCACTAGCAATCAATCAATCAATCAATCAAACAACAGTAGTAGAGTTAATAGCTATATTTTCTGAACGTTAAAATATAGCTATTAACTCCAGTCTTGTTATTTGTTTGACATGTTAGCGGTATAGAAGATATCTAAAAAGACTTATTTAAAATGTAATTTAAGCCGAGAAAAAACTGCATTTTACCACTACCACGCAAAACCTTAAAGCAGGCATGAGGAACCTTTTTTGTAGAAGTTTTATGCTGTGAGTAATCTTGAAAAATATACATTTTTGTAGTATCCTTATGATTCATTATGAATTAAGTTTAGACGGGCCGTGCTAATATGCAACGAAAGAATTCAGTAGCGGGCCGGACAAACCTTACTCGAGGGCCGGATGTGGTCCGCGGGCCGGAGGTTGCCCATACCTGCCTTAAAGGGATCTTCACAATTACACATCCACACAAGATTTTATAAAAGAATAAGACACGATTCAAATTGCAAGAATATTTTTAGAAAAGTGTGTTGAAAGACACACAAGAATATTGATAATTGTAAGACTCCTCGCAAATTAAAAAGTTTCCAAGGAAACATTAGGTACATACTTAATTTTTTTCGATACACGTGCCAAATTAGAAACCGCTTTTTTTTTTGTTTTAAATGGACTCAAGTTACAATAATCTATAAATTTTTCCAGTTTTTTTTTCTCTTAATTTCAAAACTTTCGAATAGGCACCATAACAATAAAAAGGCCCGAATAATGCTAACAAGATTTCCTAATTAAAACGCACGAAGTACCACGGGAAGTCGCTAGAAAAAATTGTACAAAAAAGGCTGTTACTCTCATGTTCGATATACAACAATAATTTTTCTAAATCCAGGATCCCAAGATTTTTTTTTTTAAGATACAAGAAGAAATAAATAAAAATCAATATACGATGCACGGCATAATAAAATTAAAGAAATAAAGCTGTATTGTAGAACTTTCCTAGTACCCTTTCGTAGTTTAAAAATAAACACGTTTTGAGTGTTTCGTATTATTCATTATTTAATGGAAATTTATTATTTACTTATAGTATGTGATGTCTTTTCCCCCAGAAAACTGACTGTACCTTATTTCTGAAATTTTAAGGTGTACTTCAAACCGAAGGGGAGAAATTGCAATTCTAACCGGACTTTACCTCCTAAGAAGTTGGAAAATGTACTATCACTACCACGCAAAATCCTGAAGATATCTCCACAATTCATACATGGTTTTATAAAAGAATTCAAAAGAGTCGAATTGGGAGAACGTTTTTTAAAACAGCGTGTTGGGAGGGACACCACTGCTAAGAATCCTCTCGGATTAAAAACTTTTCAAAAAGACATTAGGGATATATGTACTTATCTTTTTCTATACATGTACCAAATTAGAAACCATCTCTTTTGTTCTTCTAAGTGGCTTAAAGTTACAAACGTCTCAAAATGTTCCAAATTCTTACTTTTAATTTCAAAACTTTCCAGTAGGTACCATAACAATGAAAAAACCAGAATAATGCTAACAAGATTTCCAAATTAAAACGCACGAAGTGCTACTGGAAGTAACTAGAAAAAATTGTGCACAAAAATAACTTTTACTTTCACGTTCGATATACAATAACATTTTTCTATATGCAAGAAGAAATAAATAAGAATCAATATACGAGACACGGCAAAAGTTACAAATGCCTGAAAATGTTCCAAATTTTTACTTTTAATTTCAAAACTTTCGAGTAGCTACCATAACAATGAAAAGACCCGAATAATGTCAACTCGATTTATAAATAAAAAACGCACGAAGTGCTACGGGAAGTAACTAGAAAAAACCTAGAAAAAAAACCTGTACTTCGACGACCGATATACAACAACAACTTTTTCTAAATCCAAGATTCCAAGAAATTTTGGTAAAAGAAGCAAAAATAAGATTCAATATATGAGACACGACACAATAAAATACTGAAATAACGTCATTTTATGTACGTACAAATTTACTTACGTATTGTTGTTATATTTACGTACAGGTGGTCGAGATCCTCGGCCACGTGTCTTCTACACTCGACAGCGACACCAACAACGAAAATCTAACGCTGAACTGAGCGTCGCGATGCCGCGGCGTCGATTTACATCAATTTAGTTCGTCGCGTTTCGTATCACGTCGGCGTCTTCCGTAGTTCGTTTCGATTTTAAAAATTTCGAATAGTTTTTACGTCTTCATATCGGTGAGGATTTTGTTTATGTGGTGAAGTTTTCGCATTGTAGAATGTCAGAAAACTGTTAGGATTTGATAAGAAGTTGTGTTTTCCAGAAATTGCCGTTTAAACTCCGTTCCGAAATTTCCAAGGAAGAATCAAGCAGGTACACGATAATTTAAATCAGAAGTTAATGAAGTAATTTCAAAAAGTGCGTTTGCCACCGCTACCGAAAAATTGGTGTTGAAGCAAACTATAAGAAATCGATTAGATGACGTGGGACTGTATGCACGAAGACTAATCATATCTCTTGCACTTAGGGGAAACCATAAAAAGGGACCGCGGAATATGGGCGAAGAGGCACTAGGAACGTGATGATTGTTCGGGAATGAATGAAGCACGATTTTCCTTGCCCAGACAGCAGGTGAATGTTCATTTTTGGCGCGAGTCCGGATGTCGAAATTTTGTTCGAGGAAGACCACCATATCAACGCGAAGAGGGAGGCCTCGGCGTGAGAAAATCCTAGTGGGTAACGTATAACGTATGGTTAAGACGTAATTCCCTCCGTGATAATTATTGGCGTATGCAATTTGTGTTTATTTAGTAAGCCATTGCACAGATACTTTGCGAGCTACCCAGTAAACGCAACTAATAAGGTCTCGTTTTGTAGAAAGTTATCTAAATTCTTGCCCGAATTAACAAGGGAAAGAAAATATTATTCAAATTTGATTTAACGCGGTTACAGCATTTGTTGTTCTTAAATCTTAACTAATTTCTTTCCTATTTCTTCAATTGAGGATGATAACTTAGTTGTTCAAATCTATATATATATATATATATAAAGCACAAAATTTGTTTCTACCTATGTCCGTTATAGACTTTGAAACCATCCCATCTATTTGCTCCGAACCGGGTTCATTAGAAAGGCAATAATGCGAAGATGGTTTCAGTAAGTTTAAAACAATGCATTGGCCACATTCGGTCGATTGATGAAGTCGATTTTCGACTTTTCTCATACAAAAATTTTCCCGAATTTTGAAATTGCCACGAAATCCAATGATTTCAACCGATTTGCCCTTTGATTTCAAGCGATTACAGTTTCCAGTACGTTTGACTTTCACGATAACCATCAACAAGGCTCGAGGCCACGCGCTAAGTGTTGCTGGTTTGCACTTAGAAAATTCCTGTTTTTCGTACGGCCAGTTATATGTTGCTTGCTCCAGAGTTGGAACCCGGAAAAATCTTTATTCTATAAAGTTAACACAATTTCACTTTTTTCAACAAATAAACAAAATGCGTAGTAGCACACGCCGGGTATCCGCTAGTATTTTAATTATAATAAATTTGAAGCCCGACAATTCGATGTGATGAAGGTGGACACTCGTTCTAAACCACGAACCCCTTAAGATTGTTAAGCCGTGGGGGCGATGAGCAGAGTCGTAGCAATTTTCTATGTAATTTTTACCTGTCCTGGCGTTTGGAGTCAAGCAATTATTGTTTGACTTTGTATAACGTTAACTTTCCTATACTCACATCAAAATGAAAGACGTATACTATACTATATAAATCGATCTCACAGACCGTATGCGTGAGTATAGGAAGGTTAAATCAAAACAATTTTTGATTATCAACCACAACAATGAAGACAAAATGGGGTATTGAGATCCATTTCTCAAATGAAGAAGACAAAACTGATTGTCTTGAACACTTTCATATTCGGACTTATCATAGAATATCCTATACGAGGAGCTTCTTCTATGCTTTTACAATCGTTACATCATTGTTTTATTCGTGATTAACGTAAATTAATATGACAATCAATTACAACTTTTTAACTTGCGTCTATAAACTTGTTCCCTGTTGAGATTCAAATAAACCTAAAATAAATCGGTGCGGATTTTATTTGTAGACTTACATATACGAGGCGCGACCTTTATGTTTCGACAGACGACCATTAGGTGGCGTTATTGATATGTGTCATTACTATTTTCGTTAAATTTGACATTTGTTATTGCGAAAACAGTGGCAGCCTGGAAATTGACCGTGTAGTTTCTTGAGGAGGACACCGAATTAATGTTTCATTGTTGTGTATACTCAAAACTGAAGTTTTCAAGAAAACAATGACACGATGAAACTTCAACGTTTCCTATAATAATAATAATAATAATAATAATAATAATAATCTTTATACATACGTGGAATTTTTGTTTAAATACTGCTTCAACAATTTGTTAAAAACAATGTATTTTTGTATTTATTTCGACTCATCTGGGAGATTATTGAATAGCTTGCATCCTAAATAAATAATACTTTTTGAAACAGGGTATGTTTATGAATTGGTGCAAGCAAATAATTAATTGTCCTTGTACTGTGTCCAGAATGTACACATCATAAAATGTCAGAATCTTGAAAGTGTTTTTGCAAGATTCGTAAAACTGTAAATCATGCATTAGACGCAATAATCTTCCCTGCAGAATGAAAACCCTTTCACAAGCTGAGGAAGAGCCCCAGAAGATGATTCCGTATCTCATTCTCGAATAGAATTCAGCATAGTATAATGTTATTAAAGTATTGACACGACACATACGTTTTAGATTTCGTAGTGTATAGTAAGTTCGCGTAGGTTGGTTACATAGAAAATCGATGTGACTATGTCATTTGAGATATTCATCAAACATGATACCTAATACTCTTATACATTCGACATAACAAATATCTTTAGAATTCAATGATATGTCGGGCAAATTAAATTGAATACGATTATACCTAGGATACGACCTAGTCCTTCCCAAAACAAGAATTAATACAACAAGAACATCTACGAACTGTATGGCGCTAAAAATATATAACCATTTACCGTCAAGTGTCAGAATAAAACCAAAAAAGCAGTTCCAGGTTGAAATTAAAGATATACTTATTGAGCATGCTTTTTACACAGTTGACGAATACCTGGAGACTGATATTAGATATTACGGGTTTATATGGCAAATTTATTATTATTATTAGTTTATTCATTTGTTTATTAGTTTTAATTTATTATTAATTTATATGTATTGTTATGTACACGTACATTGACGAGTTTCTACCCAATAGCAGGATGGAACAAATAAATCTATCTATCTATCTATCTATCTATCTATCTACAAAACAAAATTACTTTTGTTTTTTGCAATTGATCAATAGTCTATTGAATTTTGTCTAATAGCAGATACTGTTTATTGCTGTTTGTATCATTTGAGGGACTTGCAATGTGTTTTCACTTGCAATAACAATATTTATATCATCGGCATATAAAATTACGTCTTTATTATTCATGCAATTTGGTAAGTCGTTTATGAGAGAGTAGGAATAACAATGGACCTAAAATAGATCTCTGCGGTAGGCCTATATTAATATCCAGAGATGATTTAGTATTACTACAGAAAACCCGTTGAGTTCTATTACTTAAGTAACTTCTAAACCATTTCTTAGCCACGTCACGTACACAATATAAGTCCAACTTATACAAAAGGATTTCATGGTTGACGCGGTCAAACGCTTTTGTTAAATCTATTGAAAGACAAAGGCACATATTCCTATCGTCTAAAGAAGTATAAATTTCTTTAGTTAAGAAATGCAAAGCCGCTTCGGTATTTTTACCTGGCACGAAGCCATGCTGATGAGGACTCAAATAGTTATGCTTTTTTAAATATTGTAATATTTTCTTACTTAAAATTGCCTCAAGAACTTTGGAGAAAACAGTTGGCAAATTTATTGGCCGATAATTATTTAAATCTGCAGGGTCACCTTTTTTCTTATAAATTGGTTTTAGTAGACTATTTTTTTTTAGTTTATCAGAATATATACCCATTTCAACAGAAAAGTTTATTAAGCACGTTAAAGTTGAGATATAATAGAACAAAGAATCTTTAACAATTGTGGTGTTAATGGTATCATCACCTGTACTAGCATTATTATTCAAACCTGAAACGATATCAAAAAGTTCACTTTCAGTCACAGGATTAAGAAAATAGGAATTGGATGAGATCAGCATATAGTTACCAATTTCCTCAAAATTAATAACTATTGTGGTATGATTGGGGTCCGCATCACCTAGGCCACGCGCCACGATGGAGAAATGAAGATTGAAAGCGTCAACAAAATTTTCATTAATATTACTTGTTCTAGTATTGTTCCTTATAACCGTCCACATGGCTTTGACCTTATTGTTTGAGGTTCTTATGAAATTATCATTAGTTTTTTTGTTTGATCTGTATATAATGAATATTGAAAAAGGATATTGAAGGCTTAGATCTCTGAGCAATTGATAATTGACAATACTATAAAACAATTATCCAAATCTTGTTGACCTCGACATTGACATTACCATTGCCACCTTAGCAAATTAATAACAAAAACGTACAATATCGCTTAATGAAGACTTCAATATTTTCAAATTTTCGTTGATCTTTAAAACGTTCTTTATCCTTCATGACCATTAGAATTAAAATCTCAAAAGCGTACACATTTTTCCATTTCCCATAGACGCGCGATTATGTGTACCTATCTTTACCTGTATACATATTGACCGTGTTGATGGCGAAATCAAACATTGCATCAGCAAAATTGCGCCCGGCACGACGCGAACGGATGTCGCCATGTCAACTGTTTACCGGAACATCTAATCAGGGCAATTCGGTTTGTTTAGTCCGACATCTCACCTCTTGTTACCGCCCCGTTACGGGGCTGCAATCCTACGAACTTTACATCTTGTTATTTGACCGGTGCAATCAGTGACCGCCGTATGTCACGCGGTTGCACTAATTAAGTGAGGAAACGCTTGCAAGTTTTACAAGTCAATCAGGAGCGGAGGATGGCATTTTCGAAATTAATTATTCACGTATACGTTGGATATCTTAGCGATTTGTATATACCGGGGATATTCACCTTGCACTCAGCCTCTTAAACAGCCCATGGTCGCCATCTTTTTCGAAAGTGCAAGATATATTTCCGCTATAACACTGGAGGATTGACGTAGGTACCGTTAAGGCTCAATGATTCATTACAGTTTATTGACCACAAGTTTTCCAAAATGCTCGCGTAAAGCATCCAAGAGATAGGACGTCTTACATTTTTTGCTGCTCGGATCATTGAGTATTTGAATGTCTAAGACATTGAATTAATTGGTCATTCGCCGTATACTCCAGTTCTGGCACCAAATAATTTCTTTTTGTTTCCACACATGAAACAGACGTTATGGGCTTTATGGTTTGCAATTTTCCGAACAAATGCTTGATGCTATATATACATATATATATATAATAAATTGATTCGGTTGTCGTTTCGACATTTTAATTTGACGTCTTCATCAGATGAACGAACATTTACTAAATTGCTACATAGATAAAATTGAAAATTTGTAAAGTTTTGAAAGTTATAGTTATTTTTGATAAAAGGAACAGCGCTGTCTTACTTACAAATATTATTGCTGTAAAATTAGATCAACTAAAAAATTAACTGCGACATTTGTGTATATAAAAATATGTTTCACGTAATTAGCGTGGTAACAGTTTCAATTGTTCTTAGTTTTACTTCGTACAGGTTTGTGACAAATTACGTATGTAGTTACACATGATAATATTACACCGAATTAGCTGGATTTCAAAACGAAAATGTGTATGTATGCTAAAACATATGGACAATTTCTTGCAATGTGTATTTACAAAAAAAAAAAAATTAACTCGAAATTAACTCGAAAATTTTATAAATATATTCAGATGCGAGGGTTAAACGTTAAGTTATTATTTTAAAAGTGGTATATTTTTGTTTATCTGATATAATAGAAAAAGGCAATGTTACATGCAGGGTAGCTGATAATACAGAATAATATGACAATTAGCTGATTATTGGGAGGTATATTTTAGAGAGATCCTTCATTTCACTGCGATTGTTGACGGCTGTCGTTTCATGTTTTTTAATAGTAATGACTTCAAGTACAGAAGGCCAAATTTCAATGTGTGATGTGTGTTTTGCATATGTTTTTTAGTCTTCTCCAATCCTCTAGCTTTTATAATCGGAGATCCTATTTCACCGCTTGCATCCATTTTTTGACGTTGTCGCCTCTTATCTCTCTTAGTACCGCCTATATTCTCCACCACATCTTTAAGAGTTTTTCCCTCTTTTAATCTGGGAATGTGTCCGAGCCATCTTAAGGGGTTATGACAGTCTAGAATTTCTTTTTGGCCAATTTAGTAAAGTGTACTCTATGGTGTTAAAATTAATGTACAACTGGTGCTAAAGGGATTAGAAAATTATTTCCAACGTTATTCTGATTAGGATTTCCGAAATAGAATCTTTTATTTCAACTAATCCTTGGCTGCAATCTCCAATAGTTGTTCCATCTTTAAATTTAAATCCTAACGTGTACAGCCAGTACTTCTGCTAAAATAAATGTGTATATATTACGGATTAGTCAATCAGACGAAATCGTGACTCCATTCAAATGATACGAAATGACATTTGAGCAATATTGTATCCCGAGATTTCAACGAACGAGGAGTCACAACATGACCGTTGCCCGACATGACTCGATTCTCGGTGCACGTGACAGCAAGGAAAATTGTCGAATACCTTAGTTTCGTACGAGCACAAGCCATCACCTCTTTCAGAAGACGTTTTTCGAGACATTCAACCAATTTATGAAGAGTTAATCCGCGATCATTTACTCAATCGTTGCTTTTAGGGTGCATTTACACAGAGAGAAGAAATAGACTTCCGAATTGTAAACTGCCCACAGAAGCAGCATTTGAATTGAAATTTTTGACAGCCATTTGGCAAACCCTTATCCTTACGAATAAAGGACAATTTTGAGTTAAATAATTTTTTTATTATTTTTTATGACCTTGTGAACAGTCAACTTTTCTTATAATTAAAAATTGTTCAAAATAACGTCATGGATTTAAGGGTTAATACATTTTAGGGCAGTCTTTGTTTTTCTGTTCTAGGATAACATTTACCGCATTTATGCTGCATTCTCCCCACTATTTTGATTTCAAAATTTATTTAAAAGATGCATTTTCATTCTCAAATATACGCACAATAAAGCCCCGAAACAATTTTTATATTAAACTGTTTCTTATATGTAAAAAACATTCCCCAAAATCATCCTTCTTAGAGTTTTTGACGATGATGCATTTAGAATTACCCATTTACAATCAATAATACACGGTATCCAGTTTCTATCAGTATCACACCCCTACAAGAAGTTTTGTGAAATCGTTAAAAGGAACTACTAAAGCACTTCTCCTTACGTTTCAAAAATTCATACTCGGCGACGTTTCCGGTTATTTTCAAAGAGGAAACGGCATGCTTTCGCGATTCTTATGTTATAAAACATAGTATTTCGGTTGAATAACTTCATCGAGCGGTTCGACTCAACAATGTGTACGACCTCAAACTTCGACTACCGATTCCAGCATCTAGTCGTTAGCATACCGAAGGAAATTGCAAACTTCGATATGCGCCGAGCCGCTCTCCATTGAGTTTCGCAGTTTCTCTTTGGGAACGTGCACTTCGACTCTATCGAAAATCAATCTTTACACAATGGAAATTAAAAAAGGGCGTCGATGAAGTAGCTATCGAAAAATAAAAGAATATTTTTGTAAGGACGTGCTTTTATTTCCGTCCTTAGCGTTGCTGGCGTGAATTTTTTCTTCCGTCTCGAATATTACAAAGAGGAAAAACGTGTTAGACGTTCGAGATAGTTGACTTCATGTAGAATATTAATGCCAAGGATAGATGTAACATCTTTCATCATCTTTATCAACGCAGAGTTCAAGCAATTCTTAGGGGAGATTGGGGGAATGGTGGCCGCAAGGGTAATGGAGGCCACCCATTATTTATTTTGAATGTGCTTCAAATCAAATATCAGACAGTACTTCCATACATACTACGCGACAAAATTTTAACAATATTCGATGTTAACTGTCAACAATATCTTGCAAAGTGAAAAAGGCGCGATTTCTAATAAGAGCTGATCATGTTGGTCAAAACGTTGATTCATGTGTTAGGGAACCGCTTATGATTTGAATATATCGTAAATAGTTATGATTAAGATTCATGTTTATGATAGGTAAAGGTGAGTTTCTTTAAGATAATACATTTCATATACTATTATTTAAAGGGGTAATAATAGCCATTCAAATAGGGGTAATAACGGTCGGCCACTATTACTCCGTATGTACGAAACACAACATTTCAGATGCCTCGATGTTACCAAAGATGCACTAATAAGACTGCTAAAAACATGGAGGCAACTATAGCTGCTGTAAAGAGTGGTCAGTCTGTTCGAAAAGTGTCCCAAACTGTTGAAATATCAAGAACCACTATATAAAAAATAACAATAATGAGGTTCCATCGTTAGGACGTCCGCCAGTGTTCCCCACTTTGAGAGTTGAAGAGCAGCAATTGTATGGAATCTCTACACTGGAAATAAAAAAATGTGTCTACAATCACACAGCACCCCTCAGCTCGGGCGCTCCAAGGCCTTATTTGTCCAATGCAAAAATTTAATTTTTTTTTTTTTCTGATTTCCTAATTCGCGAAAGAAACTTTTATTTATCTTCTTTAAAATATTAATATTTTAAACCGCAGGCGCTTTGGGCAAAATTTAACAATCTAGGAGAGGAGTTAAAATTTTTATAAATAACGATCTTCTTCAAAGTATAAAGCAACAACGGGGGAGAATTATTCGGTCATTTCTACCCTATACATTTTCCCCCGATAACGTCTGGGTTACATCTGCAACGCCACACGCAAATTTAAAGTTTCGAAACAAAGTTAATACCGCAACGGTGGGGGAGGCGTAAACGCTCTTCGAGCCAGCACATATTCCATTTATGAACCGGTAAATTATTCATACGTTTTCGCGCGGTTTTTCGCGTCGTACACGCCATTTGCAAGTCATTTAAATTGATGGGGTAATATCCCGCGACGAATTCGCTTTTTCCACTTTTCAATGACGACGTCAAAAATTAAAAACGTTACAACGTTGCATATTTTACGGGTTAATTTTGCGATAGTATCTATGAAAATTATTTATAAAGTGGGTACATTTCGCCCTTTGTTAAAAGCGTAGAATTATTTTTTACCGTGTTTATGCGTAATTAATCGAGAAATTAAAATATTAATAGGAGATATTAAAATATCGGAAATTGGTATATATAAAATGTTTATGGAAGCGTAGTACATTCTGTATACCTCAGATATTAAATAATTTAGGGGCTCATTGTTGAAAACAAACTCCCTTCTTGGAGAAAGAAGTACATAACAATTTGCTGGCTTATTATTCTTGCTCGGAAAAATATGTAAAAGCACCGCAATTTACACAAATGGCACCGTAGATAACACTTACAGAACCGAGTAAGGATGTGTGTATCCAGAAATATGTAGGTACATTTCGTCCTTGCCCTTGAGAATGGAAAATTGTTATCTACTACCCCATAAAACAGTCCGTTTTAAATGTTATCTACTAGTGCACATTACCTACAAAGACATCCATAGAAATCTCGTCTTAACTTGTAAAAGGTGGAAGGCTTCATCTTTAAGATAACTAGCTTTGTATAGGGACTGTTTAGTAGTGGTTGAGTAACAACATCTTAAAATCGCTATTACTACTTAATGATAACACGCCATCCACTCTTTTATCAAACGTAAATGATAAATCACAGAAGACCGCTGGAAGTAGAATAAATCTGAAGAGAAAAACGTACAGGTTCGAAACCAGCAGCTCCGCAAAAAGGCGATTGCAACGTAAGAATTTAAAATTAAAAAAGAAGTAAACCTAAATCTTGAGATTGTAACAACTCCTTCAATCGTCTTGTAATTGGATTCTAATTCGTCGGACATTCATATATAGTAAAACTTCGTTATAACGCTCCCGTTTATAACGATTTCCCGGCTATAACGCTTTTCTTCCTTGGTCCCGGTCCCAACGACTAATTTTCTATAGTACTTTTATTCGTTATAACGCTCCCATTTCCCGCTTATAACACCCCGTTGAAGGATATTTTTAATGTACATACATACTTCAAATATTAATTTTTTTGAATTTATTTTGCAAACACTAAAAAGGTATATGATTAAATTAAAATAAATGTTTAAAAAGCAGACGGAAATGGTCTACATATTTCTGGGAAGTGAACATCATTACGATTTCTATGAAATATTAGCATCAACAAATGCCACCGAGATGTTCCACGAATCTTGGCTAGGCAATTTTCCGAGAATCTGACTAATTCATTTGGCAGTTGCGCAATCAAGGTTTCCTTTCAGTCTTTTACATTTTACGCTGCTGGCAACATGTCGCGAAAATCGTTTTCGTTAAAAGAAAAAAGCGATCTTATAAACGACTTTGATAGATCCAATTCAAATCAAAAAGATTTTGCGGCGTCAAAAAACATCAATGCTTCAACTTTACGTACAATTTTAAAGAAGCGGAGTGAATTTGTTTCGTTGCATGAGGGAACCAGGCGTAAAGAACAATCCGCGAAATATGAAGAGCTAGAAACGATTCTGAAAAGTTGGTTCGTTCAGGCCAGGAGCTCCAACATCCCGGAAGTGGCCCAATTTTACAAGAAAAGGCCCTCCAAGTGGCCGACGGTCTTGGAATAACAGACTTTACCGCTTCAACTGGATGGCTCCATAGATTTAAGAACAGACATTCTATCGTGTACAAAAAATTTGTGGTGAGTCAAATTCAGTAGATCCTGATGTAACATTCGACTGGAAAAGACAAATGTCGACCCTCACCTCTGGCTCCAATCCCTCAGAAATTTATAATGCGAATGAATTCTGGTTGTTTAAAATAATGCCTGATAAATCTGTAGTTTTTCAAAAATGAAAAATGCCACGGATGAAAATTAAGCAAAGAACTCCTAACGGTCCTCCCATGCACGAATTGCACAGGCACAGACAAGAAGAAACCGCTCGTAATTGGAAAATTCGCCAAGCCACGTTGCTTTAAGAAAGTGAAAACCCTTCCCTGCATTTATTCTTCTCAATCTCGTGCATGGATGACCGGAGATAGATTTGTGCAATGGCTTAATGAGTGGGACATCGAATTAAAAGACCGCTGCGCATCCGAAACAGGTAAATCTCAAAATCATCAACTTGATTTTCTTACCACCAAACACCACAAGTGAGCTTCAACCACTTGATCAAGGCATCATAACAGTTCTGAGGCAAGGTTACAGGAAAAGGATGATCTAACGATATCTATCGATTATGGACAGCCAAATTCGACTTCTCCAACAATTTCTGTTTTTGATGCTATCCACTTTTTATACGCTGCATGGATGGACATTACGAAACAGATCATTTTTAATTGTTTCAAAAAAACAGGTGTTGGTAACTTTACAAGGGAAGATGAAACCGAAGAGGTAGAAATTGATGAAGGTTAGCGAGACCTTTTACAAATGGAAGAAAGATTTGAGTGAATTGGAAAGCTTTGATGATTTCGACAATAGGCTAGTGACCAATGATGTTTTAAGCCTTGAGACACTAATCGCCGATTACAATGCACCATCAGAAGTGGAACATGAAGAGGATGAAGATTCATCAGAAATGATTACGCCAAAAGTAAACGACGTTTTGGAGGCCTTGAAAACAATCGTCACGATGATAAAGTGAAAGCCGTGCAAAATCTGCTCGGGAAGCGTGTGTTTGTCCAGCTTGTTACATCGTTAATATTTTTAAAATAATCTCCAGATCTCAAAAACTGTTTACAATGTTTACATCTTTCTATAATTCTGGAAAATATAACAATCCTTCCGTTAGTCCCGTCCCATAAAAAGCCGCTGGAAGTCGATATGCAGCCATTACTACACTGCGGATGCGCTTTTGCCTATATCGAGAACAACCAAATAAATCTTTTCGAATTGGCTCTCAGTATTTGCGTTTAAATCATAACCGGATTTGTTGGAGATTTATGTCACGAACGCACCTGCGTCTATATAGATTTTGTATGCGTTTGACAGGCAAAAAAATGAAGAGGAATGGTGTTTATGGTATTGAAATAAATCTACAACATCGCTATAATTTATGGCATGAAATAATTATGATAATTTTGGAAAAATTAGTTTCAAGAATTATTTTTCCACTTTTTCCCTTTAATTATGATAATGATTTCCAATAATTGTGTTTTTTGGTTTTATTGGACAAATACAGGCCATTCATGTTGTACATCCATAATCTCGATGCTGGTTTCACAATTAGTTGTATTTTAACAGCTTTGGGTGGTCTTTCACGAGATAGGACTATAGGAGGTGCCATGATATTCAAGAACGGGGATAAAGTATTCTAGCGTTTGTCAAATTGTGGAGCGCATAAGTCCTCAGAGGGGTGAAGGGATGAAGTGGCGGAATAAATATGAACAATAGAACGCAAATTAGTATATTGAAACTAATACAAAATATCTTAATGTTTAGTATATTATTTTTCTTTTACAAAAGAAATTGCATATGTAATGTGGTACTTACTAATACAATCTAAAACTACGTAAAACTTATTATCAACTAGGAACCAGCAGTTTATTTAAACAAACTGGTGGCTATGCAATGTGCAACTTTATAAGATGCAAGCAGAGCTTCTTGAGGGTAACAACAAAACTGTATTGAAGACTAATTCCTGATTTCTAAACTCTTTAAAATCCTTCACAAAGAAATCGCGAAGTTTATTTCCATGATCTTTATGTTCTGTTTGCAAATGCCTCTTTAGTTTATTTTATTTTATACGATCAACAGCCAAAATATTTAAACATATTACACACTCTTTATTATTAACGACTGCACAAAATAAAGAAATATTCTTACAATTTATATACAAAATCCAGCCATTGCTTCCTGTTTCGCATTATAGTCTTTTCTTCGTTCCATGTTTCCCACCTTTTCTTTCAAAATCTTCTCTACATCTCCATTTCAAGTCAGTTTTGGTCCGCCTCTTCCTTTTTTGCTCTTCATTCTTGCTTCCCATATTCTCTTTACTGGAGTGTTTTCGTCTAGTCGCTGAAAATGCCCTCACCAACTTTAGTCGCATTTGTTCCACTACTTGCAAAACAGATTGGATCTTTGGTTTTTTTCTGATTGCTTTATTTGCTATTTTAGACATCTTGGTAACTCCCATAATCTTCCTCAGAAATTTCATCTACGTCGCCTGCAATTTGCTCTTCTGATTTCTAAGTAAGTATCCATGCTTCGCTTCCGTATGTAAGTATTGGTTTGAATATGATTTTATAAACTTTTGTTTCAGTTTTTCTTGAGATTTCTTACTGGTTAAAGAAAGTATTGTTAATTGCGTGGTATATTTTCGAAGTATTTTCTAGTCGTCTGTTGATTTACATTTTCGTCCGTTATTATTCCTAGACATTGAAAGTATTTCACATGTTCTATTCTGTCATTTCCCATGTATATATTAAATGTTTCTTCTTCTTTTTCTTTTCTTTTACCTTTGTTGACACCATAACATTTGTTTTCTTCTTGTTTATCCGCATTCCAGATGCTTGTAGGTCTTCATTCTATCTCGTTAAACTGTCTTGTAGATCTTTCTTATTTCCAGTTATTATGACTTTGTTATCTGTAAACGTCTGTATTTACAAAATCAAAATTCAAATACTCGCCACAATATTTCCTAGTTTTTGCTGTGGAAGTATCAATTAAATATTTTGTCTGAAATAATTTAGAAAAACTATTCAAGAAGCTTATAAGACTATAACTTACCAAATCATTAGGATCACCTTTTTTATATAGAGGCTTATTACCAACCCATTTCAAATGATCAGGGAAAGTACCAGTCGTTAAAGGACAATCGATTGTATGTGTCAACGGTTTTATATAACTCTTACAATTAGAGCTGTTCTTCAAGAAACGTACTGGAATATCATCTACGGCAAACGAGTTGGAAATGTTAAGAGACTTACAAAGTTAGAGTAGAAAGCTCAATTTTTGTAACAGGAAAAAATAAAAGGTGTTTCGGTTAGAAGTGATATTTGAATTTTGGGTATTGCTGTTTAAATAACTAACTTTTTGAGCTTTTGTACATCATCACTATCATCGGTATCATCAATAAGTTGTCATAAACAGTTTTACCAGTATGCGCATTAATTATACGCCACATACTGTGATATCGGAGGGCATTAACAATTGTCTATTATAAAAATTTCGCTTATGTTGCAATATGTGTCTAACTTGGTTTCCGGGTTGGAACCGCGTCTGGTTTGGCGTGGGTGCCAACGTTTCGTCCACTATTGCAAGGGACTTCTTCAGGGCTGCTTGTCGATGTTAATCGTATTGCTGTCACTTGAAGACTGAGTGGCGCGACTTATATAGGGAGGAGGGGTGGGGATCGTACCGCTGTTTGAACGCGGCGTAGAAGCAGAAGTTTGTGGCACGACGTGAGTGGGAGGGGTTCAATTTTACCGTGGAGAAGAGAATGCCAAGATGAATGTAGCAAATAACCCCCATCTCTGTTCTCTTCTCCACGGTAAAATTGAACCCCTCCCACTCACGTCGTGCCACAAACTTCTGCTTCCACGCCTCGTTCTAACAGCGGTACGACCCCCACTCCTCCTCCCACACAGAGTCCGGGTCGGTCTTCAAGTGACAGCAATACGATTAACATCGGCAAGCAGCCCTAAAGATGTCCCTTGCAATAGTGGACGAAACGTCGGCATCCACGCCAAACCAGACGCGGTTCCAACCCGGAAACCAAGTTAGACATTATGATTTCGACCGTGGAAGCCTACACCTGAGGTTGCAATATGTGATTGTCATAATTTTTTTTATAGAAAATATAATTGTTCCTATATTCACTATCGAACGTAGAAGCAAGCCGCAAAGTCAAAATTTTATTTTTAACTCTAAAATATGCTGTGTAAACGTGAAATTTCGTTCATTTTGGATAAGAACATTTTTGACAGGAAAATGTGCATTGAAATATCTAAGAAATGTACTTAAAAATGAGTTAAACTTATCATTAATATTATGGTTGATATAAACTTCATTCCAATTATCACCAGATATGTTATTTACAAAGTTTGCTTCGAAAAAACGCGCCTGTTGACATCGACGAGTGCTAGCCTGGGAATCTTTTGAAAATGATATAGTTCAAAGATTATGGTCAGAGTAAGCAGCACTCACGAGCTTCAAGCTACTTATTTTATTCTGATCAATGATACACATATTATCAAGATAGTTTCTCGTAGTTTTGGGTTGATTGAAGGGTACACAAC
Organism: Chrysina gloriosa; assembly: GCA_038088585.1. Lineage (NCBI taxonomy): Eukaryota > Metazoa > Arthropoda > Insecta > Coleoptera > Scarabaeidae > Chrysina > Chrysina gloriosa. The sequence goes on along the minus strand of CM076091.1, from coordinate 62,327,963 downwards.
TCTTAGTGCTTCGATTTTGAATATATGGTGCAAAGCCTCTGCCATTACCAGCTTGGACAGATGTATCACTATCACATCAAATGGATTCTCGAAGACAAAACGCCCAATTTGATACGAAAATGGGAAAATTGCAATAGGGGATTTGACTATATCAAATCTTAAATAGCGTTGTCTTTGAGAAATCAATTAATAAAATATAAATAAATAATTCCCAATAATTTTCCGACCCTTCTCCTACACAAATTGAAAGCTCAACTTACTACTGATCGAATCATCTAAAAACTAATTTCAATGAGTCGCTTTTGGTCTTTATTTACTGGTATTTTATCACGATCAAATCACAAATTGATGGTAAGTTGTGTTTCATTGTCATTCTAGGGATCTCCACCTCATCCTGGCGCAACAGTTTCGTCCATATTTATGGAATTCCAAGGTTTAGAGAAGCACAACAATAATCAAGCTTTCCAAATTAACTTTAGCTGCAATTAATGCCAAAACTTATTATGAACAATTATGAAGTTTTGAACCGCAAAAGTAAATTCATCAAACCCATTCTGGACGGGACTTGGAGTTGCATCGCCCCCTGGTTAAATTGTTGTCTAAATAATTGACGAAAGGTTGACTACTTACTTACTTAATTCCAATCGTCATACCCTTGCGGGTGTAGGGTTTGTGGAGTTAATCTCTTGATTGATTTTTGCACCATATTCTTCTGAGATATTCAGAAATTCTTTGGAATGTTGGCAACATTAAAATCTCCTGCGATGATAGACGTAATATTTTCTTCATATACAAGGTCAAGTAGGTTTGCAAAATGAAGGTAAAACTCACTAAATCTGCAAGACGAAGATCTATAGATGCGTATGAGCAAAGATTTGCTTTTATTGTAACTGAGATCAATTCCATAGGACTTGAACGAAAAGTCGGACATCATTTGATTAATTAAAAGCTTTGGTGTGGCATTTAAGTTATTTGCGGTATAAATTGTAGTACCACTCTGTCTAGCAGTTGTCCTGCAATGAGCAGATATGAGTTTAAAACCTCGGAGACTCATTTTCTTCAGATCTTCAACACTTAACCAATCTTGTATATGTATTCGCAGCTATTAAAATACAACCAAACACATACGAATCACTACTAGGTTTACAATTAGCTGAAAATTATGCGAATTGTATTGTAATGAGGTGGGGTCTGGCCCAAAATGCCCCTTTGCACTGCGACCACGTTGATCTATTGTGCTTAATTATGCGAATATATATGAAAAACGAAGAATTCAAGATAGCTTGAGCTTCGCAATTGTCAAGTAAACCCAATAAAATACACTTTGACGTTATCATAAGGACTCTATTTAGAGTCAAATTGTTGGCGCAGCTAACTCAAATGGAAAGAAATTTTTCGGCGGAATTGTTGATGGAGAATGCTTATATGTATTTTTAATTTACTCGTTTCAAATGACCCAGACGTCACTCAGAGTGTGCCTCAAGTATGAGTGTTGGGATCGATGCAATCTTTTATGTGCGTTAATAATTTGCGGCGAATTTTAATGACGAACGTGACCAGAAATCTTCTAATAAAATATTATCCTCATATGTTTCGAGTTCAAAACTCTCGATTATACAATCATAGCAATTCAATTCACGTAGTTTGATGTCAATAACTCAAACGATTTAATCAAACTACCTGTTTCCAACCCAATGATCTTTAACTTTTACTTCTATACGCTCCGATGCCGATAAAAATAGACGAGAGCGAATCATCTCATCGTCATATTTCACCTTTGCGTACACACACTTACAGACAAACTTGCACACGCCCGTGTTTCATTACTTTCCCCCATAAAACTTTCATTCGATACGATGATATAATGGGGGAAGCGGCGACCCACATACGCGTCAAAGTTTCACGTCACCACGCTCGTATTCTGCTGGATCGTTCCTCGGCTTTGAATTGATCCAGATCTGAGACGCGTATAATCCGCCAGTTGACGTGCAGTCGACTTCGTTGGAACCGTATATAACATAGGTGGGAACCGTATTTCCTTTCGTGGCGACGACGCAATTATCTCAGACATAATAGACTCGTATACGTACGTAAATATATCCGTGGAGACAATAGATTTCGGTTTACGAAGAAATATTTCGTATCTGTATATTGGGAATCGTGAGAATATGCGGCTGGTGGTTTCGTGACGAACGCGCCTCGAACGTCTAGACTACAGACGATACGCGATGATGACCCAATAATTTATTACACGCTCGATGCGTTTGGATTTAAGAAAGAAAGAAGGGAGCGGTTTATTCCAACTATACTGGCAAGGTTTAAAGGAGAAGGAAGGGGAGAAGGGGAGACAATGGGAAAATTGGAAATAATCAACAGTAGCGATTGAACAATCGAAGTTACACCCAACAACGTAGTTCAAGGAAACTATGATCAGAACAACACGAGGAAAACCGAAGAAGATTAATCAGAGGAAGTCCAATGAAGAATAATCAGAATAACGCGAGGAAACCCGAAGAAGAAGAATCAGAAGAACGGGAGGAAAGGTAAAGAAGAATGATCAGAATAATGCGAGGAAAACCGAAGGAGAAATAATCAGAACGAAGCGAGGAAACTCGAAAAACAATTATCTGAATAACGCAAGAAAATTCGAAGAAGAATGATCAGAATAACGCCAACAAAAAGCGGAGAAGAATGGCCAGAATAACGCGAGGAGAAACGAATAAGAAGAAGAGAGAGCACGAAAAATTTTCTTCCGGCAAGAACGATGGAAAATCAAGGAATTCCTAACTTGAAAGAGGACATCAACGTCATGACGAATTACTTAATAACTATTCAAGCCATCTTCAATGAAACACTAAAGTTTTGTAGAACAAGTTCTGTAAGAAATTGAAGAAGTTTTCGACACATCTTTCTAAAAGAAATTTAGGACATTTTAAGTAAATCCACCCCTTTCCATAATGGAGACGAAAAGAGACACACGTAGGCCTACATAATAAAACCAACCACAATTTTTTTTAATTTATCCTTCGTCCCCTCGAAACAGATATTTTTCATAATATTTATTATTTTAAATATAAAAACAATGCCGTGTATAACGAGCGTGCTTTACGTTTTCGACGATATTGTAGATGGCGTCGGACTAGTCTTCTTGTATCCAGACATATTGAATTGGATAGTAGTGAATGCGCCTCGCTGAGAAGGCACGAAAACGGCGAAGCCGGTCCGAGGCTTACGTTCTCGCTCAATTCAATTCACTTCCCGTGCTAAATTAACTGACACGTGCATACGATGAATGGTCTTTATATAAAACGATCTGAGGCGGTCTATTTAACCACTTCAAAAGACCCAAAATGAATTATCCAGCGACGCGACAGCCCGATATTTGAGAACGTCACACAAACTTGAATGAAGGTGTGGGTGATGCGTTACCATATTGTAAAGAAACGTCGACAAGTTTAAAAATCTTGGTAAAACAGGAAGAAGGGGAACAGGAGTAACAAAAAAGCAGGATAAAGCTATTGTGAAGATTTTTGAGGAAAACCCAACGTTAACTCTGCACCAAACTCGAGGAATGTTAAAGAAAAGAATGAATATACAGCAGAAATGGGAAATCATCGTTGCACTATACAAAAACAGTCAAGAGATTGCGTTAGATTTAGGATAATATAGCCCGCGATTGAGTTTATGTCATTTCCTCCCATCAAGCATCTCCTTGGACATGGACATCCAGACTTTACTTGATCGCCGACTAGCGCAACAAAGTATGAAACACCCCGTTAAAATTCATGTCTGCGGTTGTTTCAATGCTTATAGTTTTATAGAAATTTGTTTTTGGGCTGAGAAAATGGTAAAAATTTACCAAACCTCATTGTTGCAGTCAGCTAAATGGTGGTTTGGTGACGGCATCACAGAATGGAGAATGAGCAAAACCATCGGAGTCGGTTGTACACAAATTGGAAACAAGGAAAGAACGTTCGAGCCTTAAATTGGAAATTTCAGTCACCAGACATGAACCCTATCAAAAAAACGAGGGAAACCGAAGAAGAGTAATCAGAAGAACGCGAGGAAAAGTACAGAAGAATGATAAGAATAACACCAAGAAAACTGAAGAAGAATGATCAGAATAACGTCAAGGAAAAGCAGGAAGGAATGAATAGAATAACTGGAGGAAAAACGAGTAAGAAGAAACGAAAGCACGAAGGTAGGAACGATGGAAAATCAAGGAATTCAAAGAGGACACCAACGTTATCAGAAATCAGTTAATAATTTCGGTATTAACAGAATTCTGTAGAATTCAAGCAATCTTCAATAAAACACTAAAGTCTTATAGAACAAATTTTGTAAAAAAGTTTTTGATATATTTTTCTATGGGAAATTTAGTACATTTTCAAACAAATTCACCCATGAAAAGAAAAGCTTGTCGTGATTTTATCTGGAAAACATTATTCAAGACCATGCCATGCCTTTTTCGTCTTTTATAGGAGATCATTTCCTTCTACTACAAAAACAATGCTCAACCGCACACAGCAAGACCGATTTTGGAGTATTAAAAAGACATTAATATTCAAGTTGTGTATCGACCATCGCAAAGCTCTGATTTGAATCCAATGGAGCATCTTTAGGATGCTTTGGACAAAAAGTGAAATGTTATTTACTTGCCTCTAAGAATCTTCAAGAACTAGATGTTACGGCCAATTGTTACAGTTTTCTGTTTTGTTCCTTTCGGTCGCTCCCTTCAACTTTTGCCGTAAATGGCGCCCAGCTTTCGTAAGTTTTTGATACGGCTTGCGCCCGCTTCTAACGTTCAGTTCGACAGCTTGTTTTGCTTGACTACGTTTACGCTTTTAAATCTCGTCGTCGAGGATATACACGGAAATTCGACTCTGGGATGGTTTACGGTGCCGTTGTGTAAATCTGGAAGTTTCGCTTCCCCCAATTTTACTGTTCAAAGTATCGGTTGTTGTACGATTGCTTTTCCCTCGATTGGAGGTGAGTTTTCCTTTTTTTGTTAATCACGATGCGTTATTTTTCTCTTTCACGTTGTTCTAGGGAGCTAGTGTAAGCTAGTTTCCTCCTTTTTAGTGTTTGTAAATGATTTGCCGGATTTTTTTATTAAAAAGGACATGCCGACGATACCTCACTTGTTCTATCGGCTAAATCCATTGCAGATTTGTCTGTGCACGATATCAAATGGGTACGGTAGATGTTAACGAGATGCGTCGGAAATGGTTTACTGTTCAACTGCGAAAATACTAATGTGATTTCTTTTGATCCTCATAATACCGCTCCGAATGAAAGCGTATTGATTAGGTTGAATGGGTCAGTAACTCTTTCTCCATACGTAAACTTTCTCTAAATTGTGTAAGAAATAGAAGAAGTTCTTGATATATGTTTCTATAAGTAATTTAGTACATTTCCAAACATATCCACCCCTTTCCATAACGGAAACGCAAAGAAAACCTTGGAAGAAAACAACAATTTTTTCCAATTTATCCTTCGTCCTCTCGAAATAAATACTTTTAATATTTCACGTTGGAAATTTGTCCCCCAAAACTAGAACCACCCAGAACTCTCCCTTGACAACTTTATTGCGTGTGACGAATATTACGGAGCTATCCGAGCCGAGGAATACTACCGATAAACTATCTTCTAACGAGAAAGGAGAGAGACGAAACTATAAATAATATAGTATATCCGGTTCCATTACCTATATCGATACGGCTGTCTGCTTCCTCGAGGCGTCTCCCTCCGTCTTCATACGGAGCGGGTCAGAATGACAAAAGCAAAATAAGATTACCTTACTCCGAACCGTAATCCGAAGGCAACGGGTAAAATTTCATTTTAAATTTCGGACGTTTCCCCAGATATGATGTATCAGCAAGAAGTAACGATGTGTCGCGTGGGAGTAGGAAGAGTCGTAAGAATGGGATTTTAGCAAATTGATTGGGTAAGGTGCAAAGATGTTAAAGAAGCGAGGGAACATCGAATTTGTCGCTACAGATGCGATATATATATAACATTTTCGATCGAACTTTTTACATATCGTAGATCCTTCGCGAGCATCATTTCGGAGGTTTGGACCTAAAAAACGACATTTTCAAATACAGTAAGAGAATCGATCATCCGAACGTCGGTTATCCAAACGTTCAATTATTCGAACTGGCTTCATGGAAAAAATCAAATCATAGGAAATATCGGTTCTGGCCGAGCATCACATTGAAAAAACTGTACCGCGTAGTCTGCTTTTAGGGGATAAAGAAAGAGCGCTGTTTATATGGTGGTGGAAGCATGGAATGAAGTAAAAATACAGCACATTGCATAAATCGTGAAATGAGCGACTGAAGCCATCTAAAGATGAAATACAAATCGACGAACCTGACAATGAACCCGTCAAAACGTTGAGCAACGTGTTTTCACTGATTGTGACGAAGAGGACATGAACGAGTGGCTACTTGTGATTGGTGGTGATACAGGGTGTCAGATACGGATACAGGACGAAATTGTTCACGAATTATTACATGACAAAGATCACACAGAAGATAGTGATACAAATGACGATCCAGATGGAGATGACAGCTGACCAACTCATGCTGAGGCCTTTCAGGTACTGTATTTGACAATCCGGTGGTTTTAACGACAAGAAGAATCCGATAAGACTTAATTATTGCATCTCAAAGGAATTAGAGACCTAACTGCCATACAGAGGAAGTCAAATTATGCCAAATTTATCTTTATACAACTTATATGTTTTTTGTGTAGTTTATTTTTTGCACTGTGTACTATAGTTGAAGATGTTTTTGCACATTAATTATCTTACACCTTCATTGTTTAGAGAATTTTGATTATCCGGGCTAACGCTGATAACACTAGTTTGGATAATCGACGTTCTACTGTATTTTGAAAAAGAATGGGGTTCCATATCCTTTCCCAGATCTTAAACTTGACACCACTTCCTCCGCTTCTCCTTCATTCTCAACAGGATTTTGACCTTCCTCATTAGTAGTGGTAGTCACACTTTCGTTCCTAATTTTCAGAACCATCATCACACGTATGTTCCTCTTCGGCAAAATCGAAATCAATTAAAATATCAGCTCGTTCTGCGGCCTCTCTAATGTCTCTTCGGATGTCTTCCTCATTATCTTCTGCATTATCGTTGGCCCCAGATTCAATTATTAAATATTTTGAAATTATCATTGGTTCTAGACCAGCCCATGCTTCATTTAACCATTCTTAAAGAATCACACAAGTCAATTTTCTGCTGCAGTTCGTTCGAACCTTGGTGGCCTCTTTAATTCTTGGAACAAGTGCAGATAAAATCCTCCGATGATATAAAAGTTTTAAACTTTGGATAATGCCTTGGTCCAGTGGTTGCAGCTGGGTTGATGTATTAGCGGGGAGAAGCTCTATTGGTTAATTTTACATTACTTCGATGGCAGGTCGCATTATCTAATAAAAGTAGAATAATTCTCTTTTCTTTTCTCTTCCTCTCATCAAATCCTTTTATCCATCTAGTAAAAATTTCCGGTGTCACCTATGATTTTTTATTTGCAAACCAGTACACTTTCATTGTAGACATATCATGGTTCTTAACAATCGCGGTCTTAACGACTTGTTCATGACAAGCAGGATTTCTTTTTCACCAATAGCACTTGTACATATTGAGACTGTAATTCGGTCTTTAGGTTTTTCACCACCGACATAATCATTATATTTTTGAGTAAGTGTTCTAGTCGGACACAAATATCACATCGGTAAACTCCTCTCCACACAATTGTTTATAATATGTTAATGTTAGAAATTTGTCACTTCGGTTTATACGGTTGTTGAAGATGCTTGCCTCGAACTAGCGAAACACGTGTCACCGATTTTATTATAAACAATTGTGTGGTGAGGAGTTTACTGATGTGATATTTGTGTCAGGAAAAGGGCCGTCTCGTCAGCGTTGTAAATGTCTCCGACTTCGTAATTTTCTGTAACAACAGGTACTCGTGCAGTCCAATCAGTTATGTGACGGACATTCGCACTCGCTTTTTCACCACAAATGGCACGAAAAGACATATTATTTCTAGTGGAGAAATTGTGTAACCAACCATTACTTCCAGTGAATTTTTCAATTTTTAAATTCTTTGCATGAAACCAGGCTTTTTCTTATGAAATTGGGCCACCAATAGGTAAACCGCGTGAACGAGCACCCTTAAACTATGCTAAAGTCGAATCAGTCACTTCTTTGTAAGTTTGAAACGAATGACGTTTTAAATTTTTATTAGGACTTTGATGGCACTTTGATTTGAGTTTGTTCTGATTTTTCAAGATTCCTTGTGTTACTATAATATAGAGTTTGTCGAAAATGTTCCTTAGGTTGGTAGTGTTGCTATATTCACGATAGAGAGATGTCAAGTGACGGTTGTAAACTGACGTGTATTTTATGAGTTAAATATATTTATTAGACATTCGTGAGAACGTTAATTACCCAACACTTGAATTTAAGATTTTGTTATAATCTCTTCTCAAGAATTAGCACTTCGTGTTGTGTACCTCGAGCAGCCATTGTTTAATCTGTTGTGTATGGGGCCTTCTGTAGCCAAAGATAAGAGTAAACTAAAGGATACATATACGAATGAATGGTTTGTCGTTTCTTTTTCCCCTATTGAGGTACCACTCTAACGCATACTTGTATAGAGATTCTCTGTAAGTTCAAGGCACAGAATAGACAAAAGCGACGAAGTTAGAAAATCTTGTCGTAAATTCTGTATGCGCATGGCTGGGAACCATGTTTTAAATACGACGATAGTAGTATATCTGGCTAGCTTCATTAATGTTATTATTCTGGGATGGTGTGTGCATATTAAAATTAAAATATACGATTATTGTTGTGTATCATTGATTTAACTTTTTAGCAAATACTATTCTTTTAACATATCCAAAACTCTAATATTTTTCAATTAATACGAACAAATGTGCACCTTTCGTATTTTCAAAATGGCGTTAGCTAACTTCTGAGCTATTTCGAGGACATTCAAATCGACCACATGAACATCAAAGCTGCCGACACGCCTTGTCGCTACTATTTATTCTGTGGTTCAGGGTATTCCCCTACATAAACGAACGAGCGGTCGTTTGATTGTGGTCTCGGTCGCGTTATAGGTGGTCGCTTTTGTAGGAGTCGATAAATACAGAGAATTCTTTCCTAGAAACTAGGTCGTCTACTGGAGTGTTCGTTTCTAGGAGTTTCACTGTATATATTAATTTCTATTCTCTATTTGTTTTTCTTGCACATTTTCGTAAATTTTAGGTAAGTCTGGTAGGGGTGCGTGTGTTCGTATTTTGAATAGCTGCGAATGCAAAGGATGCCGGAGTGTATCCACTTCATTGAATGAAACTTCGGTCTTGAATACAATGATGTCTCCCATCTCATCCAATGAAGAATAAAAAATTATTAATGATCAAAAATAAAAACGCACTTGGCTGAATTTGACAAGTTTTATTTAGATTGCTCCAACAATTGTTACGGTATGATTACATACCATTGGAGAACCAAGAACCAACGGCTACATCAATAGATGTATAACAAATTATGTTAGAATTTTGCATAATGTATCACTACTAAAGTTGAATAATAAAGGGCGCTAGAGAATCGTCAGGTAACCCAAGAATAGCTCCGAGTTGATATTTTATTACTCAGCAGTCGATGATCAAATATTTCCAACGTCGTTAACTTGGCGATTCGGAACGTCGGCATCAATATCAATAAAATATAAGACCAGCTGCTTCCCAGGTAGAATATAAATTATGACGTTCTCATCCAGTCAGAAAACTTTGTACCAAACGGACGAAACCGGCGACCGATCGAGAGAGTCGATTCGCACGACGGCCAACTGAAAACGTCACCGCCTGAATACTAATTACTTCGCAGGATACATCATAAATGTCTAATAACTTACCTGTCCTGTTCGACCGACGTCGTAATCGAATTCATGGGAAGTCCCCGTTACGGTCGATCGTCGCCGTAATTACGCGAATCGCCCAGTTCCCTCAAAATCATTTTTCACAACGAATCCTTCGTTAGCATTCCGTCTCCGGCGTGTTTTTCTCTTGTACAAACAACGAAGGGGGGTTTTTTTTTTTTATTCGAAACGTTTCGAGATTCCTTAAGGCGGTTAACGCCGCGAGTATCACTTCGTAAAATGCATAACGGGGCAAAATATGCTCACGGCAGCACAGCAGCGTCTTGAATTATTCATAAGGCGACTTGTCTCGAAAGGCGGACTATTTAATCTTTAAATATGCATGCATATTGCGGATTTGCATATTGTTCTTTATCTGATTGTTTATCGCGTTTAAACGTATGAAAATAGGCACGCGAAGAGTTTCGTGACGTGGTCAAAAGCTCCGGATAAGTCGATGAAGTGTTTTCATATAATTTTCCCTTTATCATTTTCTGGATTTTCAGGAGGAATCGGGGGATTTTACTGGATTTTGTTTGTTAAGTGAATTTCAAGTGTTTTTTTATTGGTGGAAACGCTGGTAGGGACAATTTTTATTAAACGCAATTATTCATTGGATTTGTTGAAATCAAAATCAATATTTCATTTTACTTCGATTTCATGATCTACTGAAGTCAATAAATGCCCATGGAACAACATTCTGGATAGCTCCAAACAACGTGTATGGGCAATTACGTTGGTAACGTTGGTGTGGTAAAAATAACCATTTAACTCCATTTTCTCTCCTACGTCACAGGTTTTCATGCTTCCCTTAATGCAAAACTCATGTGACTTTCGTTAGATCGTATTATCCAAGAGAAAGCTTTGTGATCTGTTGATTTCTTCTCGGGGTACAGTGAAAGAATGAAATCCGGTTTCAAGTAGATGAAATATCACAGATACTTACTTACTTACTTAGCCCTGAGCTTTCTTACCATTAGATGTAAGGCTGGAGGGGTTGAGCTTTGCATCTCTGCCGTTATTGTTTCCTGTCCTATCTTAGTTTCCGTAGGTCTTCCCATGGCATTCCTCTGTTCTCTGATTCTTTTCGCATTTCGTCAATCCATCCTTCCCCTCCTATTTTATCCGCATACTCTCGCTCTTCATCCTACATACGTGACCGAATTATCTAAGGTGTCCTTCTATGATTTCTTCGTTTATTGTCAATCCATCTGATTCTTTGTCCTTCCCCTCCTACTTTATCCGCATACTCTCGCCTGTCATCCTATACACGTGACCAAACCATCTAAATTGTCCTTCTATGATTTTTTCGTTTATTGTGTCTATTCGTAAGTTTTGTCTAATTATTTCATTCCTTATCCTGTCCGTCCCTTTCCTAGTTTCAAAGTTTCTCTCTATCACAAATCTATTTTATTAATCCATTTATAATAGAAATAATTTTCCATTCCAAAGAATCAACCAAGAAAGAAACGTAAAATTGGTGACGTGGAGAATTACTGAAGATATAAGAAACAGACGTGCAGGTGCACCAAGAAAGCGATTGGCAGAAGCGATAGAAGAGCACGTGGTAGAGACAGACAGAAAAGCGAGAAATCGATAGGAATGGCTGCGTTCACCAGATACAATTGTCCATAAATTGTTGGGTGTTTTTCTGGTGGACGTTGTTCGCAGTATCAAGGTCATCCAACATAACATGTTTAGGCAAGCAGTCGCCAGTTTAGTAAGCGCAAAAGATTTTATGCTGGCCGTAGCAACACACTTGCACAAACATCAAACTAACAGCGCTGTTAAATGTAGCGTCTATAAGACATAAGAAGCGGTTTCTGATACTAATCGCAAATAGTTTGGTCCATTCTTTTCAATTTCTTGCTTTCTCTCCTTCTCTGTAGATACAGGAGGACTTGGTAAGGAGAGGAAGAGAGAGGGAGGCAGAAAGCAAGATATTGAAGAGAAAGGGCCAAAACTGCTTGTTTTCACTAGAGACCGGATTATATGTTTTTGCACGTCGATAGCTATCAACGATACAATTGAAGACTTTAAGATCTACACGAATTAGGGTAAATAAAATTAAATTAGTGCTAAACGCTTTTATTCACCCTAATTCGTGTAGATCTTAAAGCGTTCAATTGTACCGTTGATAGTTATCGACATGCAAAAACATATAATCCGGGCTCTGGTTATCACAAACCGCTTGTTATGTATTATGAACGTTAAATTTGACAACGCTGTTAGTTTCACAATTGTGCAAACGTGTTGGTGCAACCAGCATAAAATCTTTACACTTACTTAAATGGCGACCGCTTCCCTAAAGATGTTGGATGACATTCTGGCAAACAACGTTTACCAGAGAAACTCCCAACAGTTTATGACCAGTTGTATCTGACGAACGCAGCCATTCTTTTCGATTTCTCATTTTTTATCTGTCTCTACCATGTCCTCCTCCATCGCTTCCATAGTCAACCTCTTTTCTCTCAGGAATCTTCCACGCTACTAATTTTACTTCTCTCTCTTGATTATTTCCTTCTAAATGTATTAGCCATTGAAGTCTTTTCATTTCCATCAAGCTGCTTACCCTCGTGTTGCTGTAGAGATAATACACCTCCATTCTCGATCTTCGTTCCCATCCCATTTGTGTTAGTTTCCCCAAAAAATTCTAGATATTTTCCTTTCCCAAGTTTCTCCAGTCTTCATTTTACTTTATCTGTCATTATTCAAATTTTGCATCCATAAATTAGTGTAGACCTTGGTATTGTTGTGCGAGCTGCCGAAGACATTCCACACCATAAGTCTTACAATTTATTTAGTATATTTTACAGTATGTTTGCCATTTATGTCAAACACACAAATTTGGTCGATTTCATTAAGTCCGGTGTTACAGTACGGTACTCTACTACAATTCGTTGGGGGAATTGGTTTTTATCCCTGATCCTCAACAAATAAACTTTTGACTACAGCAAAATCCGTTGGATTTGAATCCGGGGATCGCAGAGTCGATTCCACTCGTTCTCAATGGTGAAATCCATTGTGACAAATTTTCATCCAATCATTCACGCACTTGAGTGCCATAATGGGGTGGTGCACCGTCCCGGATAAATCATTTTGGGCGAGAACCAAATCGCGTCCAATTCTGACATGAACATCTCTTAACATTGAAAGTTTTGACACCACTTCCATTTCCCTTCGAATAGTTCCTAGCAAAATATTTACAAGACGTGAGATTAAGATTCAAATTGACACGCCTTATTCTTGTATGTATGTAGGTATTGACCGGCGATCCTTTTTAAAATTCACATTGGTCTTCGCTTGCCGAACAGACCAAACAAAAACAGGAAGCTGGCTTGCTCATTTATGGCCACGTAAACTATTGTATGTAACATTATTCGAGTTATGTATGTACGTTTATACAAAGGCGACTTGGAAATACAATACATTCGAGTTTGAATTGATTTTTTTATCGTATTAATTTTCTTGACGCTTTTGCATTAAAGGTTCCATGTTTCAGAACCTTCACTTATGTAAAGTATTCTAACGGCAAAGTAGTTTCTTAGATCATTTTTAGGGAAATGAGAAGTTTTTAATTTTGGAAATCAATCGTTAATTAATTTCCAGGATAACTTTTTGCAACGTCACAAATTCTGTATGGAATATATCACCTTTCAATACTTCGTTCTAATTACCATCGGTTATGCAATTTTGCCGAATCTTCTGCTTTTTAATCTTTGGTACCAAGGACGAAGAGCTAAGTTAATGTGTTTCCATATTTTCCAGAAAGAAAAACTGTAAATGCGATGATATTTAAAATATTTTTGAATTTCCAGTACACATTTTTAAAGTTCGCGGACAGTTTAAGTTGGTAGTTCCGGCAATAGTGGACATACTCGCCATTTTCTAAGTACAATGCCTACGTTCACCATTGCCGGAAATACCAACTTAAACTATCCGCGAAATTTAAAAAATGTTTACTGGTTAAGATGTGTCACGAAATCCAGCTGCTCTAACTTTTTGTAGAACTTTTTATTACCTCACGTATTTTTCTAAAACAACTTACCTGGAAAGTTACAGTATTTTTTTAATTGAATTTTTCAATTTTATTCTATTTTGTTAAAATAGTTCAATTTGAAGTTGAGTAGTTGCCAGTATGCTAATTTTGTTGGTTATGTTTCATGTAAGTTGTGCAGTTTTCCATAGAGGTCGATAAGTTATCTGTGGTACGTTCCGTAATAACCTTGTTCAGTAACTATGAAAAATTATCTTGTAGTTTTTAATTTTATAAAGGTGTTGTATTGGAAGATGATGTTTCAGATGTAGTGAGATTCAAAATGACTGTCTGTACCGCCTTCATTAAAAAATATAACTTTCTCAAAATGCCGTACTTATATTGTGGGTAGCATTATTTCAGTGGCGTGCACGTTTAATAACGTTTAATAAAATACGTGATTTGATCACTAAAACAATAAATTCATTTTTTGTAAAGCACGTTGAATACTTCTGTTGTTTTAATACAAACATATAATACTGAATTTGTAACAAAAATAAAAAAAAGGTAATAGTTAATGCATATGTACGAAATAATAATCAAGCGTGCGCCAATATCAAATAATAATGAAATATGTCAAAAGATCTGGCGATGTTACTAAAAATATAATCAGTTGCTATATTCACTCGGAATTGTGGAAATAAATATTGGTATCACCCTCTGCGGAAACCAGTATTTTTCAGGCAATCATTTTGGATCTCTCTGTACTTGTTTGCTAATGCAGGAAAAAGGGTGATTAAATTTGTTTCAAAACAAGTCATGAAGAAGAAGTTTAAGCGCGAAATTTGAAATTAAACCTAAGAATCCTTGAGACAAGGAAAGGAAGTAAAATAATAAATAGTTTTCTTATCAATTTCAAGCAACTAAAGGAGACTCCAGTTTTTATAAATTAAAAATTCAATTGCTAGTCTAAAGAATTATCATTAGAAGATTGTGGGGATCACAACAATTAAAATCAGCCAAAATCTTAACGAACGATTGACAAAGCTTAATTCTCCTGGCGGATTATTTGCATATAGAAATTGTCCTTACTTTGTAAGCTTTTGCACAGTTACTTGTTAGCTGCCGATTAACGTGTCTAATTCATTAGAATCATTAGTACATTAGATTACAACAAATGATGAATGAAAACGATAATTACGTTGATCACGTCCGTGATACGGAGGGTTAAACGCTTATAAAAGAATGTTTTTGTAGTCAGGAAACAATAAAGATAACAGTAGCAGTTTCGCTATATTATCGAACTTTCGAAAAACCCTCAAAATCAAAACTAATAAGTAAGATTAGGAATTGAATTTGAATCATTTCAAACTTAATAGCATTTTTTGCGTTTCTGTTCAAGACCCACATCGCATCGGTTAATGTTTAGAAAGACTTTGTTTTCCTAAAAGCACCTGTTAGTCGCACCTGTTACCCGACACCAAAATACATAAGATACTTTAACGAGACGGTACACGGTTCGTCGGTAAAATTACTCGACCATATTGCAGGTAGAAGGAACTCTAAATACGACATTCTACGAACTTAATTATCTATTTTACCTGCGCTTCGTGAAAAATACGGGGAATAAAGGAGAAATGCAAGAAGTAATGGGAAACGGATGTTTGTCAAAGCGTAACAGAAGTATTTGTGTAGTATGTTTGTGTGTGTGTGTGTATGTAAATTTAGTGTTGTAAATATACGAAGTCCCTTAAAATTTATTGGAGCTTTACATTACGAAGGTTTCGGGACATGTGTTTCGATAAAAGCGGGCTCAACAACCTCAAATGTTTTTGACCCAATTAATTCAAATATAATGCGTAGTTGTTAGTGATGAAACTGATGAATGTATCGGATTCAATTTTATTATATAATTAAATAATTTAGGTAAATTGGTCAAATTTCAAATTTACCGCAACTCAAAATATAGTTCCCTTCCGTATCGACACAGCAAAGTTAATCAAAATGACAGATCTCGAAATTTTTACACATGTCAAATCTTCAAATTCGTCAAATCTCAATCGCAATTTCTAAATCTCACGGATCATTTGAGGAGATTTTTCGTGCTGTGTGTATCTCGAAAGTGTTATGTACCGTTGCTCACGGGAAAGGTCTTATATATATTTGGGCCGACTAATGCGGCCTATGTCGAAAGGAAGAATGGTGGGAGTCGGCTCGCATAGAGTTTAGAATCCCCTGTTTGTCTTTGTAGTTATAACAATCTACGACCTTAAGCGAGTTTCTTACACCTGGTTAGGATGTCTTGCGTCTATTGTCGTGCACTTTATTTGTTGTGGCGACCGAACATGCCGCTGCATGTCTATTGAGGGTGTTGGAAATCGCTTCCCGATTCGACTCAGAGGCAAAATTTCATTTTTAACCGGAGAAACTCAGGTATGTCGATAAAATTTATCGTAATTTCTACAATTTTTAAAAATTTTCGTCAATACGGCGTGATAAAATCGTATATACCTAATTTTAGATTTAAAATAACCTGTAAATAGTTGAAGAAGAGCCCCTAATTAATTTCCAGATAAGTCATGTAATATGAGTCAACCGGCTGTCACTACTGGTACTGCCGTACCAGCCCCAAACTTACCACCGGCACCCAGTGAAATCGGCAAGTTTATTCACAATACCAGCATGTTGAAGAAAATCCTTTCGTTGATGGCCTTTTTCATGGCTTTCGTGACTGTTATGGTAGTGCTTTTTATTTATATGAACAACACAGGTGAGTCACAATGATACACGTTGGATTTCAACCTCTGTTAAATCCCCATTTATCAATAGCAATGCGACATTACCAGTTTCAAGTTAATATGAGTAGAGACTACGAGCTTTTGGAGGTGAAACAGGACAATCCGCAATTGATAGCGTATATACGACAGATGCACTTGCGACCGGTCAAAAGAAACGCAAGGGGAATATACCGATGTGTACAGTGACACGCCAGCTGAGGATTTGGCTTATATTTTGAAGCTTTTAAATAATAAGGTGAGTAATGGACCGAATGGGGAAATTTCATCGTGTTGTGTGTTGTGTTCGTAGAGTGAAGGTGTATTCGTCGAAGCCGGTGCTTATAATGATGGTAAGACGTCGGATACTGCCTGGTTGGAGAAGAAGCTGCATTGGAACGGTCTCCTCATACAACCCGATCCGCGACATTATTTTAGTTTGAAGAAACACGACCGGGAACGGTCGCAAGCTATACATGGTTGCTTAAGTCCGTCGCCCTATCCTAAAGAGGTAAAGTGCTTTTGTGAATAAATTGATAAAATCTATCGGTTTTCCCAAGTTTCAAAGTGGTAGAAAAGAAATCGAAGAAATACGATTGATGAACAATTTTCTTGCTTTAAAGAAACCGGTGCTAATTATATATTAGGGAAATGCTATTGTCGCTCCTTTTTTTATCAAAATACAAAGGAGACTAGGAAAGCTTCGCAATACAGCTGCGTTTACTTCCACTTTTGAAGTAATTTCCATTGCAAGAAAAAAACGCGTTGCCATTCACGACGAGTCGTTAACTATATTGTAGACCAGCGAATCTCAACCTGAGGATTGGGGTGATATGTAGGGGGAGAGGGGGAACCACGAAGTTAGCTTAAACAATGATAGAATCATTTTGAGAAAAATCATTTATTATAAACATATTAACAAATTTAAAATATTAATACTGTATTGTTGTACGTACGTCTTTGTCTTGGTCGACCAACATTAGCATTTCTCGTATTAAACGAACCAGTTTTATGAAGACGTTGACCCAGCCTTCGAAATACATTTTCTCTACGGTGCCTCCAGTTTGGGGAAAGTGTGCTATATTCTTGTTAGCATTTCCATTGGAGAAACTGTACACAACTGTACACGACATATTCAATCGATGTAAAATCCATTAGGGGTAAACAAAATAATAAAAGAACGAAAAATACAGAAACACAAAAACTAATCAAGACTATACCAATAAACACGAATAAAACGGAGGCTATACAAAACAGTAATGTGTTTGATAGAAATCACATTCGAACATAATCTTCCACAACGTTGCAAGATGTATTCTTCGTGAAAGTATGTTAATGAAGAAATGTTAAAAAGTCAAAAAGAAGTCGTTGACCGACAAATAGTATCAAAAATTCTTCTTGACTCTAAATTGCAGCTATTTCTATCAACAAATTTCGAACAATAACGCTTATTTGTGGAATAAAAGTACGAACTTCTAGAATCTCGCGAGGACATATGAAAGGTGGTACCATATTTTGATGTGGAGATCTTCTATGCAGAATTTCTTAAGGGGTTACCTTACGTGTAGCTTTTTCGCCGATTTATAAAGGCCCGATATAATAGAGAAATAGTGAATAGTTTTAATTATTTTTCATTGGTTTGGGGAGTCCCGAAATATTCATTATTTATTTATTTATTTTTTTCAATAATAAGCTTATTTTACATTTCAGTCGCGTCAAATTTCTTTCAGCGTTGAATATCAGAAAGGTCTCAGACATTTATTTCGTTTGGCCAATAATTTGCAAGCTTTTCATTCAACCATGACGTAGAATTGTTAATTGCGGTCGAAACTACAAAATGAATCGGGGAGAGCTAAATCCTATTACACTCAGCGGCAAAAATGACCCATAGTTTACAAAAAGTTTGAATTTTTTTTGCGAAGAGGTAAATTAATTTATTATTAACTATGCCACTACTGATACGAAAAGCTCAAACTCGCGATAACAGTGCATGAATGGAAACGAATACAATAACTTTTATGACAAATTCTAGCTACTTTTTTCCCCCTTCTTAGGTTTCGTTCCATCAAGGTGATAGGGACGGCGTCAAAATCAACAGCATCCATTCGAACTCGATAATCGACGATTCCGATATATTCAACACGAGAGTGAAATGTTTCCCGTTATACTCGCTACTATTAGCGATGAACGTCACGGCGATCGATTACCTATGCTTAAAAACGGGCGGCACCGAACTACAGGTATTAGAAACGATCCCTTTCGATCGCGTTCGAATAAAAGTAATCGTCGTTCACTTACAAAACAAAGAACTCGAAAAGGACACGATCAAGAAGTTCTTAGCGACGAAGAACTACTCGTTCGCGCGACACATCAAAGAAAGTTACGTGTTCTGGTTGAATCAGAAGCACAAGCTGGATACCAAAATAGATACCGAAACGTTGTAATAATTATTATTAATTTAAACGAATGACGACGATGATGACGATACACATATGATAAACGTTAAGCAATAAATACGAACGATGATCAAGAAAACTTAGAAGACTGAAAGGAACGCATAATTATTTTTATATTCCGTATTTCGTAGGACGATCGGTTGTTTTTAATTTCGCTCTCTCTTATTACGTAAAACTTACGGCTTTTTTAATTTGCACAAGGACGATGCAATAGGATTACGTACGGAGCATTCCTCGCCGTTAAGATGTTCAATTCAATATTAGAGCCTTTCTATAGACGAATTTTCGCGCCGATGTTACACATTCCTGAAACGATTTTACCACTGCATTAGTTGAATCTCTGATTAGAATAGAATAACACGCCAAATGTTCATTTTCTTTTTGTACTTAATACGTAATTATATTCGATTATACTAATTTTTTTATATTTTTTTATGGAAAAATAAAATTTTGAGTTTTGATAAGATGAAGTGTATATATTCATAGATTTTCCCGTTTTCATCAGAAATCACGGCTATGAAGAACAATCGAGGGAGATAATGAAACTATCCTACGTTTTACAATATCTACAATACGTAGAGAAACAACAAAAAAATTCTTTTAGATAATTATATTTAAAATTTCCATTAATCATTTAAAATTAGATTTACATTTAACCTAGCAAAGTTCACAACCTGTAGAGATCGGTGGCACCTCTAGTGAATAACCGTCGAACTAACTTAGTGTGGATCACAACCCTCGAAGATTGGTGGCGCCCGTGGTGGCTGATGCTCGAACTAGGTTTAGCCTGGACCCAAACCCATAAAGATCGGTGGCGCCTCCAGTGGAGAATCGCTGAACTAACTTAGTGTGGATCACAACCGCTAGAGATTAGTGGTGCCTCTGGTGGCTGACACGCGAACTAGGCTTAGCCTGGACCCAAACCCATAGAGATCGGTGGCGCCTCTAGTGGACAATCGATGAACTAACTTAGTGTGGATCACAACCGTCAGAGATTGGTGGCGCCTCTCGTGGACAATAGTCGAACCGGTCGTAGTTCAGATCTAGTCCGCTAGAGGCGCCACCGGTCTTTGGCGGTTTTGGTCCGTGCTAAACCTAGTTCGAGCCTTTGTCACCAGAGGCGCCACCAATCTCAGACGGTTGTGATCCATACTAAGTTAGTTCGGCGATTGTCCACTAGAGGCGCCATCGATCTTTGTGGGTTTGGATCCAGGCTAAACATAGTTCGAGCGCCTGCCACCAGAGGCGCCACCAATCTTTGACGGTTGTGATCCACACTAGGTTAGTTTGGCGTTAACCCACTAGAGGCGCCACTAGGCCACCAAAAACGCCACCGATTTGTAATGGTTCTATTCTAAGCTAGGTGTTTCGAGAGCTGAAACGTTTCAGATTTATATTCTTTTATGATTTTCTAACAAGACAAAATCATCATTACTAGTATATCTGTTTAGAATAAAACTACAATTTAAAAATTATCTTTATTTATGTTATACCAAGTTCATAATAAAGTTTTACAATTATAATAAATATAAATAGAACTGTTCAAAGGTATTGATGTGATATTACGAGTCCACTTTTTAAACAAAACGCGTTATCTGGCTCGCAATTCAAGTCGTTTTTCTTTAAATTCCTACATATGCTAAAAATTCACATCAAATACCGGTCGAAAGAAGAAATAAATATAAAAACACGTCCAAAATATCATGTACGGTTGCCCTCTTTGTCAAAGGAATAGAGATTTCACACAAAACCATCAAAACAAACAGAGTAGGGTGAGAGTCTAATAATATTTCGATACGGAAGAGACTCTACTGTAATAACTGAAAAATAAACAAGAGACTAATAACGCCTGTAAGTGAAATATCTAAAGAGGTGAGACTAACATCTTCTTTTTTCGATTAATTCTTTTTTAGTTATTTAAAAACACTACACAGTAACATTTAGAAAATGTTTTTGTTTCTTTTTCTTTTGTACACTTTGGCACGGACTTTAAAAAACATTTTCGAATACATTATTCGAGATAAAATTTGGAATGTGTAAGAGACAGAAAGTAAGCGAGTAACAAGGTTGTTCATATAACTAAGCTTTGAGAGATGCTCCTAACATAAATAGACATAAGACGAATAAAGGAATAAAATATGAGTACAACAGACGGATAAGTTTTTTTTTGATAAAATTGTTATCAGTTGGCGGAGGTTTGGAAATATGTAAATTAATTCCAAAACGAAACAAAAAAATTAAATTTCTAACAATCTTATCAATATTACACATATAACGAGAAAGTATTCGCTAATAGCTATTGCAAATTACAAGTTTTGGGAACTAGACAATTACTACATAAACTGACTCATTTTTATATAAACTGGTGAGTTGATCTATACAGTTACTGATAACATCGAGTTGGTTCTAAAAAACAAGAAAGAAATACTTGAAATTTTCCTAAATAAGTCTAACCCTTTCGGAATAAAAATCAAAACTTTCTAACCCCTTCGCTTACAAGGATCCTGAATCTACGTATAATCTCAAGTTTACTCCCAATTTTTGTTCAAATTAATTAAATAATTGAGAAAAAAGTGAACGAGCTACAAACGTGACACCATCAGAATCCTATTCGGATGTACATAAATTGAAATGTAGAAATCGTCGTAAGAATTTATTAAATATTCTCAAATTCATCAGTAACTGCATATACTCATAAATTCATTAAGACAAAATCAGATAAGTAAAATTTTTCGTTTTTTAAATTTAATACCTCACATAAGACAATACCGAGTTAAAATTTTAAAAAAATAATAAAAATATAAAATATTGGAGATTAGATATCACAATTTTATACGTGTGTATACCATATGTTACAACTTATCCCCTTTTTTTCTTCTTCTTAGTATACTGGTCTAATCGTTACATTTATAAAAAAATACAAAAAGTCCAAACAATATACCGGCGTATAAAGATTAGGTTTCATGTTAAATAGTCAGTCGGAATTGTGGAATACGATCATAAAAACGGGATACGTCAGATAAGACGATACGATACACAATAACATTTACTTGGCAGGACTATATTTACAGACAAGTGGCGGGTCCCATGACCTCCGAGGCAATATTTCAACTAACCCACCTCGATTTCTGCAATTCTATCTGACTCTCTAGCGTCTTCGCAAGATAGATTACGAATAATTGAGATAACGCCACTCCTAGTGCTATACCAGCAATCGTATACAAATTGCGTTCGGCCCAAGAACGCACGATCTCTATGCAACCAGATGTCCAAACTTTCTTGGCCGCTTCTGCAACCTAAGTTTTAAAAAAAATAATTAAATATGTACATAAATAAATTCTGGTCTTTTTTAAAGACGATTTATCACATTTTTTTGAAAAGGTTTCTAAGCTAATAAAAAATTGCAACACCGAGAAAACAAAGAGGTGTTACCGTCCCCAAAATTCTGACTGTAATATTTCCTTGGTGGGGTGACTCTTTGGTAAAATGCCAATTCTCAATATGACTGTAGTGCATAATAAAAACAGATTGACACTGTACACAGTAGCACTCTTACGAGATCAAGCTTACCACAGTATCAAAATTATTTTTACTTAAACCATAGTCTCATTAGCAGCTGATGATAACGTTTTGGAGGAGGGATTACAATGATAGCATCATCATCATAATCATCTTCATTGCACACTAAGGTGTCGAAGTTCCTTGTGTCACTTCCTTTTTCCTTTCATTTACGACAGCCATACAGTTCCTTCGGCCTCTTGCCAGTTCTTCATCTTCGTCACAACTTTTTCCTTCCACTTCTAATAATAACTTTAGTTCATAGAAGCTGATACCTTGACAGCTGACAAATGAACCCATATTAACTAATAGTGTCGTAATCGACCCTCCAATATGTCATCATCAGCTGCTGCATTGCTGCTTCATGTAAACAATAAATATGAATAAAAAACATCATCTCACCGATAACGTCTGAACCTTATATCCACACATTATATTGATTAACCCTGAGGCGATATCGGTCGCGTTTATGCAACACGAAAACGGAACACCACAATGCTCAACACTTGGAGATGTACAATTGAAATATTCATTCTTTGACCAATCCATGTATCCTTCAGAACTCAACCCGCAACATCGAAACTGGAAAAATAACCACAACAATCACATTATGCTTTGTACAGTCTAAAACCAATCCCCATACCTCTTGTTGAGCAAAATCGATAAAATTCTGCAAGTCCGGATCGTCTCGATAGGTATGTATAATTTTATCGGTAAAGTTCTCCTCTAACACCGATTGCATGGAATGTGGAAAGACGAATCCGACGATGGCGATGCCCATTTCCAATAGGAAGAATATGAGCAAACATAGAGAGTACTACGATTTAAGAACAAAACAAGTTTATAAATGTTTGTGTGGTATGTGGCGTTGTTTCAACTTACAAATTTGAGCAAACATGTGTTTTCTCTAAGTGCCCCGACACAGCCCGCGAAACTAACGATAAACACAACCCCACCCATAATCATTAATACCAGGGACACGTTGAGTATTACATCGTATACAGTATCTAATTTCACCCATCCTGTCAACTTCCATTTGTCCATGAAGGCGTACATTCCGATTCCGATCAGAAGTCCTCCCATTAACTGCGAAAGATCGCGTTAGTTTTGGGTGGTTTTGGAGACGAACGTAAACATAACACTTCAGAGGAATTTCTTCAGTACTTACCCAAAATATGAAATTAAGGAGGAAAATCATGTATTTTACGCACGAATTTACGTAAGTGAAATTACCCCTAACCGACCTCGGTCTGTGCATTTTGATAAAATGGTATCGTCAATGAAAAAAAGGGTTATTCTTCGTAAAAGTATTTAGCGTCTATTGGTCACACATTTACGTATAAATAATTAGCACGCGAATTGGATGGTATCGATAATTTTATCAACGCAGCATTGTCCCACATCCGGTAGCACTTTGTGGGTTCAAATTGCGATAAAAATGTTAAACATAATTGGAAGGAATGTGGAATTATGAGTTAAATCTGTTAGATTTGACAGTTTAACTAGGATTGCAATTGACAGTTGGTGTTTGAGGACTTACGGAAAGGCAACGTATAGAAAATTAAGAAACTGATTTCCATGGTTTTACAAAGTAGGAAAACGTATTAAAATGCGAAGTGTCTCTCCTAAAGTGACGATAATTTAATGTTTATGCATTTCAATAAACATAACCAATAATAAACATTAAATATAAATTTGAATATTTTAAGATTAAAGTACAGATTCCTGTAATTTTATGGGGTGTTTCGAACCTTCCTTGAGAGATGTCGCCGCTTCTAATACTTAACAATTCAAATTAGGGATTTTTCTAAAAACTTCTAACCGGCTTAATCACTGGATTTCAACGTTTCTGAAAAGATACTAACAAATATTCCAACATTCCAGTCCTAAGTATACGCTCTCATTTAGTCCGTTCAAATTACATAATATACCGTTTTCTTTCTAAAACTTCGTTGCAACGGTTTACTCCGGTTCATATTCCGGTCATACACTCGATTAATTTAAATTCCTAACAATGTTTACAACTCGTTGTGGAATATCCTATTCAATGTTTTACGCAAATATAAAAAGTTACATTTGTATGTACTACCGAGTGTTATAATATATTTCCGAGTTTAAATATGACATTTCCTAGTTACTTTTGAAGTTCTACCAATCAACAAGTTATGCAACCAATTTGACGGAAGGGACGTGACACGTATCTATCAATTATCAATCTTGAATTCATTCTACTTTGAATCCATCGTAGATTTTAAGCAACAATTACACTATTTAATTGTTACTATTTTTTACAGACATGTATATAGTTGTACAATGGTTTCATTAAATATCATTACAATATTTAGCACTGCAGGCCTTGTAGGCTCACAACTCATGTTAATTAAATTGGAAAAGGAATAAAAATATATCACCCGGTTTATATGTGAATATACAAGTTTGAAAACAACAACCAGCTTACGGATAAGGAGGCAGACATAGTCATTGTTCTACCACTTGGATTCGTCAATTTTTATCAAACCTGTGTCTACGGCTGCAAATCCTTTTGCGGGATTACCCGAAAGCCTCTTCCTTGTATGTTAAATAAACTATGTCGAATAAACTCGATAAACATACCACAAGTAATTTAATACAAAAACTTAGATTGAAAAAATGAAAAAGCAGTTTATGAAATAATGCGAATTAATGATCTACTAGTTAAATAGCACGAGGATTCTCTTAGTGAAGCAGTAGGCGTTCCTTAAATACCACGTAAAACTCTGATATTTTCATTATTAATTTTTCTATTATTTGAAAAAAGATCCCCAAACAGATTTTTAGGAACACGATTACTTTTGTACTGTGATAGAAATTTAAACTGATAAGTACTATATCCACATTGTTTATAAACTATAAAACTGCCGTTTTTAATCGTTCAGTGTTAATTACATAATAAATAATCGTTGACCGATAAGAAAATTGAAAGTTGTAACAGCGACTTATCGTATCAAATTCAACTTCATTACAACGTTATCGGTGAGAAAGATCTTAAAGAATGAGTTTGGTGTTCTCTTTTCAAATTAAATTGTTATGAATTAATTTCTTGACATGATTAGAGAAACAAAACAAAATTAACGCAAATAAATACGGGGGCACGTATTTTCTCTAGAAGCAATGTGATGCAGACATTAAATAAAACAACACAGTGAAATCTTCCATATCCGAACTTCCGATATGCGAAATTGCGATATTCGAAACAATTGGCAGACAGGTTTGTGTTTTAGCATTGCTCTTCCGGCAAACAAGTCCCGGCGCAAGAGGGCAAATTCCTCAGCTTCCTTCCCAACAAACAGCTTCAAGTTAAATTTCTGTAAAAGCTACATTTTTTATTGATTCGGTTGGTCTACTACCGTTACTTCTCGCTGCCACTGGAAGATAAACTAATCATTCGTGAATATTGGCGTAACAACAGCATCCTGAAAGCTATAAAAAATCTTTGAAAAACCTGTAAGAAACCAGAAACGCACGAATGCTATGAGGAAAAAATATTGCCAGAGTGTGTTACTGACATTTATGAGTCCGATGAGTAAATCGCCGATTTTCACGAATTTTCCCTTCGACATAACCCAAAGGTTCGTTCGTCACAAGAGTTGGCCTTCCACTCCGTTCTTCATCATGGACATTAATTCGTTCTTCTCGAAACTTACGACATCATCTTCTGTCACTCACGACATTTTCACCTTAAACAGAACAAATTTTACGATGCAGCAGCAATTTTAAACGATCAAAATATTACGAAAGAATGTCCGAACAATTCTCTCCCTAGCACTGCCAGACTCATATTGGTCAGATTACATCGCAGCGCTGCGATCCCCACTCCTCTGTTCAGTAGGCACTAGGCGGAAATTTAATTTACTTCTTGAATCGCCCTCGTATGTTGATTACTGTACGTATCTTTTCCAACTTCTAATTCTTTAAAATGCTGCCAATTCGATATCTGAGATGTTTCCTTATCCGAAATGCCTTCATTCCTCTTTACTTCGGATATGAGATGTTCTACTGTAAAAACTCAAAATTATTAGTCGTGATTAGAGGTGGGGAAGACACTACTAAACTATTTGTAATTCCAACTGTTAATACATATGTATTTCCATTTCAAGATTTAATTTAATTTGCAAAATTAAGGCGTACAGTATCCTGTGAAAAGATCACCTTGAATGTTATTGATAAATTTGCGAATTTGAAGTTGAGATAATTGGTATAATCTCGTTAGATCATTTTTCAAACGTACATTATCCCGATTCAAATATCGCTTAAATTCTATATAAAAATAATTCAAGCATCATTAAAGTACGACATAATAGGAAGAAGTAGATGGAGAAGAAATGGAGGAAGATGGAGACGATGGAAGGGGAAATGATGCCATAAACGGAAGATACCCCCATTTTTAATTAAAATATCTTATTTTTGATTTAACATTTTCTTTTCATTTTTGGTGCAGGACAAGTGGATAGCTTTTTTTTTACCACTGCTAGGCCAATTAAACTAAAAATTCAGGAGTTTTGGAATAGGATATTTATTTGTAGAGCGAAATTGTCACAATTGGAAAATGAGTAAAAGCATTATTTCCGCTCAGCGTCAGTTTGGACGAATTTTCAACGTTAGACACGCTCCTTTATAGCTCGCAATACGCAAATTGGTAGCTAAATCTTGGGGGAATGGATCAGTTGGCGACGCTGAAAGATAAGGCAGGCCACGAACAGTATGATTAATTGAAAATATCCAATATTCAACGTCAGAGATAGTGTTCGAGAAGCTTCATGAACATCAACTCGATGATGTTCTGAACACCCGGGAATAAAGCGATGGTCCCTACAGCTTATTTTACAACAAGATCTTCATCCGTATCCCCTCAAAATTCAACTAGTGTATGAAATTAATGCCTTATGACTTCCGATGTGCGATTAGAATTCAATCGTGCGTCCTTAAATTTTGCGATTGCACATGAAAATTTTGCGAAGAGATTGATGAAGCTCACTTTCATCTCGGTGAGTTTGTTAACAAACTAAATTCCCATAATTGGGGAACAAACGACCAGCCAAATGATTCGTGAAAAGCATCTTCATTGCGTGAAGATGGCAAACAATGTGATGTGCAACTTCCTCGCCAAGAATTATATCTCGAAAGTGAAGAAAGACGGGAAGAAACCGTAAATGCCGAGCATTATAGCCACGTGCTTGAAATTTTTTGATAGTTGGATAATGTTGAAGGCTCTTGGTTTCACTCGGATCGCTCTACAGTCCATGCTACAAGGGCCACGATCGCGCTTTTGATGCAACATTTTCTAATTGATTAATCTGCAAAAAGAATGGCGATAATGAGGTGATTTCCACACCTCCCGAACCTATTTTCTTGGAGTTACCTTAAAGAAATTAGGTGTGAATGGTGATACTTTTGTCAGAACGTGTGCAGGATCAAAAATACTGACAATGAATCATAATTTTTTTGTGAACAATCTGTACACCTCTCTGCCAACAATCAGATACTCGGGCACACGAGATATTCATGTGGTGGGCACTGTTAGAGCTAATAGAATACAGAAAGCTCAAGATAAACTTATTAATGCCAAAACATTACAGAGGCAAGGAGGAGGTAGTTGTTCAATCACGACGTCTTTTGACAATATAACAATAGTTAGGTGGACAGATAATAAAATTGTTGATATGATTTCAAATTTTGCTGGCAGGGATTTACAAGATATGGTGCCCGGATGGAATAGAAAAACAAAAACCTTTATGTGTGCATTTCAAGACCATAAGCTATAATTCAATGTAATAAATTCATGGGTGATGACCTGACCTGACCTGTCAGACCGCAATTTCAGATGCGAATAGCATTTTTATTTCATGTATGTTTCAATGATAAAAGCTTGGTTATTACACAGAAAAGTTAAAACATCTATAATGCCATTATTAGAATTCAAAGCCCCAGTTGCTACAACTATGATGCAACTCTGTGGAAATGACAGGAAACGAGGAACATCATCATCAGCGAAAGAGAATACCCCAAGAAAGAAGAACGCATGGAATAAAGCCCCGCTCGAAATCCGCACTGATGGACTGGAACACTATCCCCAAAATAAAATGGATTTTAAGAATGCCCTACGTTGCCAGGAGAAAAATTGTAAAAAAGTGGTTAAAAACTGCGAAGAAGGTGTTTGTCCTGAATGTATGGAAGGATTTCATGACTGAACACTATGCTCAGTGGTAACACATGTGTACGCCATTTCTTTTAAAAAATATTTGGAATTTTGTGAATAAAGCTACTTTTTTCCTCTTTTCTATCATACACCCTCTGTCCCAAAAGTAGCCGCAATGCGTCTATAAATCAGAAACCAGTGGCGTCATCTCTTGATAGTTGATTGATTATTGTAGTGGGACTCTTCCTTACCAACCTGACAAATTTTCATGACATTTGGTGCATAGTCAGCTGATACATCACGCATCCTGTGAGAGTGTTTTTCGTAAACGGTCAGAAAATGAGTCACGAACAACGAGTCAATATTAAGTTTTGTTTTAAACTTGGAAAAACTGCAACCGAGACGTATGAAATGCTGCAAATTGTTTATGGCGACGATTGTTTGTCGAAGAGGCAAGTGTTCGAGTGGCATCGACGATTTCGTAAAGGCAGAGAAGATGTTAACGATGACGAAAGAGCCGGTCGTCCTTCGACAACTTTGGCCGAGGCAAATGTGGAAAAAGTGCGCGAATTTGTGAAAATTTCGAAGAAATCGTCAGTGAGATTTATGGAAATGGAGCTTGGCATCCCTAAAACAACTATTCAGCGCATTTTGACTGAAACCCTTGGTTTGAAGAAAGTCAATTCGAAGTTTGTTCCGCACAAATTGACCGACGACCAAAAAACGCTTCGAATCGAACACTCCAAAGACATTATTGCACGAGCCCGTGCAGATGAAAACTTCTTGAAAACGATTGTGACTGGTGACGAGACGTGGTGCTTTCAATACGAACCAGAAAGCAAACGTCAAAGCGCAGAGTGAAGGTCACCAGAAGAAGGAAATCCGAAAAAATCACGAATGGAGAAGTCGAAAATCAAGTCAATGCTGATTTCATTCTACGATTCGAAGGGAATTATCCATAAGGAGTTCGTTCCATACGGCTCAACGGTTAATGGTGCATATTACCTCGATGTTATGAGGCGTTTGCTGGGTCGCATTCGTCGTGTTCGGCCCGAATATCGCGAGCCAGGCAGCTGGAGATTACTGCACGATAACGCACCGTGTCATCGAGCAACGATTGTCACCGATTTTTGGCGAAAAATGAAATATATTCGATACAGCACCCACCGTATTCGCCTGATCTGTCCCCATGCGATTATTTCCTGTTCCCTCGTCTTCATTTGAAGCAGAAAGGAGTTCGTTATGCATCCGTAGACGTCATTCAAAGATCGACGACCGGCATCCTAAAGGCCATCCCAGAGATCGACATGAAAAAGTCGTTTGAAGCACTCGTTGACCGTGCAAATCGATGTATTGTAGCACATGGAGAATATTTCGAATAAATACAATGATTTTTGTGGACATAACATACATAGCGTGCTTTATTTCGAACTATTGCGGTTACTTTTGGGACAGAGGGTGTATATCATAAACGTTCGAAAATTTTTTGAGCGATTTTCTTTGCACAAATAATTTTGTGCTTGAAAAGGTTAATATTTTCAAATTTACTTTTGCTACGTCTATCGTTTTTGCAAATTTCTTTATACATATTTCTATTTCCTTCCCTGCATCCACACGTTAGCTGCCTCCACTTCGAGCGATTTCGGTCAATAAATTTCCGTCCTCCCCCGAAATCCCGCATCAAGATCAATTTCCACGGGCTACCCACGCTTTTCGGAACCGATCGAGGCGGTGCGGTAGCGGTTGGACCGCCAGACCCGGCGATATCCCCGTTTCAGCGACACGACCAGAGCTCGTCGGCTTCGCAAGAAGGCACACAAATATTCCGGACTTCCAGCGGATTGCGGTTCAGTACAAGCGGAGAAAGCGTCGTCGTTGCACCTCCGTACACCTCGCGAGGATCGCGTTTACAATTGCGCCAAAATCGAATTTCGAACGCTTTCGGGGGTGAGATTTCGAGCGAAAATATCGAAACTGATCGCTGGTAATCGCGATAGTTGTTATAAGACGGAGGTTTCATAATAAAACGTTAAATGTGAACGTTTTGAGGAATTAGAATTTTTTGGCCCTCTCCTCCCCCAGAGGATGCGGAAATTGTTGTCGATGAAAGGAGGGTGAGTATTTTGATTTTCCGATTGGGATATCGTACGCATCCACCTTTTCGGGTAAATTGCAAATGAATATTTCGAGAGGAGAACTCATTCGTCATCCTCACCCTTTCTGTGCGTTTTTCTGGTTAAAATCCTCATTGCAGGTGTACCTACGTGTGTATTAGATAAAATTGTAAAGTAGGTTGTTAGAGAATGTCGACGATCGGACAACCTATCGAACGAAACACGCGTACATGCGAGTCGGGGATAATAGAAATGTTTTGGTCAATTCTTGCTTACCGAAGCGATTCTGCCGCTGCGAAGCAGAACCGGTCCCCCTGGGTCGGAGTATGTTTCGATTTGTTTGCTAATAGAACCGCGGAATTACGTAGAATATGTGTATCCTATGTAGATGTGGGTAAACACATGCTGGTTAGGTAATTAAAGACGTGAAGTTTCTAGAGAAAGATTGCGGAATAGGCGTTCTTTAAGATTCGTTTAAGTACAAGACTTGCATGCTCTGCGAAAATTTGTTAGAAAATGTCAAAAACGTTCATCTTTATAGTCTCGTCCGTTTTCATTGCAAGTGGATGTGTGGAATAATATTTTCATAACTCCTTTCCCACGCTAAAAGTAAGTCAAGATTATTTTCATTTGGTTTTGAGAGAAGGAGTGGGTTGAAGTCGAAGGTGAAGACGGAGTTGGTTTACTCCCGATAATATTGGAATTCTTCTCGAAACGCAAACATTGTGGTCTTCCTTCGTTCTTCTTCTTCGTCTTCTCGTAAATCCTTAAGAATAATAGTAATAATAATAATAATAAATTTTATTTCAAAAAGCAATATACAAGAATTGCATGAAATACGTTGGAAAACAGAAAGAAAGCAAATTGAAAGTAAATAAATTAAAAATATACATGTGTTACTGACATACACTTAAATGATCATTAATACTGTAAGCATTAATATGTAACAAATAATTCAGTATTTTCCAGAGAAGATGGTAAAGCGTTATATAATTTAAAACCTATAAAATGAGTTCCAATTCGATAAATTTTACGAGCATGTTTCGCAGGGAGAAAATATTCTAATGTACGTGTGTTGTAATTTTGAATAAAAGCCGTAATACACGATCACAAGTTACATGTATTTTTCATGAATTTATTGACAAAGTTTGAATTTGATTGTGTACTGTCATCATGTATTTCTGCATTAATTTTTACACGCAATATTTCAGATTTAGATGATGTTCTATTTTTGAAGGTCATTGTCGTGAATTTTTACATGTAATATTGCATGTATTTTACATGTAAAAATTTAAGCGTGTATTATTGCTCTTATTTTGAAAGTAAATCCAAAATATAAATATCATACAACATATTCTTTCCACAACTCTCTGCAGTGTAAATTAAATATAATTCCCAAGCCCTCTCCTGTATGAGGAATACCCGATGGGCCTCAGAAGTCGAGCCCCAATGAACTATTCCATGCCGCATGGAGTTATGTATCGAAGTTACATGTATTTCTTAATTGCTTTAGAGTGTAACAGTCTTTCGATAACGATTTACACAGATAATCAATACGTGCAAACCAATTTAAATCTTCATGAATAATTAATCCTAACACTTCAATAGACAAGTCTAAATTGAAAGTATCGTTATCGACACAAAACGTATTTGTGGGCCTTATTCTGTTATGAAAATACACAAATTTCGTCTTATCAGCGGTAACCGCCAACTGATTTGGTGATAATCCAGGCGTTGATGGCAGAGAGAACATTTCTAGTTTTCAAAACAACATCCTCAACACTGGAAGAATTCACATCACATTGATATCATCAACAATTGCACTAGGTAAATCATTAATACATATAAGAAAAAAGGTTGGACCCAAGATAGGGCCTTGAGGTACCCCGAGGATGAAAAGCCTCTCAACGTCGGATTATCTCTGATTCTTGCGACGATTTAATCCATTCTTTCCATAGTGTCCCATCTGTATTCATGTTTCTCATTTATTCTATGCTCTTCCCTCGCTTTAGTCCCAATTCGTTTATTCTATGAATCCATTTTTCTTGGTCTTCCCTTTTTCCTTTTGACGTTTTTGTTTCATTCTTATTATGTGCCCGTACCAATTCAGTTGACATCTTTCAATTTTGCTTAATAAAACTTCTTAATTTGTCATATTCCTTAGCTGTTGCCTTCTTTCGTTATGAAATCAAATTGAATATGCCTCGCAAAAGTATTTAGATTCTTACAATTGCACATCCTCACTGGAGAAATTGAGGTAGAATTTAGATCAAAGCAACGATAATTGCTTCTGCCAATAATTCGCTTCGATAATAATTAATTAGAAGCCGAAACGGTAATTGCTTCGTCATTAAAATCCGAAACATTTCCGACAATTTCAATCCAAGTATTTCTTCTTTGAGCGTTTATATAGAGACGTTGGTACAGTTAGAACGTCGTCGAATCCATCCTACATACGTTTTAGTTCTATAAAATATATTCGTTTCTGTATAGAGAGGTTCTGTCGATACCACATTACTTATTTTGCAAGGGGAAAAGGGATTTACTCCACGCGTTTGTCATTTGCAAATATTTAGCACTTCGCAAATGATGAATTTGTGCTACTTTTCGAAGATTTAGCACAAAAAATAGAGATATAATATACCGTTAGGTAGACTGACACAAGTATCACGTCGATAAACTCCTCACCACACAATTGTTTTATAATAAAATCGGTGACACGTGTTTCGCTAGGTCGAGACAAGCATTATCACAACCGTGTAAACCCCACTTTGTACTGTACCGTGTGTGTGGCGTAAACAAATTTTGGAAAGATACTATTTTTCTTGCAACGTTTGAGAAATAAGATATCTGCTTGAATTAAACTAAGCTGTATACTCACTTTGTGACGCGATTTAATTCCTTGGGCTGGATGGCCATAGTCAATGAAGGTGATTGCAAGGACTGCGGTGTAATTTACTGGCACTATATCACATCGGTAACAGTAAAAAAGTGGGGTAAAAATGCATGCTTAAAAAATGTTTAAGGAAATTTGTCGTTCACTTCGGTTTACACGGTTGTGATAATGCTTGCCTCGAGCTAGCGAAACACGTGTCACCGATTTTATTATAAAACAATTGTGTGGTAAACGGTAATTGCTTCATCATTCAAATCGAAAACTATTCCGATAATTCCAGAATATTTCTTCTTTAAGTATTTATAACTTATCACTAGACCTCGGACTAATGCAGCGGTTCCTAAATGGTGGTACGCTGATTTTCAAGGCTCGCCAAAATTGAATAAAACGAAAAATGTTAAAATAAAATATAGAGTGAGCAATTGAAAGTGTCCACCATCTTATCACTAGACCCTGGAAACTTTAGCGAAGACAATAAGGGAACTATTCCTACCACTAATGCAGTGGTTCTCAAATGGTGGTCCGCGCACTTTCCGAAATCGCCAAAATTTAATAAAACGAAAAGTGTTAGAATAAAATATAGAGTGAGCAATTGAAAGTGTCCACCATCTTATCACTAGACCCCGGAAAGTTTAGGGACATCGATAGGGAAACCATCCCTACCACTAATGCAGTGCTTCCCCAATTGTGATCCGCTGACTTCCAGGGCTCGCCAAAATTTAATAAAACGAAAGTGTTCACCACCTTGAAATTCTTTGTTGGCAGCACTGATATGTAGTAATAGTAAGATTTGACAAATTAAAAGAGTTTGTATAAGTACGTTGAAAATGAGCGATAACAATAGAAGCACTTTGTTCATAGGTAACAGCATCTATTCAAATGTGGCTAAAAGATAAATTATGTTAGTAATAATAATAATAATAATAATAATAATAATAATAATAATAATAATAATAATAATAA
Source organism: Chrysina gloriosa (assembly GCA_038088585.1). Lineage (NCBI taxonomy): Eukaryota > Metazoa > Arthropoda > Insecta > Coleoptera > Scarabaeidae > Chrysina > Chrysina gloriosa. Next base: position 62,293,107 of record CM076091.1, on the reverse strand, counting down.
TAATAATAATAATAATAATAATATCCTTTATTTAGTGTGATATATGTACATAATTTATGCGTTAGTCTGGGCAAACAGCGGTAATTACGAAATAAGTTACGATATCCTACATATACACAGAACTACTTGCATACAGCGTACTGACTAGAGTGGGGAGTCGGCGATGCTGTCGTAACTTATTTCGTAATTGTACGCTGTTACCGCTGTTTATCAAGACTAATAAATGATGTATGTGAAAGCAAGGAAACGAGAGTATCGAAAACAAATTGAAAACAAAAATGTTCATATTTAGGGTTTTTACCATTACCAACCTAGGATACTTGCGGTTGCTTACTCTACATAATATGAAAAAGTATCAACATTCGAATTAACAGTGTTAAATTTCTAGGCTTGTAGGTTTTCTAATATGAGCAATCAATGCAAGGGAGGAATTCTAGTTTCTAATTTCTCTTAGGCCTCCTTGACTGGTAGATAATTTAATAACCACTAAACCACTGGACGGTCTCAAACTTTTTCTCGAAAAATTCCCTTATAATGTTTGTATTCACCATATTCATTTTAATGTTTTTTTGAAATTACGCCTTGACATTTTCTATCGTATCGGAGGGTTCGACCTCGAAGGTGTATGGTTTTGCAGATCTTGAGGATAATCTCGGAACATAAAAAGAGATTCTTGAAAGTAGAAACGAACAGTCAATTTTTTATTGCGAATTACGTTCCTTTAAGTAACTCAACTTTCATAAAAAAGCTATCCTTGTATTTTATATATTCCGTTTACCTTCGCGGTTGCGTTGTGTACAATACTTTTTAATTACTGTCAATTTTTCCTCGCTTTTTACCGCGTCGTTAATTATAGATTCTAATGTTTTCAAATATGCTTTAAAGCACGTACCATTCGGTTTCGTTACGTTTGGGGGATTTCATTGACAAACAATATACAGCACCTGGTATTTGGAATTACACTTTCGCGGGCATTCAAACCAATTTTTACAAACATTTTTCCACTCTGAAGTTAGTATCGTAAAAACGTGGTTTTTGAAGGCGTCAAGGCGTAATTCCAAAAACCAATAGTTACGGTGAATGTAAAACATTATAAGAGACTTTTTCGTGAAAAAGAATGGGACTTAATGAGTTGACGTGCATACATAGCAACCTCCCCGTAGAGGTTTGAAGCGGACCGTCCATTAGTGCGGTGGTTCCCATTAAGTCGTGTAAACCGGTCTTTGTCTCCACTTACGTGCAAGGCGCGACATTAAAATTCGGAAAAGTAAGGGCGTCAGTCCGGTTTACACTACTTAATGATAACTTATCATCCGGCTTTTTAACAAATTCTAGTGATTACTAATACAGATAGGTCTCGATCTTCCGACCGAGATAGGTTCCTCAACATCGGTCGTAAGTCCAGTTGGTCGTACTATGTCAAGACTAAGAATTTTAATGTCTTTTTACAAACATCTTGTTCACTGCATTAGATGCATTAAATTACTACAAATATCTTTATTTTCAAATTTATGCTTCATTTTCTGTATTTAATAGTATACCAGTTTTATGGTACTGTTACAAACATATATTTTATTGTTATTTTTATTACTTAGCAGGAAATTTGCATTAAATATATAATAATGATAATAATAATAATCCCTATACGTTTCTAATGCTGTTACGCCGCTGGATAAAGCTCTCAAGTGCTATTTTTCTGGATAGATCATTCTCATCTTCTTGGTTTATACTTTATTGGCGATATCACTCCATAATTTTCTGTACGATGTTTTTTCCAACCTGTTAGTAATTTCTTGTAAAATTTCAAGTATTAAACATATAAACCTTTTAATTTTTTATTGTTAATATATTCTGACTGCAATTCGCGCACGGGCTTGGTGAGCAAAGGCAGGGTAAAATATTTTCAGACTGCAATTCATGTAAGAGATTAACGGTCAGATTGACCGCTACTGCAAATCGGGTAACTCCAAATTCACAGTATTCAATCATTTTGAACCTGTAAACCTACTGTCTTTTCACTTATAATTGACAAAAGATTTAAGTTGTAGAAGTTCTTAGCATTGTGAAAAGCTATTTTATCGCTAAACATGTTAAGATATACAGCTTTCAAACTAATTTTGTTAGCAATAAAAGGGTAATTAGAGAACTACTTTCATCATTCGCAGACGCGCTTCGCGGTTATACAGCTCATCAGTGCGACTTTGTGATTGCTGATGTTTGTACATATGTTATATGTCAAGAAATCCTATTAGTTATTTTGTTGATAGTTCCCGAATAAGAAACAAATGTTTATTTATACATTAATCTAGTTATATTTTCACTGAAGAAGGTTATATTTTCAGAACGTTTGTAAACGTTCTGAAAATATAACTATTAGTTCAATCCGTCTCGTTTAATTGACCTAATTGTGGTAGAGAACTATCATATAAAATAAGTATAATTAAAAAAGGTCACGAAAAGAAATACATATATATATATATATATACATTAACCAATAAATAATGAGATTACTTTACAAATAAAAACATAATAAAACAAATTTCCCCATCATTCATAAAATACCTAGTGACGACGCCAATTCGCTTACCAGATACTATAATTTATATAAATTGCGTATGTATGTACACTATGTACTTGTAATAGTTTGATACTGCGTCAATTTCGACAAAAACTATTTTCTTTTGCATCGCCTGACCTTTACAGAACCGATCGTTATATCATATGTGTATGTAATTACGGGGCGATCATTATGAACAATGTAAAATTTGCAGGCGCGCTATACGTTTAGTAATAATTAATCTTTAATTATTATTGATACAAGTTTAGGTACAGAAATGAAAGTTTAGGAATTTCGTTGCGGTGACTTTGGTTGTAACTAATTCATAACAACCTAAATATTTAGAGTTTAGTTATATTTTCTTATTCATATTGATTGATGTACGTATGAATTAAATTAAAGAAAAATATCTGTGGTACCTAAAAAATAATAATGAAATAAATACATATCTTTAAAGAAGAAATTTACGTACGTAGTACAACAGTAACATAAACAGTTGGCGTGTACTTACATTTTCTTATTCGTTAGTATTGATGTATGTACGAATTAAATTAAGGAAAAAATATCTATCATACCTAAAAATACTAATGAAATAAGTACATATCTTTCTTCTTCTTCTTCTCGTAAATCCTTATGCCTTTCAGCGTCGGATAAGTACATATCTTTAAATAAGAAATATACGTTTGTACTACACAGTAGATAAAAAGATAGGTAAAATTTCTTATTATTTATTACTAGTATTCGTCAAAAAATGGTAATGATCTGAAAAGAGTGATTCAACTTCAAAATTCTTAATATAAATCGAAGGTCACGTCAAATTTGAAGGGAACCAATTTATAAGATCCTGAACTTCTCCCACTACTGATGCAAGGTCTTCCCCGCAAGGAAACTTCGTGACATTCGGTTATGTAAACGGTATTTTATGAATTTTCCGGTGTACATAAAATGTTTGATTTTCACAGTCGTGAATGGCAGGGTCTTGATTGCTTGCAAAACAAGCGTATAATTATATACGTTATATGTATATATATATATATATATATATATACGCAAACTAATCGAGGTTTTTGTTGAGCCAAGGTTGAATATGTCGTCGTGTGATAATGTCACCTGATATCCAAAATTCGTACACGGCAACGTTAAAATGTAATAAGTATATAGAAAGTCGTAATTTGTAGGTAAACTGTCAAAAGCCCTTGATGGATTTATTGATTTAGCACATAAAAACGAGGTCTGTTCCCATTCTGCTGAGCCATGTACAGTGAAATTCCGTATTAAGCTATCACTACCGGTTCTCCCCAAAAAGTGGTCTTTTACCTTGCACTTTTTAATTTAACATTTAATAACTGCACATATGAAACAGCAATAAATTTATTTAGAGGCGTTGTAGAGGTACATATTAAACGAACTAATCTCTGTATTTTAAAGTAAATATAAATAAAATATATAAATTTGATATGTATGTATATATAATATACATATCATTTAGATAAATTCTCATTACATCTAATTTAAAACTAGCTTACCCGTCGCGACCTCAGAAGAAAGGAAATTCGTTATGACAACATTCAATTTACATTATGTCATTTTTATTGAAACTTATAATTAGTCATTATTTATATTCAATTGAATTGAATTTGTTTGTATACACGTGCGCCACCTATCGTAGGATATATGTACTATGCAACAAACATTCGATATACGCGCGCCACCTACCGTAGGATAAATTCAGTATTCTAAAGATTATGAGAATTGAAGTCGATTAAAGTCACGGTGAAATAAATAAATGGACAAATCAAATATCCGAAAGATTATGAGAATTGAAATCGATTAAACTCACCATGAAACAAGAATTGTGTAAATGTATTGAGTGAGAGCGGCGATTGGATGTTCACAATGAATATAAATTACTCCACGTCTCATACGCGGTAACTGTCGACGATGCTCGCAAATTCGCTTGAATAAATAAATAAATGGAATTTATATAATTAAAAAAAAATCAAAGTACATTTCTTCAATCGTCACAGTCATTAAACATGTAAGCTGATTGGAAACGGCTATCTTAAGACGTCGAACAAACATTGTTGAAAACTGACTAACGTTAGAGAGGCTCGGCGAAAAAGGGAACATCCTTCATATATCGAATACGTAAAGACCACTCACAAAGCCACATCTAAAGATACCGTTAGGTCCAACAAATTATACGAACCAAATTACAGTTTGGGTTTATTACATTCGTACAAGATTAGGTTCTCGAATCGTCCAAAATTTAATCGAAAAAAAACGAAACAATATTTTTTATTCTCTCGTAACAAACCAGTTGCCATTATTACGTACGTACGTGCTTCTAAGTTTCTAACGGTGCAATTACGATTGGGTTTCCCAAAGGATCTCAATCTCAATTAAATTTCGCTATAGGATGGCGGATTCCGTTACAATAATTATTTCAAACCGTAACAGTTTTACCTACTAGTCCGATATTCTAATTCGTTAATTCGAACGATATCTACATATTACTGAACTATACTGGTAATATGTAAAACGCACTTAAGATGATAATTTTCGAAGTTGCTGCAACAATAACATATTTAACGCAAATTCTTCGTAGTCCACCGTTACGACAATATAAATAGCGAAACGTTTCTTTCGTTTAAAAATTTATTGCTACGTAAATACTCCTGTAACAATATTACTTTACATTTAGATCTACGTGTACGGGCACGTAAATTACGTTGTAAATATTATTTCTTTAAATTTTATTTCCTTTCGTGGAACTAGCATGCGTTAACTCGGCAAAACAATGCTTATGGGCGTAAGGAACTTTTCTAAGGAATAAAAAATAAATATTTAAATAACTCACCATAGAACGAAGAATGCATACAATTTATGTTCGGTTGTTAGGCACCTCTCGTAGGAAGCTGTGCAATGAGTATGTTGCAAGATCAAATTGCATATGCTAACAATTGCTAGGGAGGAAATTCCGCTTTCTTAATCGGAGACTGCAATTGTAGACTAGTTTCGTCCTTATCAGGACGCTATAGTTGATTTGTGATTAACAAATCTGGAAATTCACAACCTGGAATTTCACTGAAGACCGTCAAATCCTTTTCCTATTTGGGAAACTGCTGCAATCACGGTGTTTTTGGGGGTGATGAGTAAATATCTAGTTTGCGTAAACTAAATGAGGGCATAAAAGACATCTTTAAAAAGTCCTGATTTACGAAATCTTTATTTCGAAGATTGATGATTGTCAGGGAACCTGCACGTCACCTGAGATGATCTAAAAGAGCCATAATCAAGGTCAACTTCACTAGGCATGCACAAAGGGGTCAGGTTTAGTCTAGATAAGGAAGTTAGGCCTCAACAGACGGCGGAGGCTACTCAACGTAAAGAAAGGACGGAAGTCCAAAAGGCGTAGTCGAAGGTTCGAAGGTTTAACCTTCAAAGACGCTGCTTTGTAGAGGAGCGCGGTAGTATGCAACGACTATCCAGTCACCCAGATGGAGCCAGCAAAACTTAAGGCAGGCCAGGACTCTATTATGGAGGCATATAACAGCATTACGGAGCAGGGGCTTCAAGTCCGCTTTAAAAATACACGTATATGCGGAAGAACCGCTCTCAAAGCTGTTAAGTCTAATTAAAGGAATAAAGCTAGAGAACGTACTCAAAAGAGGCATGAGGACCACAATAGATCTGCAAAGGTCGCAGTGGAACAGGCATCAGTGCCACCTCAAGTAATCTAATCTAATCTAATCTACCTCAGATGATGCTGATGAAATATGCTGGGCGACGAGTGAAAAATTCCCTCCTAATGTGAAGACACAAGAAAGGGCGGATTTTGGTAACTGATGACCATCTAAACGACGAGTAAGAAAGCTACTGCAGCTAGTTGTACAACAAGAATTTTTAGTATTATGTTTGACCAAACGAATGGCTCAATGTAATGAACTAAAGCGATATTCGCTTATCCCAGAATACATCGCACTGCGACAAATGACAAAATGGAAGCTAGTTTCAATGAGATACTTGAAAAAGTCAAAATTGCAAAAGAATAAAGGCAGAAATCTCAATAACTCTCCATAGTACGATCAAGAAATGAGGTTAGTTGGTTAGGCAGGTCCCGTAGGAAGCTGTGCAATAGCCTATAAGGTAAACACAAACTGCATATTGTACTGAAAATTTAGATAATTATATTAACAAGATTGTATCGGCTTAGTTCTTAATTAACGATATCATAAAAAGCATGAATTATAACAAATTGTATTTTATAAGATTTTAGAAATATTTGACATAAATTGAAAATAATTACCTATTGTGATTCCCCCTCTTAAATTCTTCCTTCGGTGCAGCTCTATTTCCTATGGATTCCCTCTCTTAAATTCTTTCTTCTTCGGTGCGGTGAAGCTCTTTTATTTAATGTTACTTCCTTTAAAACCCTTTCGGTCCAAGTACAGTTGAAACCTCTATTTCAACCCACCTTTAACGCAGTAAAATCGTATTTTTTAATGACTTTTTGTCTTATCATTCACGTCGTCAACCAAACATACCCCCATTTTTTCGGAAACCAGGACTATACTACGTTATTTCTCCGTTGTCCAAATAACTAGCCGTTTATTATTTACCATGGAAAATACTTCATCATGGCGTGACGTTGTTATAGAAATCTACATTGTTGATACTTAGGTATCCTTGGTTTTTCATATCCAGTGGTTATTAGGAATTCTTGTGATGTGAAAGTGTTGAATGTGTGTGTTTAAATGGTTACATTGCTTTCTATGTTTTGATCGATGCTTTTTATAGTAATTGGTAATTTTATTTCGAATTACATTTTTTCTCCCATTAACCGTCTCTGGCTGGACTTTAAAAAGAAGCTAACACCCACAGGGTAATAAAATGCTTAAACGGCGGCGTGCGTGGTATCGAAAAAGTATAAATAGTACCCAAAACTAAACCAAATGTCATTTGAACATGAACATCCAAAACCCCAACATTTACTGTTATATTATTTAGTGGCAATTAATCATGTGAATATTAATATAGTACAATATGTCCATGATTCTTATGGAGAGAATTATGCTTTGTTAATCTCAGACTGCAACTAGTTTCATTCATGTAAGGACTCATCAGTTCCCTATAATCCGTCCACGATTAAAAAGGATAATTTCCTCCGTAACAACTGTTGACACATGCAATTTGTGCTTACCTTATACGCTATTGCACAGCTTCCTTGAAGGCTGCTTAACAAAGGAACCTCAGTTATAGGTCGCTCTATGGAGAGTTATTTAAATTTAAATTTTTTCTTTTTCCCTATAATTTTTGGCTCTCTCAAGTACCTCGTCAAAATTAGTTTCTGAAATAAATTCTCTCCCAGGAGCAATCGTGTATGAACAATGTAGAAATATACTAAATAGTAACATCAACATTAGCTGAAGATACATAATTTTTCAATTGGAGTTAGCACCTACTGTACAAAATGCGAAAATATCTAAAATTGTCATTATATCATTCTTTATTTGCAAAACATAGAAAGAGAGAAAATAACAATTAATAAAGGTGTGTAAAACAGTAAACGTTATTACTACTAACCGACGACAAATACGGAGATGATGAACGTTTAATGACCGATCACACCGAGACAGACGGTTTATTGCCCACATATTGCGAAAAATGCGAATTCTCCAACAGGTATTAATGACACCTGCAACGTAAATAGGGAATTATCTATTTAGAAGAAGTCACAATTTCGCAATTTACACTATAGTTCTAATTAAGTCGGACGAAGTAAACCCAAAGGAGATGTGCGCTAAAAATCTATAAATAGGGATTACCAAATGATGACTTTGTGTTTATGGCGATTTCCTAAAGACAATTTCGCGAATTGATATTAATTAAAAATTACTCGTGATGTATCGTCAAAATTTACGTTAACAAACAACATCATCGGTGGTCAAATGCTTCTTAAAATTTAAGCAAGTTTGGTCTTTAATCGGTCATAAAAGTTGTGTATTATTACTATTTTTGATTATGTATCTTCAGTCATAATTTATTGAAAATTCTGGCCACGTTCTCAAGGAAACGCATTCCGTGAAGCAATCGATTGTTTGGTGAAAAGTTGACATTTTCTGGTGTTATTTGTGTTAAATTACAGGATTTTGGGGAGCATCAATTAAAGTATAACTTCAAGAAAATAGCTATACAAGGGATGTCTACATTTTGCTGAGGCCATTTTCAACAATTTTTGTTTAACATTTTGAGCTAGTTGTTTAGATATTTAATGATCGTGACAGTTGATAGATGTACTTTAATTACTAATATCCTTTAAATATATAACCCTAAAGCGATCCCTTGCATAACACATAGAAAAAGAAGCTTAAATTGATTCTTACGCTTTGCCCAACGAAGCAAGGTTCCCGAACGAATCCTTTTTTTGCAACGAGATCGTCAAATAGACGTGTCGGTGAAAATTCACTTACGAAATTAAGTTGCTTGGCGCGAGCATATCGGCTTTTCAATTTATATTTTAGCGCTCAGCTTCTAGCTTTATCTAGTTATTACCGGGCCCGTTTAGTAATGAGAATCAATTAATATTACAATAGCGTGTCATTCTTAAGTCAATTAGATCCACGAAATAGAATTAAATTGATGTTTTATTGTTAATAATTGATCGTTAAGACTTTGGCCGGAGATTTATGAATACGTTCTTGGATTTAATCGTATGCACGTTAAACACATTTTTCCTTTTGATCAATAGATATTGTAAACATTAGTTCTGCGAGACTTGAGGGGTGATTATTTTCTGAGATGACTAACTCACAAATGCTAGTTATAAGATTGCCGAAATACAATTAAATTTTATAATACGAGAACTGTTTCCAAAGTTCCAGGAATTCGACTATATATTTTTTTATTTCGTCAATGTAGTTCTTCAATAAAATCTCCATTTAATCGAATACACTTATCTCAACGTGAAATTTCTTTAAATCGTCCGATCGAAGAACTTTTTTGGAATATACGCAATCCACCTGCTTATAGCATCTTTTACCTCGCTTAAGGTCTCGCATCGAATACGTAGTAGTGATGCAAATCGCTAGGAGCCAGAAGCAATTTTCAGGGCAATTCGTTGAAAATCTAATGAACCTGTCGTGTACCTATTGCTATACTAAAACTAATTTTCCATAAGTTCTTGACAGTTAACTATAGTTGTTGCTACGTAAAGTTAGTTCTATAAACTAAGAAAATTAGACCAAATTTGGTTTAGTATAGAACAGCGAAATATGCCCAAACAGTCTAAAGCATGGAGTCCGAATACGAGCTTTGAGCCTATGTCTAAACTCTGGATGGTAGGGTCTGAAGATCCTAGCCAAATGAAGGAGTAAGCTCCAGAGGGAGACCTACCCCACCTTTTGGGTTTAATAAAGGTCTCCTTAAAGGGGGATAAAGAAATGGACAGCATACATCGCAATAAAACACTGGAATGACACCAGCGGCCTGGAACATTCCAAAAAGTTTCTGAGCTTCGACTCTAGGAGGGCGGACCTCGCCCTAAAACTGGACAGGAGAAGCTTACAAACACTGACAGGGGCACTCACAGGCCACTATAACTGCAACAAGCACCTATACAAAATGGGCTTATCGAACACGGACACTTGCAGATTCTGCGGTGAAGAAGAGGAGTCAATGGAACACTTGATCACTAACTGTGGGGCACTAGGCCACAGGAGATACAGATTACTACATCCATATACGCTGAGTGAAGAGGACCTATTTACACTCCCATTGAAGGAGCTGATCCTGTTCCTAGACGTATTAAATAAATAAAAAGCAAAGGGAAGCACAATAGATCAACGTGGTCGCAGTGCAAAGGGCCACTTTGGGCATTACAATACAAGCTTCAAAGAAACTGTGAAAATGTGAGCAGACTTTGTATAGTCTTGAGGTTCAACAATTCGGGGCTCAGATTTATAATAGTTCGAAGTATTCGAGAAGCACGCATTACTGAATCTATGAAATCTATAAAGACATATTCTAGTATCAAGTGAATACCTAAAAAACATGTCTGCTAGAGGTGGAATTCGCCCAGAGTTCAGACCAAATTCTAGTTGGATGTACAAAAGACCTCGAAGTTCATATAAATGCGAAGGATTTCTTGACTTTTAGTGAAGAAAAGCGAATATCTAAGCAAGAAATCAGAAGAGGAAGACAACGCGGCATTTTCTGCAAGCGAATTGTTTAAACATCGGCGGAAACAACTTCTAAAAATGGCAAAAGATTACAAATCGAAACGAAACGTAGATAGAGGAGACTATCAAAACCGTATAGCTATCTGAGCATCCCCATTAGTACAAATATTTGCGTGAAAGTTGAAAATCATAAGGCCAACGGTGACCTACGAAAACGAAGTGTGGGTGGTTAACAAGGCGTCGGAAGAAACCCTAGACACTTAGGAACGAGAAATCCTTAGATGAATCTTTGGAAGAAAAAATATGGAAGAGGGATGGAAAAGAAGAACGAAGTAAGATACATACTATTTAACGAGCTAAGAATAACCACATCACACGACTAACAGCTCAAAGATTGAGATGGCTGGGACACGTTGTAAGGATGCAGCAAGAGGGAAAAACAAGACAGTTATTGTCCAGGAGACCAATAGGAAGAAGGAGGAAGGGGAGCCCCATGAAACGATGGCTGGTGAAGGCGCAAGAAGACTTGAAAAAGTGGAAGTCGAAGACTGGGGAAGGAAAGTGAAGGACAGAGGTTTTTGGTGGGGTGTCATAGATAGGTTTATTGAATATACATACGTGAAGTTTTGTAGTGCATATAACAAATTAATAAAAGATGAAATAAGACATTCCGTGTGCCAGGAAAAAGAAAGGGGGAAGGGGCAAGGGGCGTCGTCACAGCAGTTTGTGGACTATTTGATGCTCCAGTGTTTTACAACACAATTCTAGAAAATATTAATCATAATATAATTTAATTTACCCAACAGATTTAAACATCCATTTACAGGACAATTTATAAACTAATTACAAAAGCATATTTCCAAGTGACGGCAAAACTTGAACATTGGTATAGTGGGAAAAAGTTTAGCAGATATTTGTTGGAATTTGCAAGAAGAAGCATCAGAAATATAAGGTGTTTGAGATAAAAATATTTCTATGTGGAAAATACACCATTTTTGGGAACAAATAGACTTATTATATATTTTTCAATACTTTCTGCAAACCCTGAATACTCGGTAAATTAGAAAAAGTGAAAAGTATTCCATGAAACGAAGAAATTTTGTCGAACTGCAACGATTTGCGATGAACGAATTGTTGAAATGTACGGAAAAACTTGTTTCTTGGGTCTTCTTTGTGCAATCTTTACTCGTGAATATCTCGATAACTAGAGTCAACTTCGCAAAACGGTCGACAGCGTTGGATTCAGCGTACTCGAATTGTGTTTTCTACCTAGGACCCATCAATATTGAACTTTTCGACTAGCACAGTGTTATTGTTGTTAGTTAACTGTGTCTTTCGTTTTTTTATTTCGTTATTCTTGTAAATTTATTTCGGATGTTGGGGTTTCACACACGAATAAAGTTACTTCGAATTCGCGTTCGAGAAAGAACAGGAAAAAGTCCATCGTTTGATCACGGACTACATTTTGGAGACATCGAAGAAATATTGGCTAATTCGCCTCTTATTTCATCTCTGTATATTTTTGGACATGTGTTTCCCCAGCAACGAGGAAAACATCTTCGTTCGGTAATTGACGGTTGTTAAGATGCTTGCCTTGTCGCTGGCAAAGGGCGTGTCATCGAAGATATGTCAATATGGTAATAATTTCCTTTTATTTTACTTCCTTCAACTTGACTTATTGTCGGTGTTAAGCGCGTTTTAGATTATCACATTAAATTGAACCGAGCAATTGAATACTATTTTATAGTACAATGTAAAACACTTTACCAGTCTTTTGTACAAGATTATTGTATGAATTTAGACTCCATCATTCGTCAGGGATATTACATAGGTATTATGAACTTGTACAAAAATTCTGTTTATGATTCTGTGCCCATGCTCGTTTCAAATTGTACAACAGTATCACACAGTATTTACAAATATTTCTTATAACCTCCAAAAAGATTAATTTTATGCTTAGCTAATAACACTAATACTTTTAGTAGAACGCTCAATAAAAACATTTACTGACACGAGCACAGTATAATGTATAAACCCACGTTTATTTTATATTGTAACAGGGCCGGACAATTATACATAATATTATTATTATATATTATTATACATAAGAAAATGAGGTTAGATTGAAATACGTGCAATGAAGACTAGTGAGCAGGCACATGTCAAGACATTTAGTATGAATATAGGACAGGTTCTAATTTCATACAATGATTTTGCACAGAAAAATAGTACAGCATCTTATACTGTAGTATAAAATAGTATTCAATATTTACGTACAATTTAATATGATAATGTAAAACGGGCTTTAGACAAAACCGCGCAATGCTCGGAATAACACTTGCTGACTACATTAATCCTTCAACAGGGACTGGGTGAAGACATTAACATCATTGCAGTTTACGGACCAAATGACGATGAAATATCTATCTGTACTTTGTAAATCCATCGTTGGGCGCTTTTGTCCGATTTTAGCTTACCTTGCGCGCGTGCGTCCTCGAGATTATTCATCGATAATTAATAAACTGACAACGATGCGCCTTCGTTCCCCGTCCCTTATTGTGAGTATAACTTCGATTAAAGCATTCTCTTCCGTCCTTAAATTCCAGATTCCATTCCGTTCGAGTACAATTACTTTGCGCGAAACCATTATCGCAATTACATACTAGAATAACGAACAAGAAAGCGACCAAAAATTCAACCGTAACTTTCTACCAGATACAACCGTAATAAACGTACCAAATCCTCACGAACTTGACGAAAAAAGCAAACTACCCAATTATTTCCACTTAGCACGGATCTCCTGATTGTAAGAGAGGGACACGATCACGGACGAACGGAAAAAATTCGAGTAATTTTAATGTAAAACGCGCCAGCTCACGCGGGCCGCGGAGAAAGTACGTTACATAACGACCGAGCTGATTTATATTACGCCGTCCGCGGCCGAATCTTATCCGCCGTCTATTATTGTGATTACGAGACGGTCGAAATGGAAAATCCGGATCCTAACGAAAGCATCTGTAGCAGATGAAATTTTGTTGCGGACGACAGTAACAGCAGGTTACTGTATCGACTTGCGAAGAGGTCGGTGAAAGTATTATTAGTCGGAGCAATTAGAGTGTATTATGTTATGGTCTCTTTGCGCGTAATGTATTATGTATGTATGTGGATGTATGTATACGGGGCGGATAGAAATTCGGAAGGAAATGGGAGCAAATGGGCGTTCATTAGAGAGAACGGAGAGTGGAATCTAATTTAGATGCTAGGTAAGTGTAGATTGTTCTAGCGTTTTGAAGAATTCGTTAAAACTATGACCTACAAAACGACAGTAGGTCGGATTAGAAGTGTTTTATTTTGCTTTAACCCATTTCTGCCCGAATTATTTTTCTTTTATTTTTCTCAAGTAGTCGATAGTCGGTAGTGCCGGTGGATTGGGAGATAAGGGCGATATTACCAATAAATAAAAGGACGACCAAACCGAGTGTTGTAACTATCGAGGAATTACGTTATTGAGCACGGGAGCAAATGTTTTTGAGAAAATTTTAGATAAGAAACTGAAGAGCCCCCACTGAATTAGCACTTTTGGACTCTCAAAGTGGTTTCCGACCAGGATGAAGTGTACAAGACCATATTTTCACATTAAAACCTGCGTTCCACTGCACGTATCGCGATGAAACATACATTCGACAAATCTAAATTGTAATACGAAAACAACGATATATGTATCATCACGATACGTGAAGGGAACACTCTAAAATATGTACCAGAAGACGACCCACTGCGTATTAATATATAGTTAATCGAAAGAATAGTATAGCAACGGGGACAAGTCTATTTGGCTTTTATAGACCTATCCTTTGATTCCGTCCCGAGAACAAAATGATGGAATAGCTTACAGCAAATAGGAGCCAATAATAAACTAATGAGAACAATTAAGAATCTTTACAAACATACAAATAACTATGTCATCAGGAAAAACTATAAGTCTGAAATGTTCAAGACAGAGGGCGGACTGGGACAAGGAGGGGGACTAAGCCCTACTCTGTTTAACGTATTTATGGATGGAACAAGCAAAAAATATAATAGAGAAACAAAATATACGTTGGACATAAACATTTACAGCAAGTATGGTTCCCCGAACGTATATTTGCTGATCAGATAGTGATTATAGCAAAAACTGAATAAGACCTACAAGAAAATCTAAAAATATGGAATGAAGAACTATTGAAACACGGGATGAGAATGAACAAGACAGAAACAAAAGTCATGGTACTGTCACGCGAAGAACCAAGAGTCAATATTGTAATAGAAAATACAAAATTAAAGAAAGTAAACCAATACAGCTACCTAGGAGTCCTAATTGATAAACGAGGAGACATGGAACCGGAAATTATTGACAGAATTGCAAAAACGATAAAATTGTATCATGCTATGAGGAATCACTTCATAAACAAACAAAAAAATCTCTAAGAAGAAGAAAGTTAAATTATGCAAAAGAATATATGAAAGTCTTTGAAACATTGTTCATGCATATTAACTTGACATTTCTCGTACTTTTTGGTGGAATTTTCCTTGCATGAGGCACATCTATTCTGCTTAGGTGCTTTTACCATCCAATGATCAATGCTGCTCTACTGGAAATTTCCTTCAATTTTTTAGGCCTTCCTGCACCACTTACGGGTGTTCCGTCTTATCGCAAGTAAACGTTTACTACTCTAATTTTACTATAATTTTCAATTATCGAATCCTTCATTTCTTGTCTTTCTGAAAAAAGGTTGCCAAGCGTTTTCATGCTAGCATCAATGTAAAAACGAAATGTTTATTTTAATATTTCTGTCGCTAATTATTACTCGAACAGGATCAAAGATAAACTAAACTCAGATATTTTCATCATTTTGGTTTCTATCACCATACTGGTAGATCCATCTGATAAACGAAGATAATTATTGGCATACCATACTTTTGACGCGTCGGAAACGATGGGTAACACTTGGAAAAATAGTTTCAAGAACTTGGAGAGCCAATTTACAATTACAATTACAAAGAAAAAGTAGGAAAATCTACATAACTCTCACATAAATGACCTCACTCAGGATTATTTATTCGGCAACTTTCACAGAAAGTTGTGCATGGACTGCACTTTAGCCTACATTGTATATACCAAACATCTAGCCGTGGAGTGCTTTGTTTGTCGTGGAAGTGCTATACCGTACTGACGAGTCCTAATAAGGACGAAAACGGTTTGCGGTTGCGGTCCGCGACAAACAAAACATAATTCACTTCGTAGATAATGATTGGTATATGAAATGTGGGCTGCAGTGCAGTCCTTGCACAACTTTCTGTGAAAGTTGCCGAATAAATAAACGACGGTGAAGTTATTTATTTTACTTATTTTGTTTGTAAACTAAGATATTTCTACAAAATAATGTGGTTAGGAGCCTCTCGAGGACCAGGTAGTTTTAATAATAAACGACAAATTAGGAGACGACCATAAATCAAGTAATAGATAAGATATTGTACTCAATGATTATAAATACTTAGAAATAAGTTAAATGTATTTGCCAATACAATTCCAAAATTATTCTCAGAATCTTGAAATTTTCCCAGTGGTCCTAATTCAATGGTCAGAGACTGTGTATCCTTCGAGTTAGATGTTGGGAACCCGCTTTGTCCTGCTAGAAGAGGATTAGTTGTCGTTTTCTGAGTTGGTTTGTCGGATTACTTCTTGCAAATAATAGATAATATACCACTTGGTATTAACCGTTCCTCCATCTCATAAAGGGATCATAGATACATACATGATCTTCCTTTGAGACTAATGTTACGACCACTTTAAACGATACACTTCGGGAACGGATAGCTTTTATTAGATTCTCTTCGTCTCTGAACACCCAGACAGCGAATTCACGTTTATTTCTGGGGTTCATGGTAATAAATCTATGATTCGTCGCCACTTACGATGCCCTAAATTTTTGTTGAGTTTCCATCGTTGAACCGGCTTGAAGTTTCTCGGCACGAACTGACGCGAACCGCCTTTCGCTCTTCGGTTGAAGGATGCTGGATCCAACAGGATTCCTCATATCTAATTCATTGTGAAGGATCTTTTGGATTGAAGCCTTCGAAATTCCTGGAAAAGTTTCAGTCCTGTCATTTCCTCCTGGATCAGCTGGCGCACAGCTTCGATGTCCTTTCTAACTGATGATTCATCGTCTTTGGCGAATCTACCATATGATCATTGCTGAGATTGGTGCGTCCTCGTTGGAATTCGAATTATCGACTACTATGGAGCTTCATCACCAAAGAAACATAAACCAAATCGCGGAGACGTTGTTCTTAACATTATCTCTTGTGAAAGTTGGGTGATACATTCCTCGACTTATCTCAGGAAATATCAAATTACAACGAACTAGAAATCAAACAGGCAAAAATCAAGCAATACCAATTAAGCACATATTCGATAACTTTCAACGCGTGATATGCACGTTCGTACAATGATAGTCGGACGTGAACTTCGATATCGAAATAATTACGTTATCCTATCTTTATCAATTGATGACAATCAATAGGCACAACACTCACACACGTGGAATACACACGTATTATATAAATTTGCTGATCGTTTCAATCAAGGATGTAGTGTGCGTTGTGCGCGTCGGGAAAGTAATTTCATTCCGACTTTATCGAGAACGGATATCTATATAGTACATAGTACATGCGTGCGATCAGTCGATTTCGCAAATGGTGACACGGTTACTATGCTGTTTTTGCGACAATTTAGCAAATTGCAGCTCGTGGAAGGAGTTGTCGTTTTGAGCGAGTAAATGTTATGATGAATGTGTGGAGACGGGAGGAACACACGTTCGATGAAATTAATTTCTGCGATTTTTATTTGTTTGAAGAAGTGGATAATGTAATGACCATGAGGTATTGTATATTGGGGATGGTGGTTATTTTTAACCCTAGGTGGAAGATTTGATGTTGCTGTGTGTCAGGTTTAGATTTGGGCTTAAGATCTTCAATTAGGAAAGTGTTTTGGCACTGTAGCCTGAAATGGCATCCAAACCGTGGCGGAAAGCGAAATCTAAATAATGATTTTGGTGCAATGACAGTTGTAACGAAACGTCACAAAGATCTGGGGCATTACTTTGATTTTGAAGACACGATGATTTAGAAAAAGAAAACAATTATAAAAAAAGACTAATATACGAAATGATAAATATACAAAAAGATGTTAAAACACTATTAATTTCAGAACCGATGTTCAGAATTTAAGTAATGTATACAGTAAGAAAAGTATTAAAATGACATTTAGATTTCATAAGAAGCAAACCTTTGGCTAGGTTTTTGTTTCGAGGTTTTTCTAGTCCTTCAATTGTTAAGGTTTTGAGAAAGATTTTTTGATATAAAGTGTTTTTTATTTGTTTTCAGAACAAAAACAGTTGTTTATAATATAAAAATTTGTACAGATCCTATATATCAAGAAATCCTTGTCATTATCATTACTTATTTTGTTAATAGTTCCCGATTAAAAAACAAATGTTTATTTATACATTTATCTACTTATATTTTCACTGATGAAGGTGTTTTGAAAACGTTTGTGAACGTTCTGAAAATCTAACTATTAAGGCAATCTTTGTCGTTTGATTGACTTAGTAGTAATAGAAAAATTATCCCCATATAAGGTGAAAATAAGTGCAACATCGTCCAAACTTTCTGAGAAATTATCTCTTTTATTTTATGCATTGTACTGTTTGAAGACATTTTGTTCATGATTTCCTCTACTGAACCGTAAGTTGCTTCGCTGGTGGATTCCACCTCCATCTTGGGAAATCTTCTAACTTTCCAATTTTATCCCCTAATTACATTCGTTGTGCTAAAGCGTTACTTCCCCGTGTGCGAAATAGGTTTAAAGTATCTTTTTCGATGTATTTTTAAGCTTCCATATCAATAATTATCACTTCAATCTATGGAGTTCAAAATGTTTCGGTTAGATATTCCGAATACTTCATTTAGTATTTACGGGGCTCCAAGTTTTCTTTTCTATCGTTGTTACTCGGTATATGCTTATTGTAGTATAGTAATACTCGAATGGTTAATTACCATTAGAAAATCTATCAATTATTACAATTCAATATATCAAAATTCACAGTAAATGTTGGGGTTATAGATATTTATGTTCGAATGACCTTCGGTTTATTTCTGGGTTCTATTTATATTTATTACCCTACGGGTGTTAGCTTCTTATTTCAACTCCAGCTAAAGGCGTTTAATGGGAGAGAAAAATGTAACTAGAAATAAAAATTATTAATTATTATAAAAAGCATCGATTAAAGGATAGAAAAGCATTGTAAACATTCAGACACATACATTTAACATTTTCACATCACATACAACGATACAGGTTTCTATATTTTATATTTTCTATAACAATAAAATTAAACTTTTCGTTTCGCGGACAACGGAGAAATAATTTAGTGTAGTCCTGGTTTCCGGAAAAAATAAAAAGTTTGTTTGGTTGACGACGAAGTCAACAAAAAAGTTTATAATATATTTTGGACCAAAAGGATTTTAAAAGGAAGTACCAATGAATAAAAACCTCATCACACCGAAAAAGATAGATTTTAAAAAGGGAAGAATCCATTGAAAATAGAGTCACACCTGAAAAAGAAGTTAAGAGAGGGAAGAATCCATAGAAAATAGAGCTGTGTCGAAGAAGGAATTCAAGAGAGGAGACATAGGAAGAACCATCATCGAATCACAGAAATTACACTCACACACACACAACAGTAGGTAATTATCTTGATTTTATGTTAAATATTTCTCAAAATTTATAAATATAATTTGTTAGCTAGGCCGGTGCAATTTTCTTGAAAAAAGGAACTAAATTCTTAGTACATTATACATACTTTATGCGGGCATCGAAGTTTTATTGTTT
This sequence comes from Chrysina gloriosa, assembly GCA_038088585.1. NCBI lineage: Eukaryota > Metazoa > Arthropoda > Insecta > Coleoptera > Scarabaeidae > Chrysina > Chrysina gloriosa. Next base: position 62,273,438 of record CM076091.1, on the reverse strand, counting down.
AATTCTTAATCTGTCCTACATCGTTTTCCCTTTTTCGCTCGTATTTGTTGGATCAATGTTTTTCTTGGACTTCCCATTCTTCTCCTTCCCCCTCGTTTTCTTGAGTCCTTCGTCGCTCATTCTACTCTGCGATGTGCTTGTTATGCCAGCTATTTGTTTCCTATCGCCTTTAATATTGCTTCATGTATTAATTCCGTTCCAATTTCTTCATTTCTTATTCAGTTCGTTTTTGTTTTCCATCTATTTTCCTCATATACCAGATAATCCAATAAGTTCGTCCGGTTTTTGTATAAATAAGACTACCACGAATATTTTTTAAATTGTTGATCGATAGCACTTGTTTGTTATCTGTTATCTTTAGTGTGAATCCTTCTTTTATCGGATACACACGCACATTTTGTGTGTTTTTTTATTTAATTCCTAGTTAAAAATAATTGAAGATGGTAATGAATAAAACTTTAATTCGAGGTTGTGTACTCTAGAAGTACAAATTTGCTACCAAAGCTGCATTGACGACAGAAAAATTTGTACCGTATTCGGAGACGATGCCGTAAGTGATCGAACATCTCAGAAGTGGTTCAAAAAAATTTCTTCGGGAGATCTCAGTTTGACCGATGAAGCACGCTCTGAGAGACCGAAAAATCATTAACAACGAGCATATTCAACAAGTTGTGGAGGAAAATTCCAGTACAACGTGCCCAGACCTTGCAGAAAGGTTCCATGTGAGTGATGAGACCATTCGTTTGCACCTTCAACAGCTAGGAAAGAGGTGGAAGTTAAGGAAATGGGTCCCACGTGAATTGCCAAATGATAACAAATTGAATCGTCTTACCATTTGTTCGACAAATATTTCACGCAACAATAATGAACCGATTCTTGATTGGTTGTTAACCTGCGATGAGAAGTGGTATAATATCCACTTAAACAATCAACAACCAATCCTAACAATAAGACTTGCTCGTTGTTTGTGAAAAAATTGACGTAAATCCTTTTAAAGCTGTTTCCTGATCATTTTTGCGCGTGTTTTGTGCTTCAATTTTGGGTGGGTCTTTTCTTAATATGCCACATTTTAGAATTTTCTTTTATCCATAGATTGTCTTTGAATTTTATGTCATCTACGTTTAACGCCAATATCTTTTCAAATTTTCAATCTTCAGAATACTTTTGAAAGCCGCGTTTAAGCGCATCCTTCAATGGGTGCATATTTTCATTTTCGCTTGGTATTCTATTGCTTGTAGATGATACCGGAAAGTTTAAACAAACAATCGTTCTGGGAAGTTGCTTTTATAGAAATTAGGGGCAAACCGTGCAAAGTATTATTTTACGATTTGGCTTCATATATTCGCAATTTCGTTTTCTAATAACCGTAACTTTGCGTTTACCTCATAATTTCGCTTCAATTCCTTGAACTGCTTGATGCGATTTTATCTGTTGTTGCTGGTTCCTTAACATAGTACGTCTTTCATTCAAAGTTGCCCTTGTTTTAGGATTTCGTTTTTAACTTTGTAACGTTCTAGTTATATCCTTCTTCGTGTGCTTAGTACAGGTATTAGTCGCCAACGTCTTTTTATTGCCTTTTTCCTTTTTCTGGACCTGCGATGACATTTCGGATGTTCCTTTCAAATTTTAAAACGTAATCGGAATGCATCTTCTGATACAATCCCGTTAATTTAGTGATTGTCACCTTGAATTTTTGAAATCAAAGAAAAAAGCGTTGAAGTGCCTTCACCTTACCCTAAGTTAGTTTGGTATTTAACTATTTGAGTACGTATGTCCATATTAGAGTTATTTATCTACTAATAGAAATCCTAACGATTCTAATATTACTTTAAAGCAACTAAATGGATGTTGTTTTGCTGTATAATTTTATCGTAGAATTTTATTTAAAAATTTCAAAAGTATTATCCAAGAAAATCCATAATTGTGCATCGATTATTCGAAGAATACAAAAATGCGATTTATGCAAACTTAACGCCAACGAATATTCCGCGTTGTTTTAATGAAATTTGCATATCAACGTAATAAAATTTAAATTCGCATTAATAATGTATGCTTTTACTCCATTAGCTGCGTAAATATTTCATACGTGGTCGGATATAAAAAAAAATCACCGAAGTTACGTTTAAAGTATGATTGATCTGAATGTGGGTGGGCATATACGAGACGTGCTCCAAAAATCCGCGTTGATTGATTAGAGATTAGAGAAATAGTAATCATAAATAATAATGTTCCGTTTTTGACCATCCAACTTTAAGGTTATGATTAGCACCGGTTTACTGCTAAATATGCTTGGATTCATGTGTTGCTATACAAAATAATTGGAAGTTGTGATATGCCTTCACCGGTTCCAGTAATTTTCTAGTAAAAAAATGCATTTCTGGCCAAATCAAAAAATAGAATTGCAGGACAAAAGTGCTAAAAAATTGGTTAGTTTAGAATTAGTTCCCTTGCGTGCTTCACTTCAAAAAAAAATTCCAAAGAAATTTAGGGTTGTGTTATAACCCAAAAAATTAAACTATTGCAGTCGATATGCACGACAAATAGAGTTGGCCAAAATCGGTTCAGTCCCATCTGTGACTCGTGGGTACGGGCTTAGGGTGCCGATGCGAAATATATATGCTGTCAATACGTCGCTTTCTATTCCGATTGTAACTGGGTATTCGTGTTGTGCATTTTGTATTTCATAAACTTATCGATGTCACGTGAAATGCGTGTCCCATCTATTGCCCAGTAACAAGAATTTGTCACGTGCTTTTCGAAGTTGGGGTGTAGAGAAAATCGGGTCTACTGTATTTTTTGTAATGTCAAACTGTACAGTAATCATGTAAGTAGATAAATGGCTTGGTTACGTAACCAGTGTAAAACATACACAAAAGAAAAAGAAGCAGTTTACTCTATTCGAAGTTTTTATACGATTTATTTTTTTTTGGTTAACTATGTATAATATTCCGTAACTTGTGGCTGATAGCAAACATTTTAAGGTGTTTTTGGCAGACATGGTATGTACCTGCTTGGAAGATACCAACCTAAATCGTCCTACGATATGATCTACCGCGCACTCAAAAAATGGTAGAAACAAATTTAAAATGTGAACCAAAAAATAAATTACTATGATTTATAATAAACGAAACAACGGATGCAAGAAAAATAGCGAGCTTTATATTTTATTACGAATATTGAGAACAAATGGATTTTCTGTGCCGTACCTCTTAGGCAGGCACTAGGGTTACCAATGTTACTGCACAGGCAACGGATGGAATCTCAGATATGCTAAACGTTAGCAAGGAACTGAAAACTCGCTTTCCTAACCGAAATTGTTACATAGCCTCACAATGCGGTTAACGAATTAACCAATAAGAAAAAGTCTTTCCGAAACTTCGTAAGCGAATTCGGGCATGTTAGAAGTTGTGTCCAGGAATTCCGATACCACCGTAGCCTGTTATAACGTTCCCCTGGCTAGATTTCTAGACACTTACGACACGCGAAAAAGGGATGATGTAAGAGTCAGTAAACCGGTCCGTTCCAATTATAAAAAATCTCCAATTAGTGTAGGATGTCGATTGTTTAATGATTTACCAAATACAATAAAATGTTCGTTTACGATCAATACGTTCAAGCGCGAAATGAAGACACTTTTGCTGGGTGGGGTGTTTTACAGCATCGAGGAGTTTGAGGATCATATTAAAAAAATAAATAAAAATAATTGTCTGTAGCTGTGTGCGTGTTCTCCTTGTTTTCGATTTATGCCATATGTAATGTGTGAATATGACTTGTGCAATTCTTGTATATTAAAGCTGACTGGATAAATAAACACAAAGAAAGAAAGAAACAAAGTGAACAACATAGTTTTTTTTCTAACTTAGAACAGGTACAACTCAACTCTGATTAGTAATTAGCTCTATGCAAGCTCACAGTTACTCCCTTTTGTAACGCTCATGTATTCGTACCGTATTACGCAATCGTAATGATGAGTCAAAAAATAAGCTACAGCAACAAAACGTCATAAAAATAAAAATCACGCGTGGTCCAGTTATACGAAGTAAATTTCTGTTTCCAACAGCATACGATGCTAATGAAACTTGGATTCCTTTTGTTTCAAAGTTCATAACGAAACGTGGATGTCTTACACGTCCAAATTCAGGCAATAACATTTACATACAATGGAGCTATTGAAATCCACCAGAGGTGAAAAATTTAATCAAACATTCAACTTTCACGAAAGGTTAAAAAAGTCGTACTGAAATTAATTCCAACACAATAAGTGTGATGTTTAACACCTCAATTTTACTAGTATTTGTGTATTTTTCCAACCAAAATTTGATGTAAAATTTGAATGGAATTCTTATCAGTCGTTTTAATTTTGAGATAGATCCCCGACAACCACTCCTAAGTTTTTATTATACATAAATCTCTCCAGTGTCTTAAGAATTTAATTGTATTTCTTTGTACAGTACAACTTTACTAAACCGGACATGAATTAACTCGGATACTTCGGTAATTCGGACTTTACTACAGTTCGGACAGTTTTGTGTCCTTTTATGTGAAGAAATCCAATTTCTCTTTTATAGAGAAATAACTGAGAAAGATTACTTTTGGGGAGCTCCGGTTTATTAAATAAATTTAAGAGGCATGGAATTCGATTTTTAAAAATTTGTGGGGAAGAAGTATCTAGTGACACATGTGCGATGGTACCATTCCAAGAGAAATTACTACAGTTGATTAACAAAATGAATTTATGAGAAAGCCAGGTGTATAACGCTGACGAAAGTACTGCATTTTGGAAAATTTTACCAACTACCATTTGGGTTTATGAAAGGGAAAGTCAGCTCCCGGTAGAATAATTAGGATAGAATCACAGTCATGCTTTGTTCAAATGCGGCAGGCAGCCACAAATCACCACTTTTCATTGTTGGTAAATTCCTTCACCCCAGATGCTTTAAAAACACTAATCTTCCCGTCGAGTATAGAGCCAACAAGAAAGGATGGATGACCCAAGCAATTTGCATGGACAGGTTCAAAGCAGGTAGAAAAACTTAACCCAAAAAACACTCCTTTTCATAGATAACGCTCCCTCACATCCAGCAGAAGATGTATTAAATTTTGATCCGAATTTCAAAGCTATGTGCTTACCCCCAATTAAACAGCCATAATACAGTTAATCGATCAAAATTTAATTCAAAATATTAAAGTGGCTTACAGAAAAAGGTATTGACGCAGTTAATATCGCTAGACGATGATTTAACATGGGAGAAACAAATGTAACTAGAAATAATATTATTAATTATTATAAAAAGCATCGATTAATAGATAGAAAACATTGTAAACATTCAGCATATACATACAATACTTTTACATTACAAGAATTTATAAAATTTACTGGATATGAATAACCTAGGATACATCGACATTCCATACAGGTTTCTATAACAACGATATGCCTGGATGAACTGGAGTCAAGGAGAATTAAAGTTTTCGTTTTGTGGACAACGGAGAAATAATGTAGTGTAGTTCTGGATTCCAAAAAAAAAAAGTTTGTTTGGGTAAGGACGAAGAAAATTGACAAGATATATAAGGCAACAAATAAGTCTATAAATATATTCCGAATAAAAGGGTTTTTAGAAGTACTAGTGAATAAAAGAACCTCACCACACCGGAGAAGAAAGAATTGAAAAAAGGAAGAATCCATAGAAAATAGAGCAACACAGAAAAAGAAGTCAAGAGAGGGGAAATAGAGCTGCGTCGAGAAAAGAAGTTAAGAGAGGAGACATAGGATGAACCATCATCGAATAAAAGAAATTACACTCACACACACACACAACACTAGGTAATTATGTTCACTTTATGTTAAATATTTCTCAAAATTATGAATAAAATTTGTTATAATTTATGCTTTTTATATCATTAATTAAGAGCTAGGCCGGTGCAATTTTGTTTAAGAAATTAACTAAATTCTCAGTACAATATGGTTTAGCTTGTGTTCATAGAAATGCTTAGAATTCGTCAAAATACCTTTCTTGCTTTATTTGTGTATGTGTGTACATATTTGTTTTAAATACATATTTCGATAATACATAAAATTCATTAATCCGGACCGGGAGAAAATCCTATCTGCTCGGTTTAGCGCAGTTATACTGTATTTCAATTACATCCATCTCCAGCATTTGAAATAGTAGTAGTAATTTTATTTATTATCATGGCTTAACAACGACATAATTTTCGATTTTAAAGCAAGTCCCTGTATTTCTAAACGGAAAGCGAGCCGAAAGCAATCAGCTCACCCCAATCCAAATAACCGACTCAGACATCAATTTAATCTTGACACCCTCGTTTCGCCGCAAGCAAACCTCTCTACGACTCCCACCCCCAAACGACATTTCACCCTGTCTCCTTCCTTTCCCGTCCGCACGCAACTACTTCGACACTACGTCATCCACGAAGTATTCCCCAAATCCCACAGGTCCGTTTGACGTCCTCGCTTCGTACTCGTCTTTCTCCCCCTTTCCCAACATGTCATCTACCATCATAGTCGAGCGTGCCCCGTCGCGTCGCCTCATTTACCCAAACGTCGAACAGAATTTCGCAAACTCCTATCGTCATCGCGATGACTCGTCGACCCACTTACCGATTGATTCAATTCGGATCCCGTACTGACCCAGGCCACTACACTACTATACGAAGGAGAAGGCTGCTGCACAGGGCGCAGGCTTCCAGTTAGGTCAATGTTTCTGGGGTTAAGGTTAGGCGGTGGAAAATTATCCGCGCCGTCGACGGGAGCGAATACGTGCGCGAGGGCGATTTGCACTCCGTCGAGAGTAAAAAGGGGGAACCCGGCGTGAAAAATCCATTACTTACGCTCCGAAGTGCAACGTTAGCACGGATTGAGCGGATAATTAGTTTTTTGAGGATTAATCCGGGGGTGGAGAATATCGGCGAAAATGACTTTCGAAGTTAGTTGCGCTCGAAGGGATAATCGAAACGGGTAGAACATGTAGAGAGAGAGAGAGCAATACTTTCCTACTTTCCCACTTTCCTTTTTTTTTTTTACTTTCTAGAGAATCTAGAAGAATATACGTGATTTAGAATGAATTCTTTTCTCCTCGGGTCCTTTTACTTCTTCAGATGTCTGGATCGGATGCGATGAATAAGAGATACAAGTGATGTGTGTAATGTAGCCATACTGTGCAATATTGTTTACTATACTTCAGTTACTTGACTGATAACACTGGCCGACACGATTTTCGTAACAGAGTTCAGCCCATCATTTTCACAATGCTAATATCTTAATAGAAAAGATATTTGTAAAGCCGTAATACGTCCAGTTTTCAATGGGCTCATTACACCCTTTTATATTAGCAGGTAATAAATTTTATGAGGAATCATTTAAAAGCGGGGAATTTTAAAACAGAAAGATAATATAACCTAAAATGGAGTGTATATAACATTAACCCTTAAATGCTCACCGTATCTTTAAAGATACAACTGATAAAAAATTCTTACTGGTAAAAATAAAATAAAAACGACTTAGACGCACTTAAAATATATAAAGCGTTTATATAAAATACATTTTCATGAATAAGCTTTCAAAGGCCTTAGGGCGAATTTTATATAAGACACGTGGGCGACATAAAGACGACGGACTTCAGTTCAGAGCGCCGTAGTTCGAAAATGACATCGTACCTCGAGAACTATGCAAGATAGGGCATTTCTGACGCCGGAAATGAATAGAGCGGGTCGATGTTAACATAGCACCGTGATTTCAGGCCGATCCGACGAATTTGGTTTTTTCGGCTGAAATTTTCCCTGGACTATAGTCCATGGATTATTCGGATCCGTTCGGAAAGTGGATTTGGCTGTAACTCGGCAACCATACGTAGAATCGACCGTAGAAGACCTTGGCGTTGTCTAAATTAATCTACGACGTCGAATAAGAGCTCTAGAGCGAATTTTACATAAGACACGTGGGCGACATGAAGACGACGGACTTCAATACAGAGCACCGTAGTTCGAAAATGGCATCGTACCTCGAGAACTATACGAGATAGGGCGTTTCTGACGCCGGAAATGCATAGAGCGGGTCGATATTAACATAGCACCGTGATTTCAGGCCGATCCGACGAATTTCGTTTTTTCGGCTGAAACTTTCCTCCATAGATTTTTACGGATCTGTCTGGAGAATTGACCGTAGAAGACCAAATTAACCTACGAGGTCGATATGTGGATGATTTCATCCTTTACGATTCGTTCCAAGGAGTCACTAGCATAATTAGCTCCCATTTTGCAACATCAACAAACAACCAACGAGAGACGACTTTCGAATTTCTCAATTAACTCTTGTGTATGCAAAAGTATCGACGTATCGCTTACCAGGTGATCTACACTCGAAGTACGTCCAAGAAGTTTCGTTCCTCATTAAATTAAAATGGATATAAATATCACGTAATTTTTTAAAGTGCAATATCTTGTTTACCTGACAGCTTTGTATTTGTAAAGATCCGATAAATAAATTATGCGTAATAAATAGTTGTTACACTTGCTTCTTTAATTTTAAAAAAGTTAACAAACCACCTTTTATTTTTTATAGTAGATTAAGAAACCGCGTAACCATGTAGTTGGTTAAATAAACCTAATTAAACAGGTATACTCTGCGTTTTTTCATATTTTTACATCTCCATCCATTACGTTCCCTGTTGGCTTAATGACGCCGATGAGACTTTAATTGCTTGGCTGCTTTATTACAAAATAATTACCCGCGTGAAAGTATGCAAATGTTTTACGTCTTGTTCAACGCAACGCGTTAATAATATCTCAAATGTAATGGTGAATTTTTTGTCCTTACAGAGACATGATGAAGATTGGAGATAGATCTGAATAACGGCTTTAATGGTAACGACTAGCGACTTGTTAGGTGAGTAATTGAAAGCATCCCAAGAATTTCTGCAAAGTCGGCACGCGACAGGTTGAAATGATTCGTAACTTTTCCCATCTTACTTATGTGTTTATTAAATCGATGAGATCTAATAAAACCAGAAAGTAGTATTGCACTTTCTTGGAAATAACAAAGTTGGAGAACTATACGAACCTTGTGGACGAATTATTTCAGAACTATAAAGCGCATGGTTGCAATATGTCATTGAAGATACAATTCCTTCATTCACACTTATTGTTAGATGTTTTTCCCGGAAAACCTAGGTGACGTCAGCGAAGAGCACGGTGGGGCAACTAAAAGCTCTTGAAGTTGAATGAGAAACTTTGGTACACGGCTCTGTCAACAAATATGTGAACCAGGTACGTTAAACCACAAAGCCTTGGAAACACCATAACGGTGCATTGTTTTCAAAAAAAAAAAACAACAAGAGCAATAATAAAAGGTGCTTAGTAACATTTCCAGTTTCTTCAATCACTGTTTCTACTCTATTTTGTTTTTATTCCTTCCTTTTTTGGTCTTTACTGTAGAATTATCGCCACCGATCTCTTACATGCACTCAAATACATTGCAAATTCTACGAAACACGCTTATCCCTGTAATTAGGGCTTGTGGAAAGCATTTTTACATAATTAATACACACGCGATCGATTTTTAAATGGGACAGTCCGTTAGGTGCATAGAAAACTTCCACAACTTCGACTTTTACAACGCGTAGTTATGAATTAATTAAAAGAATCGACCTCAAAATGTATGTACATATTTTAATCTTTTATTATCGTTTCGACATAAATAACGAATTGATTTAGGCATTCTAGAAATGTTTCATTGAGGAAATTGGGTGTTATCACTAGAGATCGGCGTTGTATATTTCTCAAACGACTACAAACTACATTGACTGCCGAACTCAGAAAAACAACTGCATACATAAATACGGCGAAAAAGAGTGCCTGTAAAAACAATCCACAATCAAATGTCGTTCAATATTTTCAATAGTTAAATTATGTCTCCTATCCTTTAGTAGCGATTTGTACGTTGAAAAACTTCCTTCGACGTCAACAGATGTGATTGGTGCATATTTTCCAACATTAACAACTTTCGGATTTAAATCGGTTTCAACCTTAAAATCGCCACGAAGCATTTGGCTTGGAGATGAATATGAGCCTGCTAGTGACTGACCTACAGACATTTACACTAACTTTGATTGTCTAATTTTTTCTAACTTACGTTTGTGAAGATCAGTCGCGAGATGTTGAGTAATTTTGGACTTTTTCTCACACATAATGTATAAAATAAGAAAATTATAGCAGAACATGTATACACCCTTCTAGATAAGAAATTAAAGGAAAATATTTTTATTAATGGAAATAATTTTATTCAGCAAACCAAAGCAAATTTTTGAACCAATTGTATGGCAGACTAGAATTTGCAAAATAAACATGCAATTTGAATTAAATAAATAAAATAAAATTGTTTTGTAAAGTTATCAACTTACCATTTTACCGCACGCTTTGCAGAATACTTTTTCTATGTTCAAAAGTAATTCTGGAACGGTCTTGATCCAGGAGGCTACTAAATCGCTTTTCACTTTTGGCATATTTTAATACAATTGGTAACACTTCACTTTATTCGGTGTCTGTAAAAGATGAAAATTTCTAAATGATAAATGCTGAAACGTATACACCCCTTACTTAATTATTTTTAACCAATCAGAATTCACCTTTATTCGTTTAATTTCCGATTTTTATTCTTAGAAACCGTAACAAAATAATCTTTGCGCTTCGGTATTGAACATGATATTTCGTTTGGAAGTTTAAAAGCAATTAACAATTTCTTAGAAAAATGTAGAAACGTAAATTTCTTGGAAAAAGTATTAATCCCTATTTAACCTTCCTATACTCACGTCAAAATGAAAGACGTATACTATACTATATAAATCGGTCTCACAGACCCTATGCGTGAGTATAGGAAGGTTAAGTAATATTTATTTTATTATATTTAACGAAACATCGGTAATCGTACAATGTAAATTTCCCAGAAAATCGTCTACTACATTTTGTACAAAGGGAATGCGATTTTCAAACGGAAAAATATGTCGAATGATCTCAAATATGTTAAAATCTGCAAAATATGTGGAAAAAAAGCCAAAATATTCTAAATATGTGAAATTAAATTAGTGCTAAACGCTTTTATTTGCCCTAATTCGTGTAGATGTTCAAGTGTTCAATTATACCGATTGTTGATAATTATCGATATGCAAAAAGCATTTTATTCGGTCTCTGGTTATCACAATCGGGATGAAGAACACATAATGCATAGGTAGCAGCCACACCATCGGAAGTACATGTTACGTCATCTCAACCTGCGCGAACGATATGGCAGAGGCGTAGTCAATTTACCAAAGACATATGTAATTTGGTATATTGCGCTGATGACGTAATATGAATTTCTCAAACTGTGACTGTTATACATTGCGTTCAATTTTTCAAATTTTGTCGCCTTCTTTCTAAGTTGTTAGGTTTACGCGTTGTAAAAACGCCCAAGACGAACATGTTGCTATAGTATACAGTTCGGATTAAAATAATTAACGTGTATTCTGATTGAATTGGACAAATATCGACAGAATAACAAAAGATTTCTTGGAATGTCGAACTTCTTGAGTTTCACCTTGAAACGAAATTCGGATCAAAGTTCCAATCCTGCGCCAAACGATTCTAGTCACGAGTTTATGGAAAGGAAAACGAATCGACGGATATCTGACGCGGACGACGAACTGATTCGCTTTTTCTTCGTTTTTCTTTGATTTGCTTTTCATTTCGTTTGTTTTTGTAGTTCCGTCAACAATAGATGGGGACAAGGGTTCTATTTCATTGACGCATCAAACATGCCCAATAAATACTTAACGTTAAAAAAAAAAAAACTTAATTATCGCTTAACTTACTGACGCACTTATTTTTTTTTCCTTCTGCTAATTACAAATTTTTCATTATTATCCCGCCCATATATCCGTAATGCGATTTTAATAAACGAGATCGTCCTATCGAATCTGACGATACCTGTTTATGTGTAGCACGTCGTTGTCGGCTTCTACATACGTCAATTAGAGCGCTATTTTAGCTGACGTACGGGGTTTCTCAAGGTTTACATCAATTTGTTATTAAATCTGTTCATTTCGTAGAAGGTACGAACATATGGTAGAGCGGCAGGAGGGTCCAGGTAACAATAATTATCATTTTGGAAATCGACCTTTTTTGTTCGAGCAATCTGACTTTCGGAATCCGGTTATGGTTTTAACAAATAAGCACTTATTTTCGATATCCAACACGCAAAGTATACACATGAGATTTTGCAAATGAGAGAAACATTAAAAAATAAAAATTTAACTGGGTAATTATCCAGCATTATATTTATTCAATTACACGAAACCTAATTAGTGAATGAGAGTTGAAAGTTGTTTACGTGTTTTACGTTATTGTTTTATGTGTTAAAAAAACAGATATGGGTTACAGTTTAACCTTTTGTTTGGAAATAACTATATTTATATCATCAGCGTATAAAGCCACTGAAGCTAAAGAATTAATAGCGCAAGGTAGATTATTTACATAAATTAAAAACAAAGTGGGACCAAGGATCGAACTTTGCGCAAATAACTTCAAAATCAATCAAAACTCTGCAAGACGTGCAAAATCATCACGACCAGACGGAAATCAGAACCTAAGACCGTTCGTATTAGTCCCAGCAATTGCAACTAAATCTCTAGTTAAAATAAGACGAAGGATTATCGATTCCTCGCTTTTATGATCGCGGTAGAAAAATTCGCAAGACGGACGTTGCAAAAAGTATGTAGTCAAGGTTTATTTCGCAATTAGCATAATCCAAGTTTTATTTGATTGGCAATTTTCGAAGCAAAAGGGGCGGAAAAACACGTCGCGACGGTAGAAGAAGTACATTAACGTAGCGCATTCCTACAAGCGGTATTTCCAAAAAAAAAACAAAGAAAAAGAAAAACAGCGTTGTGTTTCTTTTGGAAAAATCGCTTGAGCTTCGATCTAGTAATACTTCTTATCATATTTACACCAAGAAAGGCCAATTTTTTGAACCATTATGGAATATTCCTTAATTTAAATCGAATTGTTGTGATTAAAAGTTGATGGGTAACTTCAGAAAAAGTTGACGCGTCAACTTCTGTTATTTACAGCAAAATTTTCCAGTTAAGAGATGATATACGTTTCTTGTCCGGTGTAGAATTAATTGAAATTATTTCTTGGGAGTCGCGTACAGTAAAAGTGCGATTAATCAAACGCAATAGTACATGAAGTGACTTTTCGCAATTGATTGCATAGCATCATCAAGTTTCTAATTAAACAATCGAAGAATCGTTAAAGTAATAATACTACCAGTTCATATTTGAAAGGAGAACGAACCAAGAGATATACGTACTATTTAACGAGCCAAGAATAACACCACATTAGGCTCAGAGATTGGATGGTTGGGACACGTTGCAAGGATGACGCAGGAGAGAACAGCAAGGCAGGCATTGTTCTGGAGATCGATAGGAAGAAAGAAGAAGGGAAGGCCGACGAAACGGTGGCTGGAGAAGGCGCAAGAAGATTTGAAAAAGTGGAAGTCGAAGACCGAGGAGGAAAAGTGACGGACAAAAGTCAATGGAGAGGTATCATCGTTCAAGTTTATTGAATAATAACGTGTGATCTCCTGATACAATAGCCCTTAGCCTACCAAGGCCTGTAGTGGATAAACAATAAATAAAAGTTGAACTAAAATATTCAGTGTGCAAAGAAGAAGGAAGCTGCAAAGATACGCTGATGAATCATAGAATGATGTCGTCACAGGAATTCGTGGATTCCTGGAACCCCAAGTTTTACGTATGTAGTTTCCAAGAATTAGCTGTAGTTGTTGCTACATAAAGCTGGTTCTATAAACAAATAAAATTCGATCAAAATTTGGTTTAGCATAGAACGGAGAAATATGCCCAAACAGTCTAAAGCATGGAGTTCGAATATACGCCTCGAGCTTATGTCTAAATTCTGGAAGGTAGGGGCTGAAGATCCTAGCCAAACGAAGCAGCAAGTTTCAGAAAAACTGCGAAAATGTGAGAAAGCATTTGTATAGTTTTTACGATGGTGTTAAGGATGATTTTTTATTGCACCGATTAAGTTGTATATCTTGCACGTATTTACATATGTACAACGTGATCAACTGAAAGTGTCTGAAGTTGGTAGTAAAAATCCCTAGATTTGTTCTTAACTAGTTCATTTTTACAATCGTGCATTGGCTACACCTCTGCTGTCACTTGTTCTCGCTTCATTTACTGTCATTCTTGCCGTTAATATTTTTGCCTTGTTTTGTATTTTATTTGTCTTCTTAGACACATCATGCAACAAGACACGTTTATCGTGATGGCTCACTGCATTGAGTACATTGTACTGTGGCTTTAATAAATAATATTAGAATTATATTTATTTTTATTACCATAGATGGTGTAAATTGGTGTAAATTAACATCGTTAAGAGAATACTTTTCTGATTGACCCACGTGTAAACATTAAACATAGCCTGAATGATCAGAAATTCAGATCAGCCAAGTGGACAGTGATACCAACATAAATTTTGTATAGCCAATGTCAGACACTTTCAGTTCATCACTCACAAGGAGAAGGCAAGGTAATCGGATTTTTGTAATTTTTGATATTTATGGTAGGTGTAGTTTGGACCTTTAATTAGAATATTTTGGAGTAATTCGACGCACCGTTCATAAATTACCGAGATAATCGATGTTGAAGTTTAACCCACCATTTAAATCCGCTAGATATAATACGATTGTCAATTGGACTCGTGGCCTAGTCGATAGCGTTTTGGTGCGGTACTCACGAGATCGCTGGTTCGGGTTTCGTCACGGGACATTTCTTTTCTTCTATTTAAAACGCACCATATGTTTTTTCATTCTTCTTCTCATATGAAAAATTATGAACAAACGAAATATATAAACTATATGCAGGAACATTCTTCAAGTATATCATTAAAATGCACAATCGGTTGATAAACAATATTCATTTTGAATTAACAATAAGGTTTGTTCAAAAAAAAAAAACGAACGGGGTCAGGTAGGAAATGAAAATTTCTATTATTTTATATCTAGTATGCGACATTTTACGCAGTGTGGCACGAGCCAGAATGGTAGTTATCGTAGAAACATGGGGAAGCAACATTTTTTTATTATTACCTTATTGTTAAGTTAATTCAAAATGAATATTGTTTATCAACCGATTGTGCATTTTAATGATGTACTTGAAGAATGTTTCTGCATATAGTTCATATATTTCGTTTGTTCATAATTTTTGATATGAGAAGAAGAATGAAAAAAACATATGCTGCGTTATTGAATGGAAGAAAAAGAAATGTCCCGGGACGAGACCCGAACCAGCGGTCTCGTGACTATCGGACCTGATCGCACCTAAACGCTATCGACTAGGCCACGAGTCCAATTGACAACCGTATTATCTCTAGTGGATTTAAATGGTGGGTGAAACTTCAACGTCGATTATCTCGGTAATTTATGAACGGTGCGTCGAACTACTCCAAAATATTCTTATTTAAGGTCCAAACTGCACGTACCATAAATATCAAAAATTACAAAAATTCGATTACCTTACCTTCTCCTTGTCAGTACATATCTTATAGTCTTGTGGTTATGTTTAGTACAGATTTGATGTTCTTTATACTTATATCTGTATTGACGTTATACCGTTGGATACAAGAAATTTATTATTTATTTATTCAAATGAAAGAAATCCTAGTTTTGATGGAAATTGTTTAAATTAATTCGGAGGCTTCCGCGACCTTCCTTTAATTATAATTTTTTCCCGACAAATACCATGTCCTACTTTTTGTAGTTGACCTTAGAATTCGTCAACCGATTTAATAATTAAAATTTTCGGAGATTTTATTATATTTAAAATGAAATCATTCAAGGTGTTCCAATTTATTCACTCCTATTAGTCGAATATACATAGATATGTACCCCTCCCTTCCCCCGTCTCCTCTCCCCTAGTCTTCGTACAATACGACATACGAAACGCGAGGTCTGCGGTTGCAGCAATATAGGAAAGAATCTGTCGAAGTTGTAAATTCGCGTTGCGCAATATTAATATGCTTTGCGGTTGACTAACAGTCTATTGAAATCCAAATCTTCGACGACGAAAGAATAAAGCTGTTATATGTAACGTACGTACATACACAGGTGGATAATAGATATCCAGCGAAATTGCTAACCAGGCGATCTTATGTAATATTTTCTCTACAATTAATCGATATGGTAAGTGAAAATTAGGTCGTTAAACCGATAACGAACAGTGCAAATAATTTAGATAAAATTAATTGTGTCCTGCTTCCTATTATTGCGAGGGATGTTTCGAACGTGCTAGGAATTTGATTCTAGTTCAATTGCGTTATTGGTCAGAGATAAGTAAGGTTTTATAAAAGAGTGGATGACGTGTTATCACCCTTACTTCTCCGAATTTTAATGTCGCGTGGAGACAAAGACTGGTTTACACTTCTTAATGATAACACGTCATCCACTCTTTTATCAAATCTTAGAGATAAGTCTTGAGGCGTGTGGGCAACCATCCCGCGCAATATTGTTTAGTATAGCTCAGCTACTTGACTGTACCGCTGATTTTGCAATCATAACAGTGGTGATTAAATCATAATAAACTCGTCATTTTCTTTGTATTCCAAAAGATTGTGAAACCTTTAGAAATCGTTCAATCTCAGCAGGGTGTATTTGAAAACTCTGCAGAATCTAAAACTACAGTCGTTAAGTTTTATAGAAATTGTTATTGACCTTTTTCGATAGCTCCTTCCAGAGATCCCAGTATATTGATACCTTCCACATACCATACATATATTAAATTCATGCATAATTCTTTACGTGCGCTTTTGCAACTATGTATCATTTCTGATATGAACAATTCTAACATTGTTTCAAAATTTGAAATTTTTAAATGCAAGCGACGCTTCATTCTTGTTAGTGTTCAAAACTTTTCTCTTTAATGCTGTACATAGGTGTATAATACATATGCACTCTGAGAAATTACGTCTGGTTTTGTATACATTCTCAGCGTTTTCGTGTGACTTCTTTCATATCTCGATTCTCACATAAATTCCAATTCTTTTCCGCCCTTTCACCCGTTATCCGTACCCTTTCGGTAAAAACAAAAATATCTCGTATCAAATTTTAAATAAGTACATACTTATAACCTTCGTGACCTTTTATGCTTATCTTTTAAAGACCCTCTACCAATTTAACGTCAATCAAACAACAAATTGGGATGTAACGGCTGTATTTTCAGAACGTTAATGTTAATCAATTTTGGCAACGGGTAGAAACTACTAATGAATGCTGAATCCTGAGATCAAAAATCAGTCGAAAGAATGACGCAGCCGTTGTGTCACCCTGTATATGCTGATCGTGATTACGTAGCTTAGGATGCCATTCAGCATGACTTCTTACCTAAATGCCAAGAATTTGAGGGTTTTACTCTTATTTTTGCTTCTAACTATTTCTTCTTGACATCTCCTATTAGAGCTATTTAATATGTCATGTATTGGTTGGGGGCAAACTGCCTTCTATGAATATTATATTTTTTGTGAATGTAAAGACAAAACAAAATAAATTTTCGACTCTTTTCACAACTTGATTTACGACACCCTTTCAAGTTCTCTTAGTTTTTCCAATTATCAATTGAAGTTGATGTTTAGTTAATAACTAAGAGTACCAGTTTTCATCTAAGAAGAACATAAATATGAAAATCTTCGCTACGAACCGTTCAACAATGTATCTGACCCGGTACATTTGAGAATATTAAAGTAGTTTCCCTTGGTATCAATTGAAGGATAGCGAACTACGTTTTGTGCAGTTTAATCAACCTTTCATGCATCAGTTAAAAAAGTAGAAGAATCAGGGAATGAACTCAAATGTGTTTAATAATAGGTCCTATTGCAATCCATGAAGGTCTATTGAGTTCGGCCAAGCACGAGTTACCGCATTTTTAGCACATCAGCTATGAAGTTACAGACAGTAATTACGTTTCAGCAGTCTATTATAACCTCAGAGAATGAATCCTCAGGTGACACTCACTTTCATTGATTGGATAGATCTGTAGTCTAAAAATCCGCCCCGATATTAAAGCGGGTGCTGTGGGAATCGAACCCACGATCTATGAATTTGTAGCTCAGTGCCACACGAACTGTGCTAAATGGACTCAACTAAGTTCGTGTTTCAAACATTATAAGTGCATTCTATAGAGAAAATAAATGCTAGTTAAAATTGCGTGTAATGCTTACTGTAACAGCAGGGATTATTTCTAATGGATTATCCACCGAAAAGTACTGCAATTCGCGCAGAATATTATTCTAATCCTTTATCTGGCCTATGGCAGCAGGAGCTTTGCTAGAAATGTCTTGACAAGTTGCATAAGCGTCCCTTATTGGAGCAGCACAATACAAGACTGCATATCGCACAAAAACGAAATATGTTTTAAACGTATTGTGCTGGAAGTTGCCTCCATACCCACCCTATTCGCCGGATCTGGCTCCTAGTGATTTTCATCTGTGCCCAAATTTGAAAGAACTCACTATGAGATCTTCGATTTCAATCCTTAAACGAGGTAAAACTTGCTATAAATAGGTGAACTGCAGAAACTTCGAAAAAGTTCTTCGAGGACGACTTAAAAAAATAGTTTCACATTGAGATAAGTCTATTTAACTAAACGGAGATTATATTCAAAAACTATATAGCAATGTTGATGAGAACTGACGAAATAGAAAAAGACTTGCCAAACTTTTAGAACTTTGGAAAAATCCGCGGTATATTCTGAAACGAATTGTATGCCCGTTTGCATGCTGGATACGGATAAGATGTCAAATCTGTTCCAAATGGATCAACATGGAATGCGAAGAGTTTGGGAAATATTCCTCGTTATTACATTGGTAAACAATGCTTTTGTTTCTTGGAGGCCGAGCACTGTTTCTTATTTATGTATCTTGGATGCTGATTTTGAATCCGTCGTCAGAAATCGTCCAGCTTTCCGCAATTGCATTTTCCACTATTTCCAGATAGCGTCTGCTCTTCGAGCATTACGATTCAGTATGAAACAAACAGTCTGCCACCTTTGCGGAGATTTGAAACTAATTGCGCTTATACTCGGTTGATTTAACTCGGACATACCAAAGCAACAGTTTCTTATGTGAATGGGACAACAGAGATAGACAAAATCATTATGTAAAAGAACAATAGCCACCAAGAAGACAGCTCGGTTCGGGAAAAATCGTCAAGCAGCCTCAGGTGGACCCCTAGAAAGTCTACCTATCATCTCTACACATTAAATTCGGATTGCTAAAAAATGTTAAAGGAATGTATAGAAACGGCGACGGTTTTAGTTTTTAAAGTACAAATTTCCACAGATCGGTGGCGCATAAATCAAAGAAGGCATACTAGTTAGCCCTCAAATTCGAGAATTAATGAACGATCCTGAAGTCGATGCCGCCATAAATAAGCAAGAAATACCACCATGGGAATCGTTCGAGAATGTAGTTCAGTATTCTATTGAAAATAACAGGGCGGACAACCATCAGGACCATGTAGAAGAATTACTTTAGAACTATAAAGCCTTTGGATTGCAATATGTCACTGAAGATACATTTTCTTCGTTCACATTTAGCTTTTTTCCCCGGAAAGCGACAAGCACCGTGAGTGATTTGACACGGGGATATCCATCATGGAATCGCGTTATCAAAGCAAGTAGGATCCAAACATGCTGGCCGATTACTGCTGGACGTTAAAAATAGATATTCCTGCCCCAAGATTTAGAATAAAATCATCTAAAAATACATCTTAAACTGCCATTAATATAAGAGTCAAAGTTATTTTAAGTTGTAAGCATAAATGTACGAACAATATACGTTTTAAAAAATCTTAAACGCTTGTTACTCAAACACTATGACTGACAAATTTGAAAAGCGGATTCAGAATCATTGGGGAAAAATACTATAAGATCGGCCCTATTTGATCAAAGAAACAAGCAAAAGGGTAATTTGTTTATTTAAGAGGACCCCCAAGAAAAGCAAACTTTATCTTATTTGGATCAAAATTCCATATCATGAAAAATTTGGGACAAGAATGACGTAAATGGTTTCAAAATTTTTCAAAACTTCTCAATGTCGGAGAAGTTTTGCGCGACTTGGGGCGAAAATTCATAAAATTTACCTTGTACTTTCTTATGCAACTTTTCTAACTTTAGCTTTAAAATTGTTCAAACATATATCTCCCCATTATTCTCTTCACACCATCAAGACTAAAGCAATATTGGATACCCGATCGGAGCTTGTACACAACGAGCAGATGTCCGGGGACCTGCACGCTACTATGCAATTCCCCTATTGATTTTTGCACCTTTTGGGCAAGGCTGGTCCCTGCGAAAAGTGAAACGTTCCTCTTGTCCGTATGCATATACATACATATGTATATAAATGCACGTCGTTATTATGCTTCGATTACATTCACGACTCCTCCTTCCTTTCATTGTATGATGTATGTATTACAAAACTTGATTCTCCGCGATTTTACGCTCATCGTAATATATTGTAATGCCGCTTAAATATATGTCAAACGTATGCGTCGTTGCGTCAGATCAGAATAGCGAAATTTCTCCATTATTCTTTTTCGATGCGTATCTTTAATTTCATTGGTAATTAATTCTGGGTTTCTTTTTGTTTGCAGGACTTAGAGGCGAGTGATGCCAGCGCTTCGTTTGTTCGGAAGAAAGTGGTTAGCCGCCTCCGATGACTTAGTGTTTCCCGGTTTATTTGAGATTGCCGTTCGGATATTATGGTAAGGAAGAGGGAAAATTCGCTTTTTATACGGCCGAAATTCCTTTAGTAGCTTCCACGAGTCAGGGTAGTGTTAGAAGTTTGTTTCGTGTTTTCGACCTTTTTACTACTGCATCGTAAATTTCATGGAGTTATTACTCACTTACTAGTAAGGTTTGATAAAAGAGTAGATGATGTCTTATCATTAAGTCGTGTAAATCAGACTGACGCTCTTACTTCTCCAAATTTGCCGCGCCTTGCACGTAAGTTGAGACAAAGACCGGTGAGAGACGTAATCCACTCTTTCATCAAACCTTAGTTATTAATTTTCCCAAAGTCTAAAGAAAGTTCCAGTTTTAGGCGTGATTGCAGGAAATCGACAAAATGATATTTCTATCATTTATAACATATTCCTATTTTGTGCTGTGATGTGAAGTAATTTTAATATCAATCGAGCCACCTCCTTCATCATCATTTAAATGCATAGCCTACAATCCTCTCTTTATTGGGCATTTATCTGTTAAATATCCTGTCCTCTACCACTTTCAGGTCATTCAAACAATTAATACCTATATTTTCAGAACATTAAAGGAAAAGTACATACATATATACGAAGCAATATATATATAGATATACATTTTATTAGGTAATTAATCTAACACCCTGTCTAGTCGAAGCTGTGGGGTCTTTTGATTTATTATTCCCTACATGGAAAAATTTGCTCTATTTCTTCTTGTCTTTCGCTAGTGTTTTGGCTTCTCTCACGTCCATTACTCGCTCCGTTTGAAGTTGGGCAATATTTTCGTCCCACTTTCTGGCAGATCTGTGTCTTCTCTTTACTCGCCTTCTAGCTTCCCCACACTTATCCAGTCAATGTATCGTTATTGTTTCTAGCTAGATATCTGAATTATCTGACTGTGTTCGTTGCATTCTATTCTTGATGTTAATGGGGCTTATCTGCAGCGTTACTCCTATTCTGTCATTTCTTATCTTGATTTTCCCTTATCATAAAATTTTTCGAACACCATCAATCATAATCAAACCATGCATATCCTCTAAATACAATCATTCAAAACCGAGCCGCATCGCATTTCACGAAAATTTCTGAAAATTATCTTTCTTAAAAACCCAAAAAAAATTAATCGTTGTTATTTACCTAAAACTGGATAGCAAATTTCACTAAAAGAAAAAAATGAGCATAGCGGGTACTAATGGGTTAAGCTACATACAATCCACTGAAATTGAATTGTTGTTCCCGCCTTAAACTTCCCATAGAATTAAATCAGTGTTATATCAACGGTTTTTTTTTTTTTCTAAAATTCTCAAAATTGAAAGCTCACTTCGTATTAATCGTTGCTAAAGTCTATTTGCATCCCTGAAACATATTTGGATTTCCTCAAAAACTAAAAAACTCAAAAATTCTCCTCCCCTGTTCAAATTTCAAACATTGGTTCATACGCTCCTTATACACAATTTTGCTCAAATGAAAACAAAACTTACACGTTCCAGCTTCGAACCGATATATACTAAGTAATTACTGATCGCATAAGAAAAATTCTGACGCAAGATAATCTCGCAATTCGAACTGAGTGAAATTTCATTCAAAAATCGCCATTTTCATTTCGGGAGAAATTGCAGTTTGCCACTGCGCCTTTATTTATCACTCGATTACGATCGAATTAACCTTCTTAGAAGCAGTTGTTATGTAGAAATTGGATGAAATAAGAACGAATGCGCTAACTCAAATACTTTACGCGCTAAAACAAAATTATGGTCATTTTAAGTAGGAAAATTTTTCAACATATATCTTCGGAACGATAAATTGTAGATTCCTGCAGTTTATATCATTTTAAACAGAATATTGACTACTTTAACCCTGTTGATCTTGAACTGCACTTGGAAACATGCAATCCCGAAAAATGTTATGCGTCGAGGTAAACATTTTTCGACAATAAAACTTTTTGCAGTTAATCGCATTTGAATTAAGAATCTTGATCGGATTTTAAAGTACGACGTCACGAACTTTGCACCCCTAATCTTTGCCGATACAAAGTTCCAAGTTTCTTGCGTCTAATAGCGCTGAAATCTACACCAATCGACGCACCTTAACCTTAAGTTAATTCCAATGGTGTATGATTTCTTAAGATTATTCCCAATGGTTGCTGGGAAAACGCCAAAAAATCGCAAAAACTCGCTAAAAATGGTTGATGCCCGTCTCAGCTCTTATGGAACTGAGAAGGTTCGTTCTTATATCAAAAAACGCGTCTTGACGAGGGGATCTTACCGGCGCGGGAGTTTCACTCTAACGCTCGCCGAGAGAATCATAAAAAGCCATAAAAAAATCGACAAAAAACTCAAAATCGATCTAAAACTTGAAAACGTCTAGTCGTCTGGAATTCAGACCTTTCTCCTGAAAATTCCTGTAACCGGTCTGTACTCTTTTCCGTAAAGCAATTTGCTAAAAGTCACAAACGGAACCAATCTTTGTCATTAAACTTCCGTTGTTGTTAGATTATCTCTTGTGAAAGGTTCCCAAAAGATTCCCAAAATCGATTCATACATTTCTTCAAAATAAATGAATAAATAAATAAGGAAACTAAATAATTCAACATTTTTAGAAGCAACATCCGCAAATGGAACCATTTCCTTTTGAAATCTAAGCGAAAATGGTTGACACGCTTCAAATGCAATCGTTAAAAATCGAAGAATTCCTTTTGCTACCACCACTGACTAAACCTCTTCTCGCCAAGTGAAATAAGTTTAATATCAATCGAACTATATTTTTTAACTGCAATCATTCAAGCTCGAACCACAATCATCAATCATAATACACTCATTCAAAATTCAACGACTTCAAAAGATTCTCAAAATCAATTTATTCCGAAACATCTGGCATGAAAGATATTGAATTCGTAAAAATAAAAATATGCAAATATTTGACTACTCTATCGTTTAAAACAAGTCAGATTTTGAGCTCTAGATATATTTATTGTTAGTTGAAAGAAAGCCAAGGGGGTGACTTTTACCCCTAAATATAGAACTCGGCCGAAACGGAAAGCGACGATTTACAATACTGGATAGGGTCTACAAACTGATCAAGGTCGATTCAAATCCGGAGAGGGAGTAACACTTAAGAATGTTTCCTTGCGAGTTTGTGTACTTTTAAAAATTTTAAATTCGTTTACGTACTGCGAAGGAAATTGTACAAAATCGCTGAGAAATAAGGTAAACCAATCTAGAACTTTAAGACGCTAAACCAATTTAGAACTCCAAGACGTTATTATTTAAAATAAGCCACGCTTTTTCGGGAATTTCGAAAATGGGCTCATACTCCCTCCCCAAATGTAATCTACGAAAATCCAGCTACATTTTTCCCTTGAGCTTTTTTTGAATATATCTCGATTCTATAAATGCCGTTGTTTTGAATGGAGCTACGCTTAGTTTTCTACAAAGAAATCAGCGAATGCACCTTAGCCAAACACAATTTCCGGAAATCAAGCTGCACTACGCTTTCAAAGTCTCTCATCTCAAAAAGTACCCCCAGATATTTAATTGAAAACCCATAAAATCCAATTTTTCAAATCTTTTCTCTTCAAACATCCCCCAACACGAATCCCTAAAATTAAAAAAAAAATTCATCCAATTCATTTCCAAGTCCAATCACTCCAATATCTAGAAACGTTTCCTTCCAGAAATGATCAGAATATCGACTTATTTCAAAATAATCTTTGGACCTTCCCATCACAAATAATCTTCCCTTATTATAGGCTGGTTTTGATAGCGATCGTCCACGTCAGATACTACGAATCGACGTGGGAATGCAGCAAAGGCGGACAATACGTCCACACCTATATCATCGGGATGATGGCCCTACTTAGTTTAGTGATTTTAGTGCTAGTCGCGTTAATAAATCGCAGTGCTCAGGGTTCGATTACGGACACAGAGGCCAGAAGGCACGTACCGGCCATTTTGCTGGTAAAACTTTTCCTGATCATGCCGGAAACCGTGTTGAACGTGTTCGGGACGATGTGGGCATTTTGCGGTGATATAATCGTGTGTCCTTACGAAGGCCACTTTTCAAGGACAGTTATCGAAGGTAAATTGCAAAAAAAAATCGTAAAACGTCCATTTTTGGGTAATTAACATCTATCTCTTAGCTTTAGTGATATTTAATTGGGCCCTATTCGGACTCGCCATATTCGGTTTGGCGTTGGTCTTCGATCCTCTCGGTTCGAGTCGCTATCACGAAGTTCAAGAGACGCCGAGCGCCGGAGAATCTCTTCGCCATCGGAAGGTGACCAGCGTCTGGCAGAGGCGATTTCGATGGGTGTTCTGCTGGGTGCGTTCCGACGAGCATGGCCACGAAGCTTTCCAGCAAGTGGCGGCTTTATTGAGCTCTCTATTTCGCAGCACGGATCTGGTTCCTTCCGATGTCCTTGCCGGATGTATCCTGTTGAGGGTGAAACAGAAGAAGGAAACTAGGGAGATGAGGAGGATTCAGATGTTGGCCGATGACGAGCCGAAATATACGACGGGTAAGTGAGTTCTAAATTTGGGTGGATTTTTAGATTATAGTGGATGTTTGGCGGAATATGTCATATTTCGTGTAAGGTTTCAAAATTTAAATGGTTTTTACAAAGGTTGTATAAATTTCTATACATTTTGATCGATAGTTTTAGATGAATTTTTACATTTAAATACTTCAATATATCGGGGAACCCATAGTGAAAATGTTAAAACTTAATCAACATGTCATTTTAGGTAAATTTGCAAAATCCGTCGGAATATTTAGAAATTTACCAAAAAATTGTGAAAAGAGATACTAAAAAACATAGAACTTCAAACGGTTAATTAGAACACCGAAAGTTTTAAATATTTACCACAATACTGATAAATCCATTGAAAAGTTCATCAAGGGCGATAAAAATCAATAAAAGTCATCAAGCTAGTAAAAGAAATCATTAAATTATAACAAAATCACTAAAATTTTAACAAATAAATCGGAATATTGAAAAATTCACAAAAATTCCGAGTTGATCAACCACGCATTAACAAAACTATCATGATTTTAAGAAAATCATGAAAACAAAAAGAAATTTGAAATGAAGTTGTAGTGGCTTTTCAATAAATTTATCCTATATATATATCGAAAGGTTATTGGAATTTCAAGAACTTCTCAAAAGCATTGAGAAATCCATTACTTCGTGCCCTAGTTAGGATACTCTCTTCCCTCTACCAGTTTTTAGGTTAAATAAATAAGTTATTAATTGATAACAACAGATAAGTTCCATAATGAAAAGAATACTTAAAACATCGAGAAATATAGATTAATTTCCCGTCTTTTCTTGCAGATGTGAACCGGATATTCTCCATGGCTCCGAGATGGATGAACCTGGAGTGACGACGCGGCATTTCCTGCGACTCTCGATGGCCGCCTACGGTTGGCCCTTTGTCTTATACAGATATTGCGCGACGGGAATTTTCCGACTACTCGGCGAAGTGACTGCTGTTCGTGCTTTCGATCGAAAACTACCCTCGTGACGGACGATAATTGTTGCTTGTGTCACCTGGCAGGCGTCAAGTACATATCTCGAGTTCGGGAGCAGGACATCCTCTTTGCGTCATTTAGAAACCATGTCTTCGAGGTAAGTAGAACGTATAGACTTAAGCATGATTCGCAAATTGGATTCTGATTTTCCCTTATTGTGAGATGAATGAAAGTTTCTTTTTTGCTAAAGTAAAAGTGGAACTATGACATTATGGACAAGAAATTTCCTTGTATGCAGTAATACAATGATCAGTGGTTTTCAGTTCGTACATTTCTAGCGGTTAGTTTCAACAGCGATAAGTTCATTTACGGACACGAAGTGTCTAGAAAGTTAAAGCTAATGAATAAAAGTTTCGTCAAAATTTCTTCAAGGAAAATAAAAAGCAGAGTATTGAACGTAGACAAGAAAGTTCTTTGTACAAGATAACAAAATGTCTGAGAATTAGATATGGGGCTTTTCAGTTCGTATTTCTAGCGGTTGCTTCAACCGCCAGAAGTTCATTTACGGACAAGAAGCGCCTAGAAATTAAAGCTAATGAATAAAAGTTTGGCTCAACATTTCTTCAACGAAAAGAGAAAGTAGAGCATTGAGAGTATGGACTAGAAAGTTCTTTGTAGAAAGTAACAACATGTTTGGAACATATGGGGTTTTTCAGTTCGTATATTTCTAGCGGTTGTTTTAACCGCGAAAAGTTCATTTACGGACAGGAAGTGCCTAGGAAAAGTTAAAGCTAATGAATAAAAGTTTCGTTAACATTTCTTCAAAGAAAAGAAAAAGTAGAGCATTGAGAGTATAGACAAGAAAGTTCTTTGTACAAATTAACAAAATGTCTGGAAGATATGGGGCTTTTCTTAGTCTGTATATTTTCTAGCGGCTGTTTCAACCGCGAAAAGTTCAGTTTACTTACGGACAGGAAGTGCACATTAAAATTAGCTTAAGAGTCTCGAAAAAAGGAAAAGAAGGAGAAATGGAGATAGACATAATTAAAGATAATTCTTCGGGTTATCATCGCAAACATCTCACTTACTTCGATATTTTCCAATTACGCGGACGCATGGCGAAATCTTTCCGCCTCTATTCAAATTAACGATGATACCGTAAAACATCACCGCGTTAAACTGTGTGCAATTATAACGAGAGAAATTGCACGGTAAATTAATTCGTGTCTGCGCTCCTTAAGTTGTTAATTAGGGTTGGTTGGTCGTTTATTGCAAAATCTTTGCTTGAAGACTACATCGGCGTGAGACCTTCGAGAGTTTTGCGTCCAATAGACTTGTTTGAGGAAGGCGACGGGTTTATGACATTGTGAGCTTTCCCCAAGTTTTATACCTCGAATTTTGGGGTCAGTTCAGTCCAGTACTAGGGAAACGATGATTCGGCGGTTTGCTAATTTGACTAATTATTTTTTCGGTGTACTCGGTAGATGTTTTTTTAAATTTTTTTTATTGTCATGAACTGGGAGGTATGTTTATATTGGGTGAATAAATCGGAGGAAAAGGGCACCGGGACCCCTTTTCTGTATAATTCTAAACGATTGTCGTCTAGACTACCCAACCATACAAGATTCAATTTAGCTGTATTCTTAAAGTGAATGACGTCACTAGCCCCAAAGATCGCAGCGATAAAAAGAATTCGATTTAAACAGGATTCCACGCTTCTCTTAATGGCTCTCTAACCTATTTCTCACTTCTTTAATCTATCGTTTCCTACATCATCTAAACTTCAAAACGTGTACTTAATACGCGCACCATGATTGTTCATTTTTGGGGACCTCTCGTGTTTCTATTCCAGCTACCTTTCTGCGTCATGGCCGACCATAAAACGTCGAACGGTCGTGATAGGCGATCAGGGGGTCGATATCCCTCCGTGACGTCTTTACCGACCTGACCCGCCAGCTCCCGAAAGGTTCGAGGCCGAAGAAGGCTTGCCGCCCGAAACGATGGCCCATAAAGGCATGACGATCGGCGCTAAATATGTTTTACAGGCGACTCAAGCTGAATCCGGTATCATCGACAAAGCCCTCACGATGTATCCGGGAGTACGGATAGGTGTTGACCGGTCACAGTCTGGGGGCCGGGGTGGCCGCTCTACTCGCCATTGGTTTATGAGGCCGAAATATCCGGACTTAGAGGTGTGGGCGCCTTCGCCGCGCCAGGTAAGAAGTTTTGAGATTACACTATATCGTTGTGCTTTTAGAATCGAAATTTTCCTTCTCCCTTGAGGGATTGCTTATATCAATGTCAGGAACATTTGCTCTTTCATAAGAACATATACGAGGTGTGATCAAGAAATATACGGTGATGGAATTTTTATAGTGCACCAACTGCTAACGTTACATTTATTTGTGTAAGTGTATCATAAATTCAAACCCAGTCACCCAACGTCAGGTGGGATCTACAGGCAAAGTTACACGTTGGATGAAACGGAGAGATACTGGTGGGGAACAAATAGAATTTCTATAAAATGGAAGGCGAGAATGACGGGAACATAATACGTGCCATATTGTAATAATAGATTTGGGGAATTTTATCGTACGCAGTTGATTAATAGGTGATTCAAAATTTTCTCATGGAAAGATCCAAATCGTTGTTGGAGCATAATAATAGAATGTGCTAAACATGTTACAAATGTCACATATGGGAGTTCAAAGCGACAGAGGCTTTCAACACAAGATCTTAGGTACTTCAATGTACTGCCCGATTTGAGCAAGTCAATCAAACCATTTGCGGGTGATAGTAAGGCTCCAGTTTCGCAAAGAAATGGCTGTACTTCACCATTGGCCATAGACGTATTTACGTTTCAAACAGCAAAAACAAATCTAATGGGAGCAGGTAAATTTTGAGTACAATGCCCGAAACTGAGAAATCGAAGAGGATTTTGTAAAGTGGCCTTCAAGAAAACATTTATGTAATTTGAGAGAAGGAGGAAGACGGAATGCTGGAAGCAGATACAAGACAGAATAGAGCAGCTAAGGGAGAATCTTAGTTTCTACTTTCATGAGAAAATAGTCCTGTAAAGAATTGGAATTAAGTTTTTGACAGAAATCAAGGAACAACTAATAATTGGAATGGCATCAAGAGAGTTGTAATAGAAATGCAAATCATGTGCCATTTTCTTTTAAACCCAGGAGATTATCATATGACGATAGAACTGCTGTAAAATAAAAAAAAAATACACACAAAAAGGGAATTGTTTGTCTATAGTCCCGACTTCCGAAAATTGTAAAATTGCAAAATCACGAAACACACCACAAATCTCCACAGATATCTTCGTAGGTTTTCTATAACAATATTACAAGGGCATATTGCAACGTTTGCGAAACGATGCACGAAGACAGAGAGACCAGAGAAATGGGCTCAGTGCTCTTCCTCCTTCATCACGACAACGTGCCATGCTCTGGACCATGTGGTTTTTGGCTCTTCCCAAAAATAAAAACCGTGCTAAAAGCGGAAAACGTTATGACACCATTCTCGCCACCGAGAGGGGAACACGACGGAACGGCCGAAAACACTTCCGAAAGAAGCCTCAGAAATGCTTCAAGTCATGGAATCAATGTTGGAATACAGTACAACCTCTGAATAAGCCCTCTCCAAATAAGACCGCTTCTCCCAATTTTCGTTCAAAAAAGTTGCCCCCAGTATTTCTTGAGAATCGTAGAATCGAGGGCGAACCTCTGAATATGATCGCAAGTGGAAATTGCGTTTTTGATCTTAATATATGCTTTGAATATAATAGTATAATAATCGATTGAATATCATTCTTTTCCAATTTTGAGCACTTGAGCATTTGAAAGTGGAGAACAATATTAATAAAAAGTCCTATTCATAAATTCATACTGCAGTATTATTGAATTACCGCTGACGACAAGATTTGATAAGAATTATATTAAAATTCGGATTTGGAACAATGGAATTTATATTAGGTTACAACATTTTGCACGAGAAATTCATGGAGTGCAAGCGAACCTATTTGGAGGTTGACCCAAGAATTTTTCGTAGTAGTTCTGGTCGTGCGAGTGACGCACTGTAAGTGTATCGCTAGCCAGAAGAGAATGCTTTGAAGGTGATTGGTTCAAATTCGATGTAAACATTATTACTTTGTTCGTAATAAAATTTATTCACCATATTTTTCGATCACACCTCGTATAAAGAATACGTATTCGCATTATTTTCCAAAATAATCTGCAAGCAATGTTACATTTTTATAATTAGAACTCGCTTGGATTGTTGTATATTAATTTAGTTAAAACTTTCACCAAGTTTACAAAGTTAAATTTAGAGGATTTCAAAACTGCTTTTCTTTACGTCCCCATGTAATTCTCCTCCTAAAATCGTCCGGTTTGGATAGGTCCGTTTCGAATTATTTTCATATTTACGTTCGTCACGCGAAACATCAAATAATAATAATAATAATGCGGCAATTCCTATTCAGAAACGCTCTACTAAATCCAGTTGCTCCACCTGATTCTATTGCCGAGCACGTAGTTTTAGTACACGCATCGGCCATAAACCTAGTTCTTAAGGTCTCCCCCTCCCCCCCTCTGGGAACGCGCCTCTACACGTAAATACGAGGGATGTTTCCGAAGTTCTGCGGAGTTTGACTGTAGTTCTTTTCGATTTCGTCAATTTTTTCATCAATAATTACAAAAAAATTGTTTTCGATATAATCCTCCATAGAATTGAATATTACTTGCGTTAACGTGAAACGGCCTCGAAGAACGTTTCCGGAATCTCTCAATCAATCTGTTTATAGTTTTTACATTGTTTAAAGTCCCAGATTGAAGACCTCGTATTGGTTCTTTCAAATTTGGGGAAGACATGAAAATCATTAAGAATCAAAATCTGACGAATAGGGATGGATGTGGACGCAATTTCCAGCGCGATTCGTTTAAGCAAAATCGCTTACATGTAAACTCTCCAGGCCATTATTTTTTGCAAAATGCAATGGGCCGGTTAACACAACTGCACCTACTATAGCCGAAGGCCCTCCTTCTGGTTTGCGTCATTTTTTCGACCGATTCTCGATCTGGAAATTCAAGTAAGATATCCACGTTTCATCAGTAGTTATTATTCGTTGCCAAAGTTGATCACCGGGAAAAACTCCCTGAAATTGGCGGTATGGTGTTGGATCTGTTGACTTTCAGTTCCGGTCCCAACAAGTTCGGTACCCATCCCTGTCGTTGCATCTAGTCCCACACTAACACTAATTTTACAAATAGCTATTCGTCTGAACTGACTTATCGATAGACTGTACTTTCCGATTTTGCAGGCTCTCCAAGTATAAATTGCAAAGCGTTGAACAATTTTCGAAGGGTTAACACCCTCCACAAATAAAACGAGAATGATAGCTCTATCTGTGATTTAGTCGCGTCTTCCGTGATTTCAAAATCAGCGGTACGGAAATAGGTCTGTTTAACATTCTGAACTTTCTCAAAGAGATTTTAAATGAGCATATAAAGCTGCAAAACATATCCCATTTAACCGAAGCTCCATCTTCTATAATAAGAAAGTTACCCATGCCAATCGTACTCGATCTGGCACACACGGTATAGCAGCGCTACAGGAGTCTTGTAGACACCTGGCTTCAAATCTCTGCTATATGGTTTCCTTTCATTTTATTCCTGTCTCTTGTCCTGATTTTCCACTCCTACACGCGCAATTCCTTTCTTTTAGGTCTTCCTCTCCTCTTCTTCCCTCCTTTTTCCAGTTGTGAGTACCTTCCCTAACATTCTCCGCCATCTTGCAATATGTCCCAGTCCTCTCTCAATCTTTGTATTTTTATGGTTTGCGAAAATTTTCAATCTTTAATTTAAATCGGCTTGTCCTTGTTCTCCATCCCATGCCTATCAAGCGTACTCCCCCACATATCTCGCGCAGGATTTTCCTCTCTCCACACATACATTTTTATTATTTCCTGTTGGTTGTTGAAAATCCATATTTCGCACTCCATATAGCAGTGTCGGTCTGATTATTCGAAGTATACTAAACAATATTGCACCGGATAGTTACGTAAACGTCTCAAGACTTGTCTTCTGACTGAATAACGTCTTTTGTAGCGAGATCTAAGTAAGTTTTACATAGTTGAACTAGAGTCAAATTCCGACGTTCGAAACATCCCTCGTAAGTACGAAGTCGAAGCGTCCTAGTAAATTGAGATTTATTTTTCCAGCCGGGGTATTGGAGCCGAGAGGCTGCCCGGATGACCGAGGGTTTCGTTTTTACCGTGGGCGTCGGGGATGCACTTCGTGATGAGGCTGGGGGTGGACAGTATTGAAAATGTTCGGACCGGAATAATCCAGACGTTACACGCGAGCAGATTACCGAAGGTATGTATTATTTATTTGAGTTTCGGATTTGCAATTGTATCTGCAGTCCTAAAAAGGATAGAGGAAGTCGCTCCCTAGTTTGGGGGTGACTTTTTTGTATGTCCATCATTTTTATTTCATACTTCCTTGGACTATAACACCAACATATATATATAGAGTGAATACTTATATACATATCATACTCTTAAGAAAGATAAATAAAAATACCAATCGAATATAAATTAAATACCAAAAAAATCACCTGAATTTAGGAACGGGTACGCCTAAAAATTGCTAAATCGCACCCTCCGAATGGATTTTCTTCAAGCTACGACATTCCCTCCTACACCATTCGAAAGAGCTTGTCTTTTCTGATTCAAAATGATTTTTCGGATCGAGTTTCTATCGTTAATAGTTTTTTTATTTTTGCCCTATACTCACCCTTATATTAAGGTCTATTTTGAGCGTTTTGCGCCAAAATCCTACATCAATCGACGCGTCTTGACGGGCCGAATTCAACGACGTAGGATTTTTTCACTTTACTCCAACGGTTATCGAGAAAATCGCAAAAACCGCGAAAAAATCGCAAAAAATCGCTAAATAACACCCTACGAGCGGATTTTTTCGGGCTGCCTCATTCCCTCCTACACCATTCGAAAGAGCTCGCTTTTCTGCCTCAGAATCACCCCCGAATCGGCTTTCTATCGTCTATAGTTTAGGCGCTACGAGCGCTTGAAGTTTGCCCATTTTCGCCCTATATTCACCCCTATATTCGGTCTATTTTCCACGTTTCACCCTAACTTCGAATGGCGTTTTCTCCAAACCTATGCGTTCCACGTTCGAACCGATATGTTCTACGTAATTACCGGTCCGAATATGTATATTTTGGCGCAAAATAACTGCGAAATTCGAACATGAATTTTTCGTCAAATGACCAATATTCCGTTAAAAATCGAGATTTTCGTTAAGGGCCAAATTTCAAATCGCTCTCACTACTTTATTTATGGCACGATCTGGATCGAGTAGACCTTCCTAGAAGCAGATTTTGCTTAGGAATCGAATGGTATAAGAACGAACGCGCTATCTCTAATAGTTTTCGCGCTAGAACGAAATTATAGTAATTTTTGGTAAGACAATTTTTCAAGCTTCAAAGAAACATATCTCCGGAACGGTAAGAGTTAGGGACCTCCGGTTTGTATCATTTTAATCGTCTCGTCGAGTACTATAAGCGTGCCGAGTTTGAACTCGCTAGCTCTATCGGAAGTATGCTATCTCGAAAAACTGAAAAAATTCTATGCCTTGAGGTAGAAATTTATTTTGACAAAAATATTTTTTGCGTCCAATCGCCTTCAAAATATGCCTATCCGATAGATTTTGACCCGTAGAATCCAAATCTTCCATCCCCGGCGCTGTATCTCTTACCGTTCTCGAGCTAAAGAAAAGTTCGTCCGATTGCGTTCGAAATAGGCCTATCGGATAGGTCTCGACGAGTAGATTCCAAATATGGCATTATAAACGCTGTAGCTCCAACCGTTACGGAGATACAAACGTTTAAAGTTGAACTTCGTCCGATCGCGTTCATTCATATACCAATCGACGCGTCTTGACGCGCTGATTTCAACGGTATATAATTTGTTTGGATTATTTCAAACGGTTGCCGAAAAAATGCAAAAAACCGCAAAAAATAGCTAAAAAACGCTAAAATCGGATACCCCTTTTTCGCTAATACGGGACTTAGGAAGTTAAATCCTACATCAATCGACGCGTCTTGACGGGCCGAATTCAACGACGTAGGATTTTTTCACTTTACTCCAACGGTTATCGAGAAAATCGCAAAAACCGCGAAAAAATCGCAAAAAATCGCTAAATAACACCCTACGAGCGGATTTTTTCGAGCTGCGTCATTCCCTCATACACCATTCGAAAGAGCTCGCTTTTCTGCCTCAGAATCACCCCCGAATCGGCTTTCTATCGTCTATAGTTTAGGCGCTACGAGCGCTTGAAGTTTGCCCATTTTCGCCCTATATTCACCCCTATATTCGGTCTATTTTCCACGTTTCACCCAAACTTCGAATGGCGTTTTCTCCAAACCTATGCGTTCCACGTTCGAACCGATATGTTCTACGTAATTACCGGTCCGAATATGTATATTTTGGCGCAAAATAACTGCGAAATTCGAACATGAATTTTTCGTCAAATGACCAATATTCCGTTAAAAATCGAGATTTTCGTTAAGGGCCAAATTTCAAATCGCTCTCACTACTTTATTTATGGCACGATCTGGATCGAGTAGACCTTCCTAGAAGCAGATTTTGCTTAGGAATCGAATGGTATAAGAACGAACGCGCTATCTCTAATAGTTTTCGCGTTAGAACGAAATTATAGTAATTTTTGGTAAGACAATTTTTCAAGCTTCAAAGAAACATATCTCCGGAACGGTAAGAGTTAGGGACCTCCGGTTTGTATCATTTTAATCGTCTCGTCGAGTACTATAAGCGTGCCGAGTTTGAACTCGCTAGCTCTATCGGAAGTATGCTATCTCGAAAAACTGAAAAAATTCTATGCCTTGAGGTAGAAATTTATTTTGACAAAAATATTTTTTGCGTCCAATCGCCTTCAAAATATGCCTATCCGATAGATTTTGACCCGTAGAATCCAAATCTTCCATCCCCGGCGCTGTATCTCTTACCGTTCTCGAGCTAAAGAAAAGTTCGTCCGATTGCGTTCGAAATAGGCCTATCGGATAGGTCTCGACGAGTAGATTCCAAATATGGCATTATAAACGCTGTAGCTCCAACCGTTACGGAGATACAAACGTTTAAAGTTGAACTTCGTCCGATCGCGTTCATTCATATACCAATCGACGCGTCTTGACGCGCTGATTTCAACGGTATATAATTTGTTTGGATTATTTCAAACGGTTGCCGAAAAAATGCAAAAAACCGCAAAAAATAGCTAAAAAACGCTAAAATCGGATACCCCTTTTTCGCTAATACGGGACTTAGGAAGTTAAATCCTACATCAATCGACGCGTCTTGACGGGCCGAATTCAACGACGTAGGATTTTTCACTTTACTCCAACGGTTATCGAGAAAATCGCAAAAAACCGCGAAAAAATCGCAAAAAATCGCTAAATAACACCCTACGAGCGGATTTTTTCGGGCTGCCTCATTCCCTCCTACACCATTCGAAAGAGCTCGCTTTTCTGCCTCAGAATCACCCCCGAATCGGCTTTCTATCGTCTATAGTTTAGGCGCTACGAGCGCTTGAAGTTTGCCCATTTTCGCCCTATATTCACCCCTATATTCGGTCTATTTTCCACGTTTCACCCTAACTTCGAATGGCGTTTTCTCCAAACCTATGCGTTCCACGTTCGAACCGATATGTTCTACGTAATTACCGGTCCGAATATGTATATTTTGGCGCAAAATAACTGCGAAATTCGAACATGAATTTTTCGTCAAATGACCAATATTCCGTTAAAAATCGAGATTTTCGTTAAGGGCCAAATTTCAAATCGCTCTCACTACTTTATTTATGGCACGATCTGGATCGAGTAGACCTTCCTAGAAGCAGATTTTGCTTAGGAATCGAATGGTATAAGAACGAACGCGCTATCTCTAATAGTTTTCGCGTTAGAACGAAATTATAGTAATTTTTGGTAAGACAATTTTTCAAGCTTCAAAGAAACATATCTCCGGAACGGTAAGAGCTAGGGACCTCCGGTTTGTATCATTTTAATCGTCTCGTCGAGTACTATAAGCGTGCCGAGTTTGAACTCGCTAGCTCTATCGGAAGTATGCTATCTCGAAAAACTGAAAAAATTCTATGCCTTGAGGTAGAAATTTATTTTGACAAAAATATTTTTTGCGTCCAATCGCCTTCAAAATATGCCTATCCGATAGATTTTGACCCGTAGAATCCAAATCTTCCATCCCCGGCGCTGTATCTCTTACCGTTCTCGAGCTAAAGAAAAGTTCGTCCGATTGCGTTCGAAATAGGCCTATCGGATAGGTCTCGACGAGTAGATTCCAAATATGGCATTATAAACGCTGTAGCTCCAACCGTTACGGAGATACAAACGTTTAAAGTTGAACTTCGTCCGATCGCGTTCATTCATATACCAATCGACGCGTCTTGACGCGCTGATTTCAACGGTATATAATTTGTTTGGATTATTTCAAACGGTTGCCGAAAAAATGCAAAAACCGCAAAAAATAGCTAAAAAACGCTAAAATCGGATACCCCTTTTTCGCTAATACGGGACTTAGGAAGTTAAATCCTACATCAATCGACGCGTCTTGACGGGCCGAATTCAACGACGTAGGATTTTTTCACTTTACTCCAACGGTTATCGAGAAAATCGCAAAAAACCGCGAAAAAATCGCAAAAAATCGCTAAATAACACCCTACGAGCGGATTTTTTCGGGCTGCCTCATTCCCTCCTACACCATTCGAAAGAGCTCGCTTTTCTGCCTCAGAATCACCCCCGAATCGGCTTTCTATCGTCTATAGTTTAGGCGCTACGAGCGCTTGAAGTTTGCCCATTTTCGCCCTATATTCACCCCTATATTCGGTCTATTTTCCACGTTTCACCCAAACTTCGAATGGCGTTTTCTCCAAACCTATGCGTTCCACGTTCGAACCGATATGTTCTACGTAATTACCGGTCCGAATATGTATATTTTGGCGCAAAATAACTGCGAAATTCGAACATGAATTTTTCGTCAAATGACCAATATTCCGTTAAAAATCGAGATTTTCGTTAAGGGCCAAATTTCAAATCGCTCTCACTACTTTATTTATGGCACGATCTGGATCGAGTAGACCTTCCTAGAAGCAGATTTTGCTTAGGAATCGAATGGTATAAGAACGAACGCGCTATCTCTAATAGTTTTCGCGCTAGAACGAAATTATAGTAATTTTTGGTAAGACAATTTTTCAAGCTTCAAAGAAACATATCTCCGGAACGGTAAGAGCTAGGGACCTCCGGTTTGTATCATTTTAATCGTCTCGTCGAGTACTATAAGCGTGCCGAGTTTGAACTCGCTAGCTCTATCGGAAGTATGCTATCTCGAAAAACTGAAAAATTCTATGCCTTGAGGTAGAAATTTATTTTGACAAAAATATTTTTTGCGTCCAATCGCCTTCAAAATATGCCTATCCGATAGATTTTGACCCGTAGAATCCAAATCTTCCATCCCCGGCGCTGTATCTCTTACCGTTCTCGAGCTAAAGAAAAGTTCGTCCGATTGCGTTCGAAATAGGCCTATCGGATAGGTCTCGACGAGTAGATTCCAAATATGGCATTATAAACGCTGTAGCTCCAACCGTTACGGAGATACAAACGTTTAAAGTTGAACTTCGTCCGATCGCGTTCATTCATATACCAATCGACGCGTCTTGACGCGCTGATTTCAACGGTATATAATTTGTTTGGATTATTTCAAACGGTTGCCGAAAAAATGCAAAAAACCGCAAAAAATAGCTAAAAAACGCTAAAATCGGATACCCCTTTTTCGCTAATACGGGACTTAGGAAGTTAAATCCTACATCAATCGACGCGTCTTGACGGGCCGAATTCAACGACGTAGGATTTTTTCACTTTACTCCAACGGTTATCGAGAAAATCGCAAAAACCGCGAAAAAATCGCAAAAAATCGCTAAATAACACCCTACGAGCGGATTTTTTCGAGCTGCGTCATTCCCTCATACACCATTCGAAAGAGCTCGCTTTTCTGCCTCAGAATCACCCCCGAATCGGCTTTCTATCGTCTATAGTTTAGGCGCTACGAGCGCTTGAAGTTTGCCCATTTTCGCCCTATATTCACCCCTATATTCGGTCTATTTTCCACGTTTCACCCAAACTTCGAATGGCGTTTTCTCCAAACCTATGCGTTCCACGTTCGAACCGATATGTTCTACGTAATTACCGGTCCGAATATGTATATTTTGGCGCAAAATAACTGCGAAATTCGAACATGAATTTTTCGTCAAATGACCAATATTCCGTTAAAAATCGAGATTTTCGTTAAGGGCCAAATTTCAAATCGCTCTCACTACTTTATTTATGGCACGATCTGGATCGAGTAGACCTTCCTAGAAGCAGATTTTGCTTAGGAATCGAATGGTATAAGAACGAACGCGCTATCTCTAATAGTTTTCGCGTTAGAACGAAATTATAGTAATTTTTGGTAAGACAATTTTTCAAGCTTCAAAGAAACATATCTCCGGAACGGTAAGAGCTAGGGACCTCCGGTTTGTATCATTTTAATCGTCTCGTCGAGTACTATAAGCGTGCCGAGTTTGAACTCGCTAGCTCTATCGGAAGTATGCTATCTCGAAAAACTGAAAAAATTCTATGCCTTGAGGTAGAAATTTATTTTGACAAAAATATTTTTTGCGTCCAATCGCCTTCAAAATATGCCTATCCGATAGATTTTGACCCGTAGAATCCAAATCTTCCATCCCCGGCGCTGTATCTCTTACCGTTCTCGAGCTAAAGAAAAGTTCGTCCGATTGCGTTCGAAATAGGCCTATCGGATAGGTCTCGACGAGTAGATTCCAAATATGGCATTATAAACGCTGTAGCTCCAACCGTTACGGAGATACAAACGTTTAAAGTTGAACTTCGTCCGATCGCGTTCATTCATATACCAATCGACGCGTCTTGACGCGCTGATTTCAACGGTATATAATTTGTTTGGATTATTTCAAACGGTTGCCGAAAAAATGCAAAAAACCGCAAAAAATAGCTAAAAAACGCTAAAATCGGATACCCCTTTTTCGCTAATACGGGACTTAGGAAGTTAAATCCTACATCAATCGACGCGTCTTGACGGGCCGAATTCAACGACGTAGGATTTTTTCACTTTACTCCAACGGTTATCGAGAAAATCGCAAAAACCGCGAAAAATCGCAAAAAATCGCTAAATAACACCCTACGAGCGGATTTTTCGGGCTGCCTCATTCCCTCCTACACCATTCGAAAGAGCTCGCTTTTCTGCCTCAGAATCACCCCCGAATCGGCTTTCTATCGTCTATAGTTTAGGCGCTACGAGCGCTTGAAGTTTGCCCATTTTCGCCCTATATTCACCCCTATATTCGGTCTATTTTCCACGTTTCACCCAAACTTCGAATGGCGTTTTCTCCAAACCTATGCGTTCCACGTTCGAACCGATATGTTCTACGTAATTACCGGTCCGAATATGTATATTTTGGCGCAAAATAACTGCGAAATTCGAACATGAATTTTTCGTCAAATGACCAATATTCCGTTAAAAATCGAGATTTTCGTTAAGGGCCAAATTTCAAATCGCTCTCACTACTTTATTTATGGCACGATCTGGATCGAGTAGACCTTCCTAGAAGCAGATTTTGCTTAGGAATCGAATGGTATAAGAACGAACGCGCTATCTCTAATAGTTTTCGCGTTAGAACGAAATTATAGTAATTTTTGGTAAGACAATTTTTCAAGCTTCAAAGAAACATATCTCCGGAACGGTAAGAGCTAGGGACCTCCGGTTTGTATCATTTTAATCGTCTCGTCGAGTACTATAAGCGTGCCGAGTTTGAACTCGCTAGCTCTATCGGAAGTATGCTATCTCGAAAAACTGAAAAAATTCTATGCCTTGAGGTAGAAATTTATTTTGACAAAAATATTTTTTGCGTCCAATCGCCTTCAAAATATGCCTATCCGATAGATTTTGACCCGTAGAATCCAAATCTTCCATCCCCGGCGCTGTATCTCTTACCGTTCTCGAGCTAAAGAAAAGTTCGTCCGATTGCGTTCGAAATAGGCCTATCGGATAGGTCTCGACGAGTAGATTCCAAATATGGCATTATAAACGCTGTAGCTCCAACCGTTACGGAGATACAAACGTTTAAAGTTGAACTTCGTCCGATCGCGTTCATTC